>VZTD01002222.1:2436981-2659751 GCA_013397725.1 Rhagologus leucostigma
TTTTCACAAAAAAAAGAAAAAAAAAAAAAAAAAAAAGGCATAAAAGAATGCACAGGAAGAAACATGTTACTAAACAGGTTTAAATTTGGATTAATAGCAGAAATCAGTGTGCTAATGATGTTCAATTAGAGTACTGTAGTGCTTCACAACTGTGAAAGGTTATTTGCTATTTATTGCATACAATTGTTGCCTTTCCCTGGGCTTGAAATTAGAAGCCAAACACGGTTAGAGGGGAAAAAAGGGTTTTCCTCGGTATTTATTTAAGGATCCTCAGGTGAATCACATCCAGGTAGAATGCACCGAAATGCATCCCAGAATGCACACCGAAATGCACACACACGATGATTTGCGTATACAGTTATAGACCTTGCACATCAGCATATCTATCAAAGATTCTCCAGTGAGAGGCTCAAGAGAAGCCCCCGTCCCGAGGAACCTTCCCCCTGAATGGGCCTATCTTGGTTTACAGAATGTGTTCTGGAGAGGACCTTGGTGTCTGGGGCTTTCTGACCCAACTTCGGGGTTTCCAAGATGTTTGGTCTCTTGGCTTAACGGAACTTTGGGTCTAAGCTAGTTATCAGACTTGGGGAATTACAAGTATGTGGGCTAAAAGCACTAAGGATACATGCAAAGCTGTATAAAAAGGTTTGTGAAAGGGTATATGAGAGGGGTATATAAAAAAGCAAAAAATCATCATGGCATTACAATATAAAATGGCCATATCTTAATGCTTAGAGAAATGCTTAGTCTTACTTAGATAAACACACTAACTTCCGCATAAATGTGTTGAACTATCTAAATACTACTTTCCAGACTGTCTAATACAGAAACCATACTGCGTTTTTCTACTAATTAATGCAGATATAGAAACAGAAGAGATATATGAAGATATAATCTAAATTTTTTAAAGGAAACATTTGGAGCAACATTTTCTATTATTAGTCATGCTGCCAGCACAAGGCTTGAACTTTACAACATACTTATTCTTTTTATTTTAGATCATTTCACTTATTTTCAAAAGGTTGAATCTTTAAATGTATGAAAGACTTTCAAAATGTGTTTTACAAATCCACAGCTGACATTCTAAATCTCTTTTCCATAGACAGTGATTATAATATTAAAAAAAAAAAAAAAGGTCTTTTTCTATGTTTTTGAAGCAAATTACAAACTGGTCATTTTATGCTCTTACTGCTGGATTACAGCACACAAAGTGCCAAGAAATGTTTTGCATATGTCAAGAAGCTTTTTCCTGGATTCTCTGAAATAGCAAGAAGTTAGTGCCATCTATAGACAGAACTTAATATTGAAAAATAATAGGAAAAAAACATACAGGCTCAGCAAACCAATCATATCAAACAAAGTAAAGGTGACTCTATAGTATAAAAATTAATAGAAAAAATGTCTCAGATCTGCTTTTTTTTTCAGTTTTTCTAAGAAACATTTTAGCACAAATGACAACTTGAATCTAGAACAAAGCAATTTAATATTTCTTTAGGTAATCCTGTGAACTCACTTTAGTATATCCTTGTTTAAAGTAACCCAGCAGTGATTACACCATTCCTGAGTCATTTTGCTTTTTATTGTTTCACTTCTCAGTTGAGCTGCCTTCCATTGTTATTATAATAGTTATTACCACTTGCAAATCTAATCTTGCAAAGCTTAAGCACCGAAGTCACTTTAATTATATGAATAAGCCAATTAACTTCAGAAGTTATTCACATGCTTTGTCTTGCAGGAACATTCTCATAGATCATAAAATTTTCTGCTATATGCATCTTGTTTCCTTTAACTGCAAAGCTGCTCTCCTGGTTTTCCACGAGAAGTAAAATGAAATATATTTAATGTAAAAATAGCATTGTAAAATAAATAAAAAGGTGTGCTGGTAACCAACATCCACTTAAATACCTGATGAGAATTAGAATATTGCCAGCAGAGTGTTACTTTGTAAACTGTATTAAATACCCTAGTCTGTCATTTAGGTGGTGTAAATGTATGTGTAAATCTGTCTTCTGTTATTTTCCATCTCCATTAAAAAAAACCAAACGTTTGCAAGTCCAATCCATTTTTCCAAGAAACACCTTTTTAATTAAATTAGGTTTCAAATCTAAAGCAATGTCAGATTGCCAGAAAGAAAACTGATACAATTTGTTGAAGTTATACAGAGGAAAAAACATTGCTGTTATTGACCGCGAAGGGTCGATATTTTCATTATTGTCAAAGGACCAGCCCTACTGCAAGCCCTTTTGGGCAACCTCCTTTCATTAAATCTCTATTTGTGTCCTGAGAGTGAAGAGGAGTGTAGGGCTGGAAACACCTGCAGAGGATTCTGTGCTCATGTCACAGATGTGCAGAGCAGCAACAGGGCAAGCAGGAGCAAAATGTTCTGTGGTGTTTGCAAAGCAATAACTGCAAGCTCTCTAGCTGCATAAAATACATTGCATGAAAAGAACACACCACATGGAATAGCTAAATGGCTTGTTTGGAGCTGAAAGGTGAACATATTTGGACAGGAAACTGCATGTTGTAGGTGGAAAGTTCAAATATCTCAAAGTAGTTAAAAAATAGATACTTTCTTTTAAATAAATTATCATATAATTGACATTAATATGCCAAAATTGTATGGTACATCTGAATTAACTTTGGTGCCTTCAAAGGACATGCCTGTATATTACTGCATTCAATTCCATAGCTGGTGTCTTAGCAGCATTTCAAGAATTGAATACACACATTCATACACATAGATAAAATATGCAAATATATATAAAATGTCAGGAATAAAATTGCTTTGAAATGTCCACATTTTTGCTGCTATAACAAAAATGAGTATGATAGTAAAATATGAAGCATTACAGCAGACATTTAAATTCTTCAGTAGAAGGAGAACAATTTCACAAAGAGTTTTCTTTCTGTCCAGTTCAGCACAATTGCGACCTGTGGTAAAGGGTTTCTAAAAGGAATTAGGTTGCTTGAATTTGTTTGAATGTCAAGCTTTTATATTATCTCTCTCCTTCCGCTTCGTCCAGATGCATAGACAAATTTCCTTCTTTACTAACCTATTCAAAAGGCAGATTTGTCTATAGAAGTGCTAAGCTTTGAATTTTCTTCATCTCATGTGAGTCAAAGAAAATGTCATAGTGTCTCCTTGGATGCTAGCACAGACACGTGTGGCAGAGCCATACATCTATTGTGACTAAGCTCAGCAAGCTGGAGTTTGGCAAAGAGGGATGAGTGAACAAGTAGCTACAGTCAAAGGTAAAGGTAGTGCCAGAAAGAAACACAATCTCCTGAGCATCTGATGATTTTATTTATTATTGTGTCTAAAGCTTTTATGATGTTCACCTGCATCTGCAGCTTCTTTTTGGTAAACTCATGAGCAACCTTTATTTTCCATCTGCTTCAGGAAACAAAGACAGTGGGTTTGAAATCGAGAGGCCTAGGTGGAATTTGGGGCAGCTTGATGAGAAAAGTAAAGCAATGGACTTGATACATTTTTTCATTCCAGACAAAGAAAAGTCTGTTTTATCCCTCACTTAACAGCTCTGTTTTAAGAAAAATTCAGAAAAAATGGCTGGAGTCCTGGGGCTCTTACAAACCTTCTGTTGCCTGGATAGTATACGTAGACAGTTCTGTACATTTCATTTGCCTCTCCTGTATTTAAGCCTGGAAGATTCACAGATAAATATTTGTCAAAGAATTTTAATATATTTTTAACAGATCTTCCATACCTTTTTTTTTCATGTACAACATTGATTCCCAGTAAGAGTACTGCTCACAAGTGTGTACTTTAATTTCCTTTCAAATGAAAAATGATAAATAGATAACTTTTCAGTATGGTTTTGTTAATATAGTATTCTTACCGTAAGTATTTAGAAAGAAACAAATTATCAAATTACACACATGAGATCTGGAAGAAAAGAAAGAACATCAGAAAGCTTATCAGTTTTTAAATGGCTCAATCAAGTAAAATTACAGTTTGAATTCAGGCTGCTTTATGAAATATAAAACCAAGGAACTGAAGACCATGGTCCAACACTTGTTGAGGCTAATGGGACTTTGGGCATGGGAGCAGGCCACAGAATGTCACATCTTATTATGTACAGTTTTGAAGTGAGACAGTAAGATAAAAATCTCATATTTAGGAGGCCTTTTCTAAGATCACAGTCACTTGGAATGCTATGAATAGCAGAAGAGCCAAGATGAACACAAAAAGAGGACACATCTTGAATCAGTTTTTTGATGAGGGTTGTGAAAAAATATTCAGGAAAAACAAATCAGTAAAATATTTTCAACTGAATTTACATTTTTATATTTTTTAAACAGAGGTTGTAACAAAGAGACCAAAATACACCTTATTGGCAATGGGGCCATCAAAGATAAACATTAAGATAATCCAGAAATAATTCAGTAATATGTACCTATAATAAATATGTTCACGGGACAAAGATTTCCTCTCAGCACCACTTGAATTACATTAATTAGGTTTGAATATTTCCCCATAAATTGCTCACATACCAGTACAGCAAAAGCTTATACCCCCTCCCAAATTATATGCTTTATAGCATATCTGTTGCCGTATAAAAGCAATTTCAGATCAGTGTGGATAGATGTATGTGTATAAATAATAGTGCAAAATGAGGGGGTAAAATAATTTGATGAAGATATTAAAAAAGAAAAGCTAGGAAAAACATTAAGTGAATAAATTGAATATACCCAAATTTCAGGGAGTTTCAGCTTTTTTTTTTTTTTAGAGATAAAAATGAACCAGTTTTGAAAGGCTCAGATATTTCCCTGCTGTGGTCTGGAGTTCTTGCAATATAAGTTTATTGACTCTTGTGCTGTTTTGAATTTGTATGAGGCCATTTATACCATTTATGAAATCTCATATATTACTGTGAAGCACATAATGTGGTTATGTAAAATGTGTTTTAGTTGCCAAGGAAAATAAAGAAGAAAAAAAAACCAACAGAAAACCTTGGTGTCTTTGGGAGATTTTAGTATGCACTGAGCTTTAGAGGATGAATACAAAGCCAAATCCAACCTGAGTGTTTTGGGTTTGACCTGAGGCCTAGAAAGAACTTTTTTCTTTGTGTATTCTGCCTCCACTTGGAGCTAGATGCTTATAGAATATTGAGAAGCTATATGAAAAAAAAAGTCATCGACAGCCTTGTCCAACTTTAAAACCACAGATTATTTCTACTGTCTATCTATAAAAACTTTGGTTTCTTCTTACTAGAAATTAAAGGAACTGATAGAAAGAACAGTATAATGTGGAATAATGTGCTACTGGATCATCCTTTCCCATGGAAATGGATTCAGTCAGTTTTTTACAGCAAAAGCTGTAGACTTTTACTCAATAAGAAAGTATTCTACCTTCAAGGTCTGCAAATTCATGTAAAGAGAAGTTTCAGAGAATTTGAAAAGGTAAAGTTATGGAAGGACATTAAGGCTTATTCTGTGTCCCTTGCATGAAAAAGCTTTGCTGGAGTTGCAGGAAGGAAAGCAAATCTGTCTGGAAATATATTATCTAGAGGTAAATTGGATGTTAACTGGGTCAAGTTCCACACAGCTGTAATTCTGCTGTAGGAACATCCAGGACACTGTGTCAGCACAGCAGCGACTCTAAAACACTGACTCTCTCACTCATACTAGAGAGCAGCAGCTTCCCTGTGGGGCATGAGAAATGCAATCCTGCAAGAAACTGCCTGATCAGCCCATTTTAAAATACAAACAACAGAATAACTAACCAATTTGCAGTCCAAATAATTAAAATACTGTTCAGTGTTGTAGAACTCTGTGAAGGAAACCACCTACAGGAATGCCAGTATTTACTGATGTTGCTCATAAAAGTACAGATAGAGTAGTAACTCTTTTCTCACTTTAAATATGAAGAAAATAGTCCATGTGATGGCTAATAGTAGGAGAGGACATTTTTTCTTCTTATATCAAGACATAAGATAAAGCATGAATACTTACCAGACAGAATGTTATGCTCAGGGGCTTATTGGAGTGAGTGGAAATAACTATTTTTCTGCTTTTATTATACAGGAATATTGCATAATTTATAATAGAGTTGTTTTGATGTGCCATTGCCAGCATTAAGCCTAACAAAGATTGCCTGCAATTTTCTCTCAAAATCATAGAATATCACAGAATATTTTATGTTGGAAGAGACCCATAAGGATCATCAGGTCCCTTTCCCTGCTCCTCGGAGGACAACATAAAACTAAACTATATGATGAAGAGCATTCACCAGATGCTCCCTGAACTCTGAAACTTTTGGTTCTTCATAATTCATCACAAGATGGTTTATGTTTTAAAGATCAGCCATGTTCTGGACAGTGCGTATCACTACTCTTAAGCAGGGCGGTCTGCATGAACTGGCAGAGTCAAACCCAGGGCCAGTGGAAAGTCCTCATCCAGTTTTACTAGTGGTAAAAACTCCACTGGGTTTGGTTGCTGAACTCAGTTCTACTGCTGGAAATTGAGACTAATCCTACCAAAGATGACTTCTTGTAAAGCAATGCTCTCAAGCCAAAGAGGGTTCATTAGTACTTTGGAGAATTCACTTCATGAGGAAAAAAGATCATGGGAGACTCAATGTCTGTAATGTCTTTTGTTATCAAAAGACACTTATTTTTTCTGCAAGAGAAGACTGCTTAAGAAAATGGAACTCAATAAACAATTTGAGGCCAAGTCAAAAGATGGATAATATGTTTGCAACTCACGCAGTTACTGTTTTGAAGTTATCATCAAGTTCAAGATTGTGAATTAAACAGAAAAAGAGGGGTGTTCTTTGAATGAGTAAACCTAGTTCAGATGACCCACTGTCTGTACCAAATGACTTACCAATTTCTAATGTAGTGAAGACAGACTAAAAACAAAACGCACACCCTTAAACACGAACACTGTAGTGTAACATAGAGGAGAGAGGGGTCAATCTGATTAATGTCAGTTAACAAAATACAGATCACACTATACATAAAAGGTTGCAGCTTTCTGTATGGTACTTTGCAGGAGTAACCATACTGTACTCTGAATAAATTTGATTCTACACTAAGAATAAAAATAACCATGTTAAAGCTTTTGATGCACTGATAATCAAACCCATTTTTTTTATTCATATGCTAGCAATGTTGATTATTAAAAACATTGAGTTCTGTGGGTCATTTCAAAAATCAACCAAAGGCAGTACTGCTTTCTATTTCTGAAAGTGATTTTATTTAAATTATCTACATAATCATTTAAGGATCTGCACTGACACTGACATACAGACACTTATGTTGTATTCACTATTGAGTGCATCATTCTCATATAAAATAGAATTTGCCATGAATTCCAATGAACCTAACCTATATATCTACCTGAGTGAAGGCAGGGACACACCCTTTTGCATTTCAGATACAGAATGAGTTCTTGATGCAGCAGCACCAATGCAATTTCACCCTCCTCTCTTCTCAGTAGTCTCTTAGCTGTTTTGTCCTTCCCTGTTCTGGTCCAGGCACTCAGCTATTTTGTTTATGGCTGCAACAATCCCTGGCTGTCTTGCTGTACTGTAGTAAAAGTTCCTTGTCTGGTTTATATATATTTTCAGTGCTCCTAGGAAACTTGATGAAGCACAGATAGCAAAAGAGGCCAGACCACCAGTCAGTGTAAACTGGATAGCTCTGTGGATTTGCATGAATTAATACCAAACTGTACTGATTCATGAAATATGTTTTTCATGCTGGGACACTGTTCTTTGAAATTCTGTTGTGGCTGCACAGACTCTCCATTTTTCGCATGTGTATTTAAAAAGCAGTCATTTCTGTTTGCTGTGCATATTCATTTTGATATGTATTTAGAGCCCAGGAGATCATCTGGATCCCCAAATAAAATACCTGGAATCATTCATGTCCACTCAAAAATACTATTGCTGTGACCAAAGATGGAACCCATAATTTAGTTGTCAAGTTTTGTTAATGGGTCTATAAAGTAAAAATTACATGCTGATGGCATCCTCTGTTGGGAACATTGCTACTGAGATATTCTGAGGTCTCTTAAATAAAAACTTACTATGGTGGTGCTTTGGGGTAGATAGATTTCTTCCCAAATACTGCTCTTGAAGGACAAATGCAGATGTTAATATCGTGTCTCCAGAAGAGATGTGTAAATTTTGGGGGGAAGAAAAATGGTAGTTAAACATAGACACCACTTACATAAGGGATTTTATGTATTCTCCATCATGAAAAATCTTGACATGAAACTTGAAGTCTTCCTAGAAGATGTGCTACACTCTGTCTCTGGTTATGGAAGGGAAGCACTTGGCAAATCACAGAGGCAGTGCTATGGAAAAGGTCAACAAATTCCTTCCTCTCCTTAAAAATCTACGAAAATGTGCTTTACACCAAAACAAGTATTTACTAAAAAATACCATCAGGTTGCAGCAGCATGGTCCAAATCTGAGCTCCTGCCAGCCCAGTACCAGGACCTGCTCCCCTGCTGCGCACATCATTCCTTGGGGGGAGCAAAAGGAGTTGCCTCCTGTAGTGCAAGAGTTCATGGGCTTCCCTCTACTCTGATAAAAGAACAGAGGGAAGAGGCTGTTCTTATAGAAATATTAGGTATATTTACAAAAACCATTACATTACAGCTATCTATAACTCCACTTAAAAATTCTCTTCAATGTGGCACTAGGAACATTTTATTGTTACATACATACGTATTGTTTACATCTGAATGTGTAAAATTATCAAAAGTGATTTTTTTTTTCCCCAGACTTTAATGAAAATGAGAGGGAAATTAACTGTATGAAGTTCAGTGCTGTGAAGTGCTAAAGACTTGCAGTTTACGATTAAAACTCAAGTCTTGGCAATAGACCCTTCTGTGTGGTCTCACAGGTAAGATACAGGGCCTGAAGGGAATGGCAGAGTTCTTAACATGGAAACAACATATGATGGAGTAAATTCCTGTAGTCTTTAAAGCCTGTAGTAGCAATCTCATCTTTTTTAAACTGAAGTTGAGGGTAAGAATATTCTTCAATCCATTTTTATCTGTACCACTTCTTTTCTCAACAGCCCTGGGCTTCTTCTAAGTTTCAAAATCAAATAAAAGATTCCATATGGGATGAGTGGTACTATGACCTCTCTGCAAACGCAAATAACCTCCTCAAAGCTGCAGCAGTGAGAGGGACAGGACAGTAGCAAATACCTGGTATTATTATACCCTTTTCTCACTCATCTTTAGATATTCTGCTTTTTCATTTTCCTCCTTTTTTTTTCATTCTTTAATTCCCAGTTCTCCTTTTTTTCTCCAGCCATCTACTATTTCTCTGTGGTTCTTATGTATATGAGAAACTGTGTCACTGTTCACAGTAAAACAGGAGAAACAAAGTATTACAAGCCAAGTACACTACAGAAGCATGTTCACCTGAGGCCACTGAGGGATAGAGAAGCTTCATATATTACTTAGTGGTATTTAAGTACCTAAATACTTACCACAACAGAAGTCTACATGGTTTATTCATGCACAGATTTTTCTAGGCAGTTCACTATAACTAGTATCCAAACCACCCACAACTATGCAGCAAAACTCCACATCATTGTATAAACAAGTGTTCCATGAAAAGCAGTTTCTCTCTGAATCCTCAGGGCTTTGTGGGTTTTTCGTTATTTATTTATTTAAATGGCTTAAAAAATGTACTCAGATGCCGCAGTGAAAGGCAAGATATACAAAGCAAAATAGAATGTATGCTGGAGAAAATAGAACAGTTTAAGATCAGATGCAAATATTAGCTACAGATCATCCTCTTCTTTCCATTTTATCTAGACTGCGATAGATGTGATCGAACAGTAGCAGCTACATGGAAGAAAATTTTTTCTGGACTGCAGGCAGAAGGAGAGAAAAGTGCTTTTTCTATTTACTTTTTGGGGTTGATACCTCTTAAGATGTGCTTCTTGAAACTTTCAACCAGAGCATCTCTGAGTTGGTCCATTTTTCCTGGTGTCTGGGGAGGACCTTTCAAGAGCAAAAAAGGCAAGAAAACGACTTTAATATGATCTCACAAGCTTAGCAAAAGGTAGGAATGCTATACTGTTCTGCTTTTTAAATGTTCAATTTTAAAATTTGCAAGATTTCTGTTTGATAATGTCTGTCTTTGAGGAAAGAAGGGACAACTTACCCTGAATTTTCTTAAATTTCTCTTAAAACACATACTTAGAAAATTAGTGTTGTTTATCCAAATTGCAAAGTGAAACTGAATACAATCACAGAAAAATAAAGACTGCACATTTTCTTATAGTGATTAGGAAAAAAAAGTGGATACAGTTAAGAAATCTATATGCAGTTTGAGATCAGTCTTTAAGAAAAATAATGATCACCACTTACTGATTCTTAATATCTTGCCTCATTTTGTGTCCCCTAAATGCCAACTTTGCAATGGATAGGAGGATTTCACAGCACTCTTGCTTCTGTGTAGGACTGCTGTGTTTTCTTTGTAGCTGGGTGAGCTGCACCCCATTAACCCAAAGCCCTGCAGTTTAAAGCCCTCATATGCTCTGTGGGCACCAGCTCCGATCTCTGCACCACACGTGGTCTGGGAACCCATCAGCTCTAACACAGAGCACTGCATAAGTTCCAATTTACCCATGCAAACACAGGAGGAGAATATTATGAGGGGAGCTTTATCAAGCTGAGTGTCGCACTGTTCTGCTTCCTTGACACTATCCACACATCTAAATGCACCAGTCCATATATAGCTATATATAGATATATACAAAATGTATAAATGTGACCATATTCTGCCCAAAATTCATCCCACTGCTAACGTAGGTGTCTACACATTTGTTCAAGAGTTTCTAAGTTCACCCATTTCTTGTTATCTGTAGGAGTACAGCACAGGCAAGGAGAACACTCCCTGTGGTCATGACCAAGACCAAGGTTTTTGTGGTCAAATGGGTCTAAGCCAAAAAGTTTTTGAACATCAAGGGTCTTTCACAAAAAGGGAAGCAACAAGGTATATCACATCTCTCCTGGCCTGGAGGCTAGTGAAATGTCTGAGCAAAGAGAGAAGTGAGATTTTTTTCCTGCCTTGGGCTATCTGGGTTAGTCAAGAGTAGGCACCAGGAGAAAACAGAGAGAAAAGGGACGGAAGAGTATGTCAGTTGAAGTCCTGAAGAAAATGGGGACTAGGCATACAAATTCAGACTGGCAAGGATTACATTGATGGATAAACAAGCAGACAGCACATGAATGAAAATGATGGAGCAGAAATGAGTTGGGTTTTATAGGAAGCCATCCTGTGCACTCTCTAGGAGCTGACTTCTGGGGCATCTGTAGCCTCAACGACTTAGGGAAATAATGGTTCCTCTCTTAAAGTATTTAAAACAACCTGTCTGGTACAACTCAGCCTTCAGGCTCGAAAGAAATCTTTTTAGTTGGGTGCTAGAGGCAACAGATGCTGTAGGAGATTAGAAAGATGTCACCTTCCACCTGCAGTGACTCTATTGGCTTCACCAGCAGGGGCATCTACAGAATAGAGGTGACCCCAGTGGTGACTGACACCTGTGACTCCTTTCTCACTGTGAGGCTGCCCTTCATGTCCACAGTAGGCAGGGGAAGGCCACCACGCTGTCGCAGGAGAAATATGAGAGAGCTGGGGTGCTGGAGGAAGGAAAATAGTCTTAAAAGAAAGCCTACAATAATTGCCTAGAGGTTTAGGATACTCTTAGCATCCTAAGTCCACCAACATGGGTTGTGAACACCATTCATGAGGAGGGAGATAACCCAGAGATGTGCTTTATCAGTCTGAAAGAAAATCTCTATAGGAACCTATGGAAATTCCTATTCCTGGTGCTTGCGCCTAAAGTTTTGCCTTCCCATCTTCCTGTTCCTTCAATAGACAGTCAACTTGGAAGAATTAGTTACTGAGCAGAGACTAAAAAATTAAGTCAAGAATTAACGCTTCTGTTCCTAATCCCACCATTTGACTTAATCTGTGGCTTTTGCTAAATCACCAAGTCCCTCAGCTTTATCCATCTATCAAATGGGGATAACACTAGTTTAATGACTGTAATGCACTTTGAAAAACAGTGAACAAAATACGCAAAATAAGCTTAATTTTTTTCTTTCTTAACCTTTATACTCAAAAGAATAATTCACAGTGAATAACTTATGCAGTGACATGAACTCCTTTGCCTTTGAATGTTATTCACCCACAATGTATAATTTTTTTTTTTTTCTGAGTTATTTGTTATTCTACACTGGTTAAATAATTCCCATAAATATTTATTGGTTTATGGGCTGTTCATGAAAAGTTTATTCAGAATATTTATTACATGAAATGTAATGAATTGGATATTTTTGGTATATCCAGTCTCTGCTTCCTGACTAGAGTAATGTAATTTGTTGAATCAGGTCTTTTATGTAAATTATTTTGCTTGTACATCAATTATATTTTCTGTACATATTCTGGCTTATAATGTAAGTCTGAGAACATGTCTAGCCATCAACTCATTCACCCAAAAACAAATGTAGTTTTAAATCACAAATGCAGATAAAGAAAACCTCCATTTGCATCTGATCTTACACTATCTTATTCTTCATGTACGGAAGATGAATACAAAGTTAAAATATATCCTGGTCTTTTTTTTTTAATTTAAATTAAATTACCATTAACTTCTTTCACGTTAAAGTAATTTAACGTGATTAAAGAGAATACTCTGTGGATTTACATTTTCCAAATGGATTAGCAATAGATCTCTTGAAATTCATCAGGTGTAAGAATGAAGCTGTAAAACAGTGATTTAAGTAAATGCAGGGAATACCAAGAGGATTAAAATGAGATCTCTAAGGTCAGTAACACTGCAGTGTAGATTTTATTGTAACATTAAATCTTTTGAAATATTTACAGAGAAGAAATATACTTCAGCTCTGAGACAAATTATAGAACACAGAAGTTTGAGTAAGCTATGATTTACATTTTCACTCACCTGAGGGAATCACTAATTGCTAGAAACTGTTCATTATTTAAAAGGTCTTCAAGTAAAATGAGAAACAGGGAAAAATTCTGGGTGGCAAGCAAGGCCAGTTTTAAATATAGCTTTGTACTTCTATTTTTGTTTTCTAAAAAACTCCTGTAATCATATTTCAATGATAAAATAAATGCATTAAAATATTTTTATGTTGCAGTTTCATCTTAGTGTAAAACTATAGAATAGCCAGCAAAGTAATTAACTGTAAGGACATTTATATTTTTAATGCTCACTGTTTTGTAAGATTTTTTATTTTCTTTAACAAGGCTTTAAAGCACATCAAGGAATAGCAATATCTTGTGGGTCATAATCTCCAGAGTATCATCTTTCTGCATAGCTGCTTTTCTAACATCAGCACAGTTCTTGGAGGACAAATTTTATTTTTAGTCTGGTGAAAATCTCAGTTAGCATCTTTCAGGGCAATGGACAAATGGATAAGCTCTTTGGAGTCTTACTCTAAAGTTTTTGTGAAGCATGCAGACATTTGTATGCGTGTCAACCTAAGTGTCTTTCTGCCCTCTCCCTCCAAACAGGCCTTCATCCCTGTAATTGCTACATTTGTACAAACACAGAAATTCACACACAAACACAGAATTTCAGGTATGGGAAACTACCAAGTATTGGGGTGAAAGTCTGAGACCTGCTAAATATTTTAGCTTTAAAATATTTGTCTGAATATACAAACTACTGCAAAAATGTAGTTTTGCCTGATAAATTTTAGGCTGAGCTATATTTGGATGAGACTTTACAGTAATTGTACTGTCAAAGATAGTGTATGCTATTTAACTCAGTACAAAGAAAGCTCCAGACATACCTTCCCATTTCAAGTGTTCATAACTTGTATTGAATATATTATCTCAGAGTAAAATTAGTTTTCTCATCTCTCCAATTAAATCTTAAACAAATCTGCATTCTTACGCATATTTTTTAAATGACAAAGAAAGATTAAAGACTCTTAACAGAAAATATGACTGTGGATAAAGATCCAAATCTAACCTGTCCCACTAATTCTAAAATATACCAGACTTGAAAGGCATACTCTCTTTACTATTTTCTGCTGCTTTATATTCACTGACACAAGGGTACTCTTTAGCAAGATGGTGTTTCCTGAGGCATAATAAGTGCTGGCAAGCTCAAAAGAAACAATGACTACAGAAAAGACATATATTGATTGTTTGAGACAATAACACGAACAAGCATTGTCTAATCTTTCTGCACTCTCATCCTCCCACACAAAGCAACATGGGCTGAAAAAAATCATTGGAAAATACAGAAACAAAATCTGCCACAGACATCTCAATAGCTATGCATTTACTGACTGTTTCACACATAGGAACAAAGATCAGGAATTTCAGAAAGTTCCTAAATATAGCATTGACTTGAGACTACTGAAATAGTGTGTAAAGGCCACTGAGTTTGAAAACTACTTCTGTGCTGTCTGCAATAACTATGCCTACGGGACATCCTTAGATAGAGATAAATCACAAAATCACATTCTAGCACTATGCAATGTTTTGTTTCTATTTGCGGTACAGCTCATTGGTATCAAATAGAAGAGACTACATCATGAAAGTATATCCTGGCACTGTGATTAGCTTATGAAAGAATTGCATCACAAAATCAAAAAGCATTTTCCCTGAGTTCAGTCTCCTGTGTTTAAAAACAAAGCTGCTAAATCCAACTGTATCTGGTAGTTCCCAGAGCAGTTGCTACATGCTAGTTGTAACTAGAGCATGAGACAGTGATGGATAAATAGCCTGCTGTGGATGATTTTGGAAAAAAAAAATGTTGAACTCTTAAGAGGGTTTTACAAGGCTCAGAAGGTTTGGGATTTTAGAAGCATAAAATCTTCCCAGCTGCACTCAGTGGAATTCCACAGCTCCTCCTGCTGCTCACAGCAATACATTATTTAACACATGCAGGAGAGAAGCTTTTTGAGAAAAACAGGTTTTACATACCAGATGCACAGTTTCTTCACATGTATTTTTCCTCAGATTTCCACAGACAGCTTCTCACTAGCAAGGAATGACAGCATTGTCAAATGGAAAAGACTTTGCAGAGAGCCTATTTGGCTGGTCTCAGACTTCTCCACTGCTTTCTGGTCTTCAGTACATTCGAGCTTTTTATTTTTATCCTTAGATTGCCTATATATGGATACTCATTCTAGTCTTAATTACTATATTCTACTGTATTTTCTGTGTTCCCTTTGTCTCCTCTTTTTTAGGGCACTTATTTTAACCTACCCTTTGGGACTTATTGTGGATTGATTAGAGCTGCTGGTTTACAGTTCTGGCTTTTTTTGACTTTACAAACCCTCCCAAAGTTGATTTTCTTACTAGTCAACTGCTTTTTTCTGTCATCATATTTAATGGGCTGCTTTTTTTTTTTTTTTAATTCTGTCAGCTCTCAACAGGATATTAGCAGGTTATGACACAGAACTTAAGCATTCAAAAATCAAACCTGTTGATAACAAAAGTCACAAGTTTGACTGAGTGCATTTAAAACTGTAGTAAGTGGACTTTTGCAGACAGCTCCTTTAAAGAGCAACAAGAGCCTGGCAAAGAGCATTTACCCTGCCAAGCTCTGCAGGGCACTGTGTTGCAGCAGGAAACCTCAGCAACAGTGATCCACATCTTGGATAATCCACCCCAGGCTGCAGGGGATTAGGCTGTGGACTATTCAGTCCATGGAGCTTGTTGATAGAAGTTTGTTTTTTAAAATACTGGACACAAATGAAGTCAAAGGAACCATGAAGAAACAGAAAGATTGGATTCTTGGACATATGGTGGGAGATTAGTGGACACATCTGATTTGCTACTCTCAAGGGAAAAACAAAAAGAAAACCATTTTTCAGCAATGTATATGTCATTACTTAAAAATCAAACCAAAGCAATATTTTAGAGCAAGAAACTGAATCAACATCCATCTATCTATATTCTATTGCATCGCATTACTGTAGTATTTTAGCCAATAGCAACTAGGCAAATACAAAATTAAGTCTGAACTGCATTTCAGTGCAGCCATGTTTGTGCCATTTCTGTAAAATCAGTTCTATGCAGTGGCAGAACAGTTTAAATCCTGGGGTTAGATTTTTGCCTGGGCCTGCCCCTGAGAATATCTCTGCCACCACTGAGAATTCTGAGTTAGATAGGGAGAGAACAGAGGAACAAGGAAAAAAGTGTAGACCTCATCCACAGCCACTGGCTCGAAGGAGGCTACACCTGCTTGAAGAGGATGGTGAGGACAGCAGTGGAACAGGGCCCAAAGCTGGAGATACAGACTGGCACCTTGGTAGGTAGCAGATGTACATCAGCGCCCCTTTTTCCTGCCGTCACAGGGTGAAGAGGTGGTTGGACTCACGGGTGTGCAAGAAGAAATGCAAAAAAATGGGAATTAATCCAACAAAAGTTACAACCCCCCACCTTCAAAAGCCCAGGACCATCCTCCAACTCCACCTCTGCTAATTTTTCCCAGATCACATTCCCATCAACCTTTCCCATCCCCTATACCTTCTTTTGCTGAGATCTCACTCCGAGGCAAAACTGAGCTTTCCTTTCATGGGACTTTTTACTCATCTTGGCCATAACCAAGAATGAATTTGGATTCATATTTGCTTACAACACAGAAAAGGCTTGATCCAACTTTTGTGTAGCCACAGAAATGAACCACCAATCTCTGTTGTTTCCCAAATATTACTACAGTGTGTACTGTAAGAAATCCTAGGGAGATCAGACATAGATGGCTCACGCAGTACAAACCACCTAATTGCTGAGCAACCAGAGGAGCTGGGTAAGCAGTATCCCTGGTCAGCACCTCCTCATTGCTAAGCTGAAAAACTGCTTGTGGTAAGGAGCCATTCCTTTTGTTTAATTTTAGGCTTTTATCTTAAGCCCAAGCTTTCATCACCTTTTTTTCAGTCACAGCCACTGGATTTCCAACTCTGTGGCTGTAAAACTATATGAAACAGAATATTGGAGACAGGCTACAAAATAAACGGGAATCCTTGATAACCAGCATTCCCTAGAGTTATAGAAGCTATATGCACTGCTCACTTTCTAGTAAGAATATTTTTTTTTTAATATACAGGAAAACTCTAGAGAGAAAGATACAGGGAGAAGCAAGACAGACTGGCAATCTTGTAGTTTCCTTATTGCTGGTAAACTAGGCATATTCTGAAATCCAACAGGTTAAATCAGAGCTAGAGGCATCATTAAGGATCAGTGATTAGTGTTGGATCTTTTATCTAAATAAATGGCTGAAAAACATTAATGGACTCAGAGGTAGCTCTTTGGCCTGAGCCTTCATGACATTCACTGTAAAAGTCATCCTGAGCATTATTACATGCTCAGGTTATTTTAAACAGACAAAAGCACAGAAAACTATATAGAAAGTAAGCAGAGTTTCCCTCAAGCTCTATCATTTTTAATTTTTCAGACAGGATCAAAGCAGTTGGCATCTCTTTGCAAGGGGTGACAAAGGTTATTCCTGACAACAAATTGCATGCCCACATGGGTTCCTAGAGAGGAGCACATGCTGCTAAGCACCTCTCGTGTCAAACCAAGCCTGTAAGGCCTGGTTGGGGAGCAATCAGGAATGAGGACAGAGCCTCAGAAAATGGCAGTTGATATTTCATTAAGTGCAATATGCCATGGTGGCTTCAGTGGAAGTTGCCCTGCTATTAATGATAGCAAAGTTATGTTGCAGGTAGGTACTTTTGCCCTAAACACATCATATGGAATTTAAGCAGTTCCTGCAAAAACACTATGTCAGTGTTTCGTGGGTAGAGTCTGTAGAAATTTCTTCAATGTCAATTTTCAGAAAGAAAACAGATACTCTGAAACATTCACTCAAACAGGACTTCTCAGCTCATTTAAACTACAACATTTTTTTACTTCCACAAGTCAAAATATCCTTTCATTGCAAGAAATCTCTGCTACTTCACATGCTTTACAATACAGTTGGTGTGACCAAAGAGATGTCCTATACAGTGTTGTGCCATATTCAAGGGCTGGGCTTTTTTCTTCTTCCATGAATATGAGACAGACAGCTTATTGCAGCATGAAATCAATCGACTCAGACCACAGCTGAGAGCTGGACCACACAGACACAGAAACTCTGCCCAATTTTTTTGTTCTGTACATCATCCTGTAAAATAATAAGGCCAAAGCCACACCATATTCCCTAACTCCCCATCATTTTATTATTTCCCTCATTTTTATTTACAGGCAGAGATCAATGGCTTTCTGTACATTCTTCAATGGCAATGTTCTCCATATCCTGTAGTCTTGAAATCCACCACATGGTCAAAAAATACTAGGGATCCATTTGCCAGCTTTTAACTGTATTTTGAGTATTTGAAGAGCATTCAAAATAAATTTAAAAGGCTTTCTAAGACAAAAAAGAAATTATCACTTTAAGAATATTCATAATTTTCAAGGTGTTTTGCAGTTTTACATCCTGTTTAGTTTTAAAATAAGTCTCATTATTCACAGCTATATTTACTAGTCTACTGGACTTTTTTGTCCGGAATTTGCGTGGTTCATCCTTTAAAAGATGGTTTGTCACATAACTTACTTTAATCCTTATACATAATGAAAATATTCCAAGGATGTTATTTCCCTAAAAAGCATATGGAAGTTCTTTTAATTCACCCTTGAAAACAATAACTAAATGAGTAATATATATTTATCTATTACAATGTATTCATTTTTTGTCTTGTGCCTAAAGGACATTTGTGTCATGAAGGTTCCTATGTACTTATAAAATAGAGCACCACCTTTATAATATATAGCTTTAATATTTTTTGATTTCATTTTTTTAATCTAAATTTTTAATAATTAAAATAATCTAATTAATAATCTAAGGCTCAAAATGCCACAAAAGAAAAGCGACAACCTACCTCAACAATGTCTACATAATTGCAAGTGCTAATATAAATCCAGGATGAAACAGAAATGTTTTCTAAATATTTACATCAAATGCCTTTTTAGCAAGGAAAATTATCATCTGATGTTATCCTCACCTACTTTGACACATTTAATTTTCCAGTCCTTTTGATTATCATGGTCTTTCCTTGTCTGCAGATAGCTTTTTTGATGTAGGTAATTACTCTGAGTGTTAACAAGCTTTTCCTGATACAAAAATCTATAATGTCAAAGAAAATAATTCTAAGGTATCCTGATTTAGTGGATTTGGAATGACAATACAATAATTTATGAACTGCTATCATGATGAAGTTATAGGGTCAACTTGTCAGGAGTTTGTATGGAATAAGAAAGAAGAAAGAAAAGATACTGTTAATCTGCCCCTTCTCAAAATACTCTTCTGGGATTCACTTGTTAAAACTCTGAACTCTCTGTTTTAACAGCTATGCCAACATCACTGGGCAACCTAAAATCTGTCTTCCAATTACCAGAACAGTAAAAATTTTGAGAAGAATCAAACAGCTGCAGGAGAACTTAAAAAAAGGGGGAGGCCCCCAGGAGTCACCAGTTGCCTGGGATAAGCAAGCTGAGGTGCACCAAGATGCTGGCTAGGTGAAAAGAGCAAGCCCACTCCCAATATAGGCAACACTTGCTTCATTACTTTCTTTAAACAAACAAGATGGGAAAAACATGATTTTCCATATCTCTTGAGCAGTTTTTGTAGGGGACCAGAAAATGAGGCAGATCTGGAGCTGTCACTTGAGAAGAGCTGCTTTCCAATGTTGAAGAGAAATCAGAAATGACAAGATTAAACTCAATTGTTCCACTATTTCTACTCAAGCAAGATTTCATTAGCGATCTCTATACTCCTCTGCAGACACTAACTCCGAGAAATCCTGAAAATTTTAGCAGATCTACTTCCTAGAACACCAGCTACATCTTGCCAGGTGTACCAGATCAATATACGCATTCCACTGTCATTCAGAGAAAAATCAATACATCCCAGTGTGTGAAGTGGGGAGTCAACAGAAGCAGAGTCAACTACATGTACTTTATTTGTTGAGAATCGAGGTCAGAATTCAGTCTGAAGAAGAAAAATGTTACTCTCTTTCATAAGTGAAAGACTTCAAAAATGTGATCTGGGGCACCTTGCATGGAATATAGAAAGGTTTCACGCACAACAGTAAGACTTTTGCTTCTGTGAAAGAAAAAGTGAAAATGAGGACCATTGCCTCAGTAGGCTTTTTGGAAGCACTTTTTAAAATGGCAAGTGAGAAGTACCAAAGCAAGAGCAAAACTATCTGTGTATTTTATTTTTTAAAAGGAGCTACACATTTGGAGGCAAAACTGAATTTATAAAATTTGAGGGGAGAGAGTGAAATATTTCATTATCATAAATTGCAGACTGTCAAAAAACAGTAAAAAAAAAAGATATCTGGAGCAGTAAAGTGAAATGAGTAACAGAAGTTTGTAAGGGACAACAAAGTACAGAGGGAACCACCTAAGAAGCAAGTACCCAAAAACGCCTGAAGGGGAACAGAACAGCCTCCAGCTTCCTTCTCTGAAAAATCCAACTTGGTGTTATATCACCCATGCTGACCTTACTGCCAACTCCCATTAAACACTAAAGCTGAAAGTGATACTTCTGCTCTTTTCCCACACTTTCCAACGATTGTTTTCTTGTCCTCATTTCCAATATGCCACAGAGAAGCATTTTTCTGGGCCAATCCTTAGTGCCAGTTCAAATTAAGCATTTTTCATTCTTTAAGAATTAATCCAGAAATCTGTGCTGCCAGTCGTGCCCTGACTGGATGTGGACATGGATTTAAGACAATACATCTTGATGGAGCTATGCAAGATTTAATGTACAATGCTCATTTGGGTGTTTTCTTTAATTTGTTCTGGATCAGGACAGGGTATTTTGACTGGCAGGGTGCATTTTGATTGTCTTGTTTCCCCTGAAAGGATCTCATTTTCACAACCTTCTTTCATCTGTTCCAAACCCCCTGCATTTAGATCAGCTTGGCTTGCATTTTTAAGGGTAGTTCACTTGGGTTGGGTTACTCTGAACACACATTTGGTTATAGTCTACTGAGAAATAACGTGAGTAATTTACTCCTTCTGAGTTATCATTTGTTAAGGAGAATCCACACCTGGAAGTGTTTTAACTTGAAAACATTGTAGATAGCTGTGGAATGGACAGCACTGTCTTTTCCAATGGTCATTGGGTGTGGGTGTTGTTGTGTGCTAGATACCCATGTCAGAAACATTTCCATCTAGGAAAGGTCATTCCTGCCTTTACAGTAATGAAGGAATATGAACCACAAGAGAGTTTGTGCAGTGTGTGTCAGCAAGTAAGAATGGGAATATTTTTATGGAAGTGGAACCTAATATTGTTCTCTTATGATGTGAAAAATGTAAAAGCTTTCAAGGCAGGATTTGTCTTGGCACGACCTTGATCTTAAAACATCTATATACTACACACAGATCAGTAAGGCATTCAGTCTGTACTTTCCAAAATTCCCCTTAGCATTATTTTATATTTACTCAACTTTTTATCTTTCTTGACTACCAAAAAACTTTCTACTTTCAATTATTTATTGCAAGTTCTCGCCACTATTTCTTTTTCTTGGCACTGCATTTCATCCAAAATCCTCAAATTAGAGTTGCTAGTTCCTGGTGATTTATGTAATTTGACTTTCTCAAATTATTCTGTGCCTTACTCACCCTTAAAAAAAAAAGAAAGAAAGAAAAAAAAAGGAAAAAAAGAAAAAAATGAAAAAGAAAAAAAAGAAAAAAGGTTCTGTCAATATGATATTCTAATTACTTGAATGAGTAACCTTGAAACCAGGGTCACATGCAGCTGTGCTATTGCACAAGTGTAGCTGCAAAGGTGACAGGGTCCCGGGCTTTATGCTCTGAAATGCACAATGTTAATTTAGTTGTGGAAATGCAGGCGACGAGGAAAAAAAAAGAAAAAGAAAGGCAACAGTTTTAATGTTTGTTAACACCTTCTGGTACTTTCATACCTGGCAACACAAATATTTCTCACTCTTTTAACAATAACAACTATGGTAAAACTCTCACTGACTTCTCCATTACCCTGAACTTTTTGCTTTAATTTTTTTTGTGAGGGCTACAAAAATAACAAACAAACAAACAAACAAACAAACAGCCACCTTGTCTTTAATATTTTTGAGCAATTTGTTATTCTTGTGTCTATTGGAACTGTGGTATTTCAAGTAGATTTATCAAACACAGCCCTTTCCCTAAGCCTTTAGTCTAATAAATTATATTTGGTATAATGGATTGTAGACAGCAGTTTTTGGCAGTAAGTGATTGTTTTCAGCAACAATCATCTTGCACCATGAATAAACAGAGGCACTGATTTATTTTGTATTAATTTGGGTGAAGACTTTTCTGTTCTTTGAACTGCCACCTGGAGGTAACTATTCCTTTGAACTGCATGGGCAGCACTGGGGAAGCGGATACTTCAGCTAAGGGGCCGAACTTGGAGAGAGTGAACACAGGCTGTGGGTGAACACTAAGGACATGAGTCCAGAATTCCTGCTTTCCCTTTATTATTTAATAGTGACCTATAAGGTTTTTCTGGCATGCTCACGTGATGCAATGGGAGTGACTGATGGACCAGGACAGGCCCCTTAGTGAGTAATCTTTCCCCAACACATCTGTGGCATGAGATGAATTACACATCTTCCCCTACAAGTGTCTTCATCTGTAGAGTTCCCATATAGATCCTCATTGAACCTTTTGGTCTTTAATACCTAAGGAGACTAATGGGAAAGGGTACGAGAGAAAATGGTTTTAGGTGCCAAACATGTCTTCTGCATTCAATTATATATTTTATTCTCAGTTTATGCAGTTGTTAACTCTTCAAATGTTAGCATTGACATACACCTCTGGATGACAAACCCCCAGTAGCTGGAAATGTGTGCTTATCTAGATGAAAAAGAACTTCACATTTAACTTGCTAGGAAGTGTTCATTTCCAAGTGAGGACAAGTCAGTCTATCTGTAATATTTGTCACTGCCAGGCTTGATTGCAGTTATTCACACTAGCCGATGTAGAACATGAAGAGAAGCTGCAGGTTCTAGCTAATATGCAATACATCTGCTTCCCTTTGCCATGGCTTAAACCACAATCAGGAACCATGAACAGGTTTTTTAGGTTTTTGTCCTAGGTTTCAAGTCCAGTGATGGACCAAGCCCCAGTAACACTAGAAAGTGAACACCAAGTTAGTTTCATCTAGAGTAATGCAGAAAATGAAATTCATTCTCATAATCAGTCTCCAGAAGGAAATAAAATTAGCTGAGAATCTAGATGTATTTGGGAAACGTTTCAAAGTTTCTTTGTTTGGAAAAGTTTTCCATCATAAGTGATGTATACCATGTGAGTTGACATGATACAGATATTGACAAATATCTTTCAGACCTCTATCCTCCACTCTCAAGCATGATCTTAGTTCTACTTGCCTGTTAAAGAAACATTCTCCCATCAGTTTTTACCTAGAAATTCATGGATAAAGTGGGATTAAACAACATAATAAAAATGCAAGCTATGTAGTTTTTGATCTCTATGACATTAAATTTGCAACCACTATCACAGAGGAAAGCCAAATTACTGAAGGCGCTAACTGGGAATCTTCATATGTGGTTTCAGGATAAGCTTCAGGATGGAATATTTTCTCATTAAGATGTTAGCTATATCTTCCACCTAATCAGTATATATGACTTCTACTCTTCCTTAACAATAATTTTGAGGTTTTATCTGTATAGCTTTATGTTCAACAGTTAACATGAAAATACATTCAAGACTTAATATTTTCTGCCAGCAAATTAAAGTGGTCAACAGGGAAAAATATCCTCATATCAGGTGCTTATTACCTTCTAGTCTTTGTTTAATGGCATGAAAGGTCTTTATACCCACAAGTTTTTGATCTTTTATGGATTTTGATGTTAACAAAAGGCTTTAGGCCATATTCCCTCAACATCTTTTCATGGCAACTACATCATTGCTACTTTGGTACCAATATTATTTTAGGTTTATAATATGCAACAGGAGAAAGCAAAATAATATAATAATAAATTTTTTTAAAGCTTGGAAAAATAGTGGTAATGTCAAATGCTAAAATCTTCATTGTGTGAGAATCCTGGCTAAATATTAAATCTCTGCTGGTATATCAGTGGAAGTCCTGACAATTTCAACAAAACCAACCAAACTGCATGGCAAACAAATACATATAGGGCTGTTTTCTAAATTGTACTGCTCAAATGCACAGCCTAGAGCTCACGCTTCACAAGCACAGATAAAGAGAAATAAATAACAGGTTCGTTTGACTTCCCTCCTCGTGGGCACCATTCAGAACATAACAATGACAAAATATACTGTGGAAAAAATGTCTTTTTTTGCAACAATGGCTTAATAAAGATGTGAGAAAGAAATGAGCAGGATATATTTTCCTGCTTGGTATCTCTAAGTCAATACATTTTGAGGTCACACAGTTCCTTGTGCCACTCCAGCACTCTCCATCTGTATTACCTTGTCCTTCAGAGTGTGTGTGGCAGATGGTGCACTCCCACCTTGGGAATCTGCAGCTCAAAGCAGAGGCATAACAAGATCAAAAGTCTGCGTGCAACACACTATAACGTGGCTATGAGCAGCACTGAGAGAAAAGGCTGTGAAAACAACCATCCCTCCCTCACGTATTTATAGTAATTAAAACCACATAGCAGTACTTAGTTACATTATGTGAAGGGACCAATCTTCATGGTGTATTCACTTTGGAGTGTTAATTAGAAATATGGCAAATTTTAAAAAATAACTTTTTTTTTTTCAGCCTTACTTCTAATAAAAACCATCATGGAAATGACTGGTTCACAGTGAAAACTTTCTCATCATTAAAAAATTTTATACACATTATGGAGAGCAGAAATATTTTTATAAGCCCTGTTTATTGAATTTCTTTAAATGCTTTTAACCAAAAGAAGCAAGCTTCAGATATGTCTCACATCATAACAGAAGCACTAGCTAGATCTTTGTCAAAAGCCCACTTATTTTAATATGACAATTACTCATATAGCAAAAAGTGACTATATTTTCAGTTTGGGTCTAACAGTGTAGTAGTTCTCAGTATCTGTTCTCCATCACATCAGTTAATCAGTAAAGACTTTGATACCATCGAAATGATGAGTAAATCTTACACTCCTTAGTCCAGAGATACACACTACATATGTTTTCTGAAGAAAGAAACAGAATCTGCATCTAGTCTACGGCTTCTTAAAACAAAAACTGGAAAAACAATCTAAAGCACAAATTTAATCTCTTGAGCACCATCTAATGACCAAATTGTAAAATGACCAAGAAGTACATTGGCATTAGTGTTCAAAAAGGATGAACTTTTTGACTCATGTTGGTCAAGAATTTCCATCAGAAGTTTTAATGGAAAGGATTTACATGCTATTCATGTAAATCTCCATGAATAGCATCCATTTTGACAAAATTACTGAGGAAGTTCTTTATGAAAACAACACCTATAAATGCCAACATTTTCTTTTCAGGAGATTTTTTTTCCAACATAGCCAGAGAAGTACTTAGATGATTAAAAGGTCTTATTGTTTTTAACTCTCCCCTTAAAGAGGAAAAAAAACTATTTCCTGACCAGTTGCAAGTTAGTGTCTTCCCTCAATATCTCCAATCCTTCTCTTGAACTACACTTGCAAAGTCAGTTTCAGGTGTATTACTGCCAGCATAGTATTTTACATTTATAAACAGTCCAAGTACATAAATAAATAAATAAATAAATAAGCAGATGAAATTACAAGTCTGTCCAAAAATCAATTATTTTAGCATAAGGTAAAAAAAATCAGCATGTCCAAAATCAGCTATGATGAATAGTAGGAATTTAGTATTAGATTACTTATATTGGGCCTGTATAAATTCTTTATGTACTTAGAAAGGTCAGTCCTAAAAAAAACATTATATTGAAGATCAGGAAGGACAAGGAAAAAAGTGATAGAGAGGGGGAAATAGGGAAAATATGAAAAGGCAGAAATGGATGTACATCAGAAAAAAAAAAAAAGAAAGATGGATAGAGCAGCAAAGTCATTCCACTGAAGAAGGACAGCGAAGGAGGCACTGCCACTGAAGTCTGGATAAAGGGCACGTCATACATATTTTAGAATTTTTAGGCTACAATGGAAAGCCTAAGATGTTCAAAGCACAACATCTGAGGCACAGATGGGGTACTCAACATGGGCTAAATATAGAAAGGTAATCTTCCTAATAGCCCTAGAGATATTCTGAAGGGTGGTTTAGTTCAGGTCAGGAATGAACATTTCTCAAGGCAGTCTTTTGGTGGTGCCCACTTAACTGCACTTTGATTCACGTTGTAGAGTATCTCAGAGCACACAAACTGCATTTCTTTTGGATGAACTAACCGAACAGATGCTGCAATGCTTTGAAATCAAAGGCATAGAAGCCTCTGGGTCTGATTCTGCAAGAGCTATACCAGCTTGAACTCCACCTCAGCAGAGGGGTGCCAAGAAATTCAAGCTTTTCAGTAGACTATCACAGGCTCAGAAAACCCTGCAGAAACAGACATTCACACCACTGTCATCAGGAATCAGTGCTCCAGGCACAGCTGCACCTGGAGACTTGCTGTTGCAAAAAAGATCAGAGCTAAGTCCTGGAAAAGTCCTCATCCTGAAAACATCTGGATGTTTTCCAGTCAGTATTGGTGGCAGCTCTCTAAAAAAAAGACACCTGTCACATTTTCACAAAAAAATCCCCGACACTCCAAAAGCAAATAGTTGCAGAGCAGCTCTGGATTGCAGCTCTCGTTTGAGCCCAGCGCATCCTGGCAGGAGGCAGCATTCCCCTCGCAGCAGCCGGCTGCGATGCTGAGCCGCCTTTCCCAGCCAAGAGCTCAGCTTTATGAATGCCACTTTCACTCCAAATATTGGCGGCCATCAGCCCAGTTCTCATGGCAATGCAAAAGTTGTTATTCACCGAGTGGGATGGAACTAGGTAAAATAAGGGCTTGATTTACAATCAGCTTTCGACCTAGCTTCACCCACTGCCTGTGTGTGGCACGCAGGGCTCGCCTAAGCAGGTGTGAGCAGCCAGGAGCACTTGCGTGGGTAGTTTGGGCAGCGGGAGAGGCCGCCCTGAAAAGCAGGTGCTAATTGATGGGTGTTAGTGCAGACACTTGGGGCAGAATGGCTCAGTGTTCTGCTCTCCTGGCGTACAGCGAGTGGGAACGGGCGGCAGCCGCCATCAAGCACTTCATAAAAACACCACTCCGTCCATCACGAGGGCCCTGAGACCACAGCCTGCCTGGACTGAGGGGCACTGGCTGAGCTGCGGTGGGAAGTTTGCACAGCACCTGCCTGTGTTATATCTGGCATGCATCCCCATGGGCAGGCCCCATCCTTCATAAACAAACAACAAAGAAAGTTCATGTAGATTTTTATATTTTTTAATGTATATAGGTTGTGTCCAAGGAGAAGAGAGTGTTTGGGCGAAGTCTGATTTCCCACTTCTGGCTGTCTCAAAGTGTCTCCTGGAAGCACACAGGGCTCTGCCACTCACCCAGCAAGCCCGTCCCAGTGGGAGCGGTGGAGGGTGCTGCTGCCACCAATTCAGAGGCTTCCAGCCAGGAGCACACAGGGAGCCAGGCTGCCCCTGCAGCTGAGGGGTCAGGAAGGCTGGGAAGGCTGCACTGCCAGGCGTGCTTAGCCGGGGCTCCTCAAGTCTTTCCTGGAGCACTCCAAATCTGACCTCGGGTGCCAGAAAGGGACAATAAAAGAGGAGAGACACACATGTGAAGATGATCTCTTTCAAGCCAAGGTTTTGTATGAAATCTGTTTCTTTTCCTTTCCCTTCTTTCAAACATTTTCCAAATATTTGTCAAAAGGTATGGGGAGGGTTTGAGATGACCTGCAGACAGGAGAGGGTTTGCATTCACTTCTGAAAGTGTTGACATGCTGCTTTTCAAAAGGGAGATGTCCCACTGCGAAAACTTTTCCTCCTTAACTTCAAAGCTTTCCTGGCAGTGGGAGCCCTGATTCCAAATATGACCAGTTTGCTACTGTCCAGGATAAGGGGGGTTTGGGACCACACAGAGACAAATCTCCAATGATTCTACTGCCTCCAGATCCTGGCTGACTCGTAATGTTCCTGGATAGGCTTTGCAGCTCCACTATACAAGAGTTGGAGTGCCACAGCAGTTCCCATTGAGTCCAGGGTCCCAACTGCTCGAGCAGACGAGTTCCCTGGGCTTGCACTGGCTGGCACAGAGACAGCTCTGATGCCTCAGCACTGGGCTAACCTAGTTATTCACCACGGAGAAATGAGAACCTGGGAGGCTCTCAGACTCCACTGTAGTTAATACTTCAAAAAGTTTTTGAGCAGCTCAGAAGACTGAGTTTCTCAGTAAAACTGCCCCCTGACAGTTGTGTTCCATTTGCATTATATTTAGGTCTGCTTAGCCCTGAAAGCATTCTCCTAAGGCATGAAAATAGAAGGAGACTAAGTGAACAGGAAAAATGTATTTATCAGAGGCTGTGCTTTAGGAATAGGGATTTGGGTATCTCACTCAAATCTGTCACTTAACTTAGTATTTCTGTCCAGAACACTACTAGAGAAAGTACATTACCAAACATACCAGCTCTACCATCCTTTCAGTATGTAATCATAAGAAAAATCAAATCAGTTTGTCTCTCAGGCAACTCCTTGAAGAAGAAAGTGAATGCTAAGAAAAAATAAATCTATCTTTAACTGTGCTATTAGCTTATTTAAAGTCATTACGTGAAGCATATAATGGAGTAAAGCGTTACACAGGTATTTTTTGATGCAACTCTCAAAGATTTACTGAGCCATTACTTCGACAATTACAAAAAAGCTCTGAGAGCGTAGAAGTAATTCTTGCAGCATGATGCATATTCTCCATGGTGGATGGCAGTCGTGTTCCTGTACATCCAGGGGTTATGCCAGGGCTTTTTCCTCCATGTTTCAGTTATGTTACATACAATGTCAGGGGAGCAATATGAGAATGTCTTAGCAAGATAATCACAGGACCCATGCAGTTCAGAAGTTTGTGTCATTAAGTATTAAAGTGATGTCTTGAAATGCTTCTAAAAATTTGATACTATTTGGCATGACTTTTCCCCTGTATTGCAATGTGAACTACACAGCAATTAAATGAGATGGTCCCTGATGACTGCAGCTAAAAGTTTCATGTCAAAACCTGACCTGTATTTTTTTGAATCTGACACAAAAAAGAAAAAAATTTAAAAGCTTAAAAAAGTAGTCATACAAATAAGGGACCAAAGGCAGTGTTCAGCTGTTAAACAGCTGACTTGCACAAAAGGCCAGTGTGAAAACCAAGACTAATATCCCCACACAACATACACTGTATTTTCAAAAGTCAAGTGCTCAGGTCTCTACACTGCCATATGCATTAGAAGGAGTATTTGTAATGTGCTGTAAAGCTAAAAAGCTTAGTTAAGCAGAGGTGTGTGGTCTTTCAAAGTGTATTCCCAGGGTACAACCGCCCTACTCAAGAAACTCATTTATCACTGTGATGGTTTCACCTCATTTGAAGCCAAGTTATTGTCACCCTTAAAATAATGTACCTTGACAGGAAAAAATGAAATTCATGTGAAAATTTATACAGTCATCACACTCTGGAGTCAAAATATAGACTATCATATCAAAACATATAGCAGATGAAAACGTTTTCTGTGAATTTATTTAGGTGGTATTTGCTTGTACCACAGACTTTTCTTTTCTTTTCTTTTCTTTTCTTTTCTTTTCTTTTCTTTTCTTTTCTTTTCTTTTCTTTTTTCTTTTCCCTTTCCTTTCCTTTCCTTTCCTTTCCTTTCCTTTCCTTTCCTTTCCTTTCCTTTCCTTTCCTTTCCTTTCCTTTCTTTCTTTTGTAACTATATGTAAGTATTTAGGTGCATGTGGAATAATACATGTCCTGTGGTTCACTGTCATTAAAGGGAAGTGTACATGCTTCATAGCTGCCTCAGTATGGCAGCCCAGGTTTTTAAAAGGTTAAGGAAGGCTGAGAAATGTGCAGATGTATTTAATAGGGAGTGACCTTTTAAATGATTTGTCAATCCCTAGTGCACAGTTATATTACAGGTGTTGTGAGTGTGCTTAATCTTGTCCTGTCCTATTCCACAACTGATGTTTGCACTCTGGAGTCTCTTAAATCTTTCTCTTCAATCCCCCATCCTCAAAAGTCATTGAGGAACCAGAGTGGACTAGACTAATGAAGTTCCATGTGGGGATGTTTCCAAGCTAAACCACAGTCTCTCATAAGAAGAGCAGGTTTCAGACGTGCATTTTCAAAACAGTGCAACATACATGGTGTGCTCTGAAGGAGCTGTGTAGGAGCTTTTTTTCTGCTTTTGCTATTTTGCTGCCATCCTGTAGCCCCAGGGTCTGCAGAATTTATTTTGAAGGTTTTGGATTGTTGTAATTTTCCTAGTTGGTTTGAATTCTTGCATTTATTATTTACTAAATAATTAAAATCAATTCCAGGGAGAAAATGCTGTGTTTTTAGACAACTATTCTCACCCTTTACTATTTTTCAAAGCATTCTTGAAATTCATCTGACTTCACTTGGAACATGCCATAAGGCATAAGCCCTCTGTGGGGCTGTACCTGTCAGAGTCAGCAAGTATTTCCTAAACTCTACATGACTTCTGTGTTTCCTTCGTTGCAGTCTGTGTAGCTTAAAGACAAACCTTCATATCTGTATTTAGGCTTACATTTAAGCAGCCTGAATATTATAACCTTGTAGATCTTAGTGAAGTCAGAAGAAAAATCTGGCCATGTTTAGGGGACTGGAAATGAGCTTGGATAGGGTATGAAAGTGGCAGGTGACATCAATAATGAGAGGTGAGATACAAATAAACAAAGAGGAAAAGGCTCAGGTGGATATTAAAAAATGCTAACAAACTTTTGCATAATAATGTCTCTCCTGCCTTCATAACCAAAATATTTCTTTTTTGTATGTCTTTATCTTACCCAGTCTGTTTTACTGAATTGTCAAGCACAGGGGAAAAAACAACTTGGTAATTTTTTAAAATTTGGATACTAAGACAATCAGAAGAAATAATTATGCAAGGGAAGCAATGGAGGGTGTTGTGTTTGGGGTCTGTCTCAAAAACTAGACTATTCTTTTTTGCCTAAGGTTCAGCAAAAAACAAAGTTATATAAAAATTGCGAAGTTTATTAGCAAAAACTCTGCTGCAAATCCTGTATGTGTAATACGCAATTTTGACAGAAACAGTTTGTTTTGCTGGAATTTCATTACAAGAAAGAGAACAGCACTTTTGACAATTTCAAAACATGCCTTGAGGCTATATTCACAATTTAATATTTCAAATTTTATTCTGACATAACTTTTCATTTATTTTTTCTTAGTTTACCTCATGCTCATATAATATATGATCAAAATCCTGCCCACACAAACCATAAGAAAATTAAATGTTTCCATTCTGTCAAATGAAGAATCATCAATCCAAAACTAGAGGACATTTGGGAAGCCTGGTTTCTAGAAAATGTTAAATATTCCAGGTTTTGTGCCAGTTTAATACACAGCTGAATGTCAAACCCCTTTGCAAAATGAAATTCTGTTTCTATGCAACAAAATTATGTAACTGAAGATCACAAAATCATAAGGCCTGGTTAGTAGACAAATGTTGTTTTTCTAAATATGGAGTTTAATACTGGTAAAGGAGTCCATTTTCAAAACTGGGCACTATCCATATTTAAAGGTCCATCCTAAGCTGAATATGTGCATTTTTCTTCATCCTTTAGTCCAATTGCTCCTCCAACTTCTAAGACATGCACTAAACTGTCATTCCAACAGAAGGCAGGAAAGATAGTTCATTTACCATGTGATCAATTCTAATTTATTACTTTCCATGTAACAAGTAAAATGATCAAGACATATACATACTATGCTAGATAAATGTCTGTTACAATTTTCCACCTGCTTTCCACAAACAATTTTTTCTCACAGAGAAAATACTGTCCCCTAGTGAACAGTTCTGATTTTTACTGAGGCAGATTCAAATAGGTCCCGAACTGTTAATCCGTGCAAAATTTAACTACTGAAGAACTGGAAGCAGCTGTAATGAGCAATCATAGGTGGGTCTTGAAACCTCCTGAGAAGGCTCTCATCAAACCTTGTATTTCCCCAGCTCCACATTAAAGCGTTTTTTTCCAGATGCCTTTTCTCTAGCTCTGTATAGATCTCACCTGAAGCTATTTTCCTTTGCTAATCCAGTTACTTAAGGGCAAGAGATAACAAAGCTCTAAATATGCCAAAGGTGATTTCATACATTTGATTGCACAGCAAAAGTAGTACCAGCAGGCATAGAAATATTCCACTCTGGAGGGTTGATGAAAACTCAAAATAAGCTGAAAACAGCATTGATAAGATGAAGGTTATTTGTATAATATTTACTGACACTGAATTTTAATGTTAAGCCTACGCTGTATGTCCTAAAATGAAGAACAGATGAACTAGTGGGCATACAAGAAAGCTATGAGACAGGAAGGGCTGCTTCTACCCTTGAGAAGAAGATGAATCAAATCTGGAATGAAAGGCAGGCACAGATAGGGGAGATTACTAGGCTGTTAAATAAACAGTAAATAACAAGAGGAGTGTTGACAAAAACAGTAGAAAGTATGTTCCCCAGTCACAGCCTGCAAAACACTGATCAGGGAAAGGATTTGGTGATGACTGTTGACAGACACTTAAAACCAGCAACCTGATGTCTGGTAGCAGTTTGGAAAGCAAGCAAACATGAGGAAGTGTAAACAGAGGAACAGAGCACAGATTTCAACAAATAACTGCATCTTGGTACAAAGGGCTGCTGTGCCCACAACAGAGCCCTGCCTGCTGCTCTGGGCAACACGAGGGGAGGTACAAATGAAGCAATCAAAACCATGAGCTTTGGATCAGGCTCCTACAACTGAGAACATCACTGATTAGGGACAACCCACAGTAAAGAAAAGCTCCCTTGCACAAAGCAAATAAGGGAAAATACCAGCTCAAATAGCTTTAAATTGAGGGAAATTTAAGGCAATTCAGCAGAGGCAACATGGTGGTGTCTGGTCATAAATTATGGAACATATACTGAAAATCCCTGAACTGCCTTTCTACAGAGCTGCAGCTCTTCCTGTGGCTGGGAGCACAGCATAAATTCCTGAGAGCATTTTGACATTACTATGTAACTCATGGATATGGAATTATACAGCATGCCTAGGGGGCCACAGTGTGCACCTTCGCTCAGAGGTGTCCCTTGCTCTCATGGAGCAGATCTGCCCTTGCTGAGCAAATTTAGATGCACTGTGGTGTTTGAAGCCATGTCTTCTCAGTCATGCACCCCTAGGTGCAGAATGGAGATTTTAAAATTTATGCATAGAATATTGAAATTGAAAAGCAGTATCTCAGGAGGGAACTCTGCTTCAGTTCTATCACGTGCTGGCTATGCTTATATTAATGTTGTGGTTTAGAGCAGGAGAATTTTCTTTTAAGAGACTCATCTAATGGCCTGGCCCCATTTACCACACGTGAGTCACACTGTGGAGCAACCTCAGGGCACACAAACTGAATTCCTTTCAGATGAAATTAAACCTTGAGACCTCTATCAAACCTCTAACTGCTCACAGGCTTTTGTTTCAGGGGTCAGAGCCTTTACTGAAGCTGAAGGATACCCCTGAAATGAGAACAGAATGGGTGTCAAGTCCTAGGCACTGATTCTTTGCCTGCCAGATTTGCTCCTGCTGGGCTAAAGCTGCTATGGTAGCTGTAGCCTGTCTCTATTTTGTAATAGCTCCTCACTGCAATTCCTGAGCACACTGTGGTGTTTTGCCCGGCAGTGTTTTTCTCCTGGAATGGCCCTAAGTAGTTGGGTTGGTAGGTTGACCTATGAAAGTCATATCCATCCCACTTCAAGGGGACATTAGGGAAGAATTATTATCTCCATTATCCTTTGTCTTATGAAGAAAAAATAAAAAGCCACAAATGTGGATTGACAAGAAAATATCTAAGTACTAGCCACCCAGGTCAAAGGAAACTGATAAGTCACTGAGCTTCTTTTCCTCACAAAAATATTATTACTGTGTAAATACGAACCATGCAGATGGTTTGGCTATTTGCCAGTTCCACTTGGGTGTGAAAAGCAGCCTTCATGGTTGAAAAGCTATTTTTCTGAACCGCAAATGCCCATGGCCATGTGAGAAACATCTATTTAAGATCTGGCCCAAGTAGAACCAGACATGAAAGATAAAATAGCTGATGGGGTTCTGTGCCACCCTGAAGCTACCTTGTTTTTTAATAGTCCCTCATAGACATGCTAGGAAACCCTCTGAGACAAGCTCAACCCCTTAGCTGGCAGCTACTGTCTGCCTACAAAACATGATTATGGTCGAAGATGTATTTTATTATGATGCACTTTCATAAGTGCTTAAAAGAGTTTATTTTCAGCAGACTTTTTAGAGAGGTCCTATCCATTAATCAAAAAGAAAAAAATGCCCTGGAGTGGACTGTGTTCCTCCAAAGGAGCTGTAAGAGCAGGTTATTCAAGAACTCATTTGCGGTTATAAATACTCTGAAGTGCAGAGCAGGAGTATCGGCACTGCAGAGCACATTAGGGGCTGATGGTGCAGCTGTGTGGATATATTTCCCTTGACTTGTGTGGCATGGGGCTTAGAAAGTATAAAGGGTAGGAAGTGAGGTGGAACTGGAATTCAGAGTGATCAGGGTCTCTCTGCACTGAAAGCACGTTGAAGAAACAGCTGAGTACATAAAACCTCATAAAGAAAACCAAAACAATGATATTCCCTATTGTGACTGTTTAGTCTTTCTGTAGAGACTCATGAGGTCTGGGCTATCATCTATTTTTAATATCACTTGACCTGAAAATTTATGCTACCATCTGGAGAATGTGAGGATTTCTGTGTTACAGACTTAATACTGTCAGGGAAAGAAAGAGGAGGGGTGGCAAAGGAGGTACATTACAAAAATGTTTAAACATTATTCAGCAAATGCCATTCATTACCTTTTTTCTGAAGAGAATTAAATAAAAAATATATACCTTAAACTGCAAAACTTTATCATATAGGTTGAGATGTGAATTCATTTGTATTATCTCAGATAATATTTGCTTTGCATTTCTTTGTATTTCAAGGCATTTATTGCCTTAGAAAATGAAAGTAAACTTTCCAGAGGTCTGCTGTTAATTTTTCTTTTTCATAATGACTTGGAAATTCTAAATGCAAGAGGGAAAACAAAAGGCTATTTTAAAACTTTGTAATATTACTCATGTTAGTACATTTAAAATGCTTTGTTTCTGGAGTCATCTTTGAATTGCGAGATTGATTTTTAAATCATGGGATTTAGGCATCAAAATAAATAAACTTCACTTTTTATTTTTTCATCTTTAAGAATTAAATGCTCATGCTTCAAAACTTCTCTGGAAACCTGACAGCCAGGAACCTTGTAATAACTGCAAGTGCTGCTATACTAACGAAACAAACTATATCATTAGATTTGCAATAAAGGCACAAAAATTAGCAGCTGTGTAGGATAGTGAAGCAGAGCCCCGTACCAGAACATACTTAGTGTGGAAGGGGAGGATGCTGGAACTTGTCCACTGTAAGGGCCACTCCTGGTCCCAGCGTCACCTGCAGTGGTCACTGGCCCGTGAGGCAGCATCCCTGTCTGGATACGCAGGGTGCCGAGGGAGTGATCCTCACCCACTGCAGTTGGTGGCATAAGTGGCCCATGCCCACCTTGCTTAGTGCAAGGTCCCCCCAGTGCTGGCCACAGCCTTGCAGTAGTTGGCCCCTGGGTTGCTCTGCGCCCATGTGGCCCTACACACTGACCTGATTTTTTGGCAGGATGGGGAAGGAGGTGCTGTTTCAGTGCCCCTGAGATAATGTGAGGGTCAGGCTGCATCCCACCAGTACGATGGCAAAGCTGAAGGTGTGTGCCATATCCTGAAGCACGAGGCTGCTCTGGGTACGTAGCCTGCTGCTATTACCTCAGAACTGTGTGAGATGGAGGAAAGTAATCATGATGCAGTGTTGTTGGTACTTCTGATTGGGAACTATCTTAAGGTGAAGTATCCCCTGAATCATTTTGAGGGTTTTCCTTGGGGTTGGCTCACTGGAGCACCCCAGGAAAGACTTGCCTGTAAAAACATAGTTCTAAAAAGGCTACAATAATCTCAATCTTAAATTAATGCATTGGGACACAACAATAATATTTTTTATATTTGTCTGTTTTACATTAATGGAAGCCTGAGCTGAGCTTCCAATCAGGGAAAAGCATATGATGTTAAAAATGTGCATTTTTGCATGTTGGCTTTCATGATGTGTGAAAGTGAAGAAAGGGATATAGACAAGCTCACCTCCAGAATCAAGTCTAAGCCAAAATTAATTCAGACTTTTTGATAGAAATTAGAAGAGGAGCATTAAGATCATGGGCAGGAGTCAGAGAAGCACATTTGATTTTCAACACTCAGGTTGTTTAAATCCTCCTCTACACACACATATCACTGAAAATTGGCTTGATTTTTAGAGCTCATGGTAGCACCCTGCAAAGGTGCAAGAAATGTATTTCAGTACTTCTGGAAGTGAGAAAATATATTTAAAGGTCTGGCACTTGGAGCTAATAAGTGGAAGACCAACTAACTTGATTTCTTCAAAAGCAAACCTTAAAACAGTCATGAAATTATTCTGTTAAAACAGGGTACAGTTTTTAAAAACTGTTTCAAGATGCCAGTAAAACGATCACTGATATTTGAAAAATCCCAACTGAAGTTCAGCTCAGCACCTACAATTCAATTTCCTCCCTGTCTACAAACAGGCAAGTTTAAAAGTCCCATTTTCTCCATATATATATTTTAATTGGCCACAAACCTATCAGAAGCTATATTGTTATCAATGGAGGTCCATGGGGTAAGAGAGAGGCATTTTGAAATCCAAAGTGATCTTTTCCTTGGTTCTCTTTCCCATATTCCTCCCAACTGTGGCTGCTTCCTGCCTGTCTACTCCTGTTAACCTTCAGCTTCTCTTTCTTCACAGCAGCTGGTAGGACTTAGGCATATTTTCTCCCTTTTGCCATGCCCCTTTCACCCTGCAGCTCTAACTCTTACACCTAGATTAAAGAGTGAGAGAGTAGTGGCAAAGTGCAGTAATTGAACAAGAGTCCATGCATTATGAAACTCTCTGCTGACACAATCTAACCATGAGAGTTAAACAGCTGATCCTCCTTATCTAAATAAATATGCTGCCTGGGAGAATGAGATCTTACTTGTTTGCAGACATTCAGTGCTCTGGAATACTGGCAAATACAGTATTAAAGCAATCCTGATGCCTGAATAGAAATAAGGTTTTTAATATTTTCTTTAATCTGGAGAAGCAAATCTGTTTTGCTCAGACTGCTCATCCAGCAAACAGTGTAAACACCGCATCTGCCACCTTCCTGTTAGTCCTAAGGTCATGCTTCATACAGCATAATTCTTAGTATCATTACGTTGATGCACATCTGACTCATAAGCTGTACAGGTTCTGGAAATTTGTAGAATTCAAAGAAAAATATAGTAAAAGTTCTTACTGCTCTTTTCAAAATAGGAAGAGTTATTTACAACAGAATGTAAAACTACTGTTTATAATTTTCCCTATATTCGATGTTTCCTATTGCAAAGTAATGACACAGGACAGTACTATTTTGTTATTTCACTAGGTAGCAGAATGAAGACAATTTAGAGTAGAGCTGCAATATACACAATTGTATAGCAAGGTTGCATGTCTATTTATTTTTTTTCCTTAACTGTACTCTTACAAAATGTTGCAGAAGGGTTGTCAGTACAGGACATGCAAACCAGATCCTCCTATTGCCCACGCCAAGGTCTCTGCCAGCATACACCAAAGGCATTATTTCTTATTTCCATTCATAAAAAGTGAGAAGAAAAGAATAACTGCATTATCTATAGACTGCACACATCATAGTGCACTTGGAATATCAAGACGCATTCCCAAGAGACCTTATTGGGACTTATTAATGTGACTAATGTATTTCTGTATCAGCTGTTTGTTTAACTGAGCATTGCCATTGCGTTTTGCACTGGCTGTTCACTGCATACATAGATGTTCATTGTTCTGACTCCAGGCTTTGTTCCCTTCTTTCACACATTGAGAAAGTTTTCCACAAACTGAGTGTTTATGTGTTGAGTGCAGTACTCCATGGACTTTAGGGTCTAATGGAGTGTGAGACGGGGCCTGTGGTTTTTCATCTTGTTTTCAGCTGTACAAACATCATGTACTTTTCCCTTCCTTTTAGAGGCCAGTCTATGGCCTGCTAAAACACCAGCATGCAGCAACACAGTTGCTGAGACTTTACAAGTCAAACTGGGAGGACCTGATGCCATTCACCTTAACACCAAACATATTGACAGTGTTTATTTTCTCTGCTCCAGCCTCAGCTCCCAAATAAACATATCGGTGGCTGATTTTCAGTGCTCCTCTGAAGAAAATCCTAAAAGAGTACCTCTCTCATTGTCAGTAATAAGTATGAAATGTTCTCTCACTAAAAGCAGGGGTGGAGGGGGAGAGGGGGCAGAGCCGCACAGTGAAGGTATAAACAAAGGAAAAGATTAGTTCCTCTCTCATAAGCCTTTTTAAAAACCAGTATTTATTTCAAGACAGTTTTTGATACAAGCAGGGTCCTTGCTTTGCTCTTATACCTTGTGAAATCCCGAAGGGACTTGAACTAGGTTGGTTGGTACTTTGTATATTTTTTAGCATGCGCACCTTGCCTCTGGGGAAAGACATTCATTAAATTGCTATTCTGGGTTGATGACATACAGATTTACTTTTCTCTTCATCAAGAAAATTCTGTAGCTGTCTAGAAAAAATTCTCTCTTTAACACGACAACTCCTAGATGTGCTTGAACCTTTAAATTAGCAGGGGAAAATGACTACCAGAAGTCAGCATAGACGCAGCAATGCAGCAATGTACAATTCTAGCTAGAAAAAGGAAAATCCAATCACAAGTCTGTATTTTTGGCACAAAGACTTGTCCAAAATCCATCACTGTTTTACAACACAAGCAGCAGGCAATTTCAAGCCTTTTTAAATGGAAATTTTTACATAAGTGTTCAGACATCGCTTAGTGAATGCAAAGGGAGTTCACATTCTTAATTGCTAGAGAACAAACATCCGTTTTAAGGAATGCTAATTTTAGTGTTTGTCCACACCATTTCATATCTCCAGATTCCTTCAGCAGTATCTTTCCATCCTTTCAAACATATCCGTATACTTATCATGAATGGTTAATATGAATTACATACAAAGGCCTTTTGACTGATTATGACATAGCTGTGTAATTACATGTGTAGATTGCAAAGGACAAAATGCAAAATAAGTGTGTGAAGTTCGTTGTATAATCATTGTTTCTATATTCATGGTTCTCTTTTTTATATATATTTTTGGGACTTAGATGTGGAAGCTGTTCAGTGCAATGACTGATTGTCACCACTATCTCTTCTGTCTTGATAAATATTTTCCCAAGTGTCACTAGACATATGTTATAGTTCTGTTATCCCTTTTGAAACCAATTCATTCTAAAATGAATTAATTTATTTAAAAACTTAAACCTCAGTGTTATTTCTACATGGTTGTATTGGCCAAAAAAAATGTATTGAAGAAGCAGGATCACACCATACTAGATATCTGTGCCAAGATAAGATTTTTTGTGCCCACAAAACTACTAAGTATTTAGAAAATGGACCTACCAGCCACAGAGACAGATTTCATAGCACTGTACCACCCTATTTAGTCAGAATTAGAGTAACTCAGAGACCCTGGTTCTACATTTCAGAAATTTTAAAAATAACTACAGCAAGTTAAAAAACTAACTCTGTAAAAGAAGTTCCTTCCTTAGGTCATGTGTGGTGCATTTGTGATACTGCAGATGCAGTACTAAAAAACTATTTTAACCTTTGCTTGTGGTATTTTGTCTCCTAGGTTCTTTACCTCACTAGTCACGAGAAACATATTTTTGGGACTGGATTTGTGGCAAGTACTTTTCAAATGCTCCAGGAAGCCTGGCCTTCCTCTGCAGGGAACACAAACTGAGAACAGGCAATCAGATGATAGGAGAAACCTAAATGAAAATATAAAAATGTCATCACACAAGAGGTCATCTTCTTCTCCTCCAGGCATTTATTTTAAAAAATGTATGTAAAAGCATAAACATGTTCATCTCTCTTTCTTTTCCCATAATCTCTCTTTCTATTTTAGTGCCTTCCTCTTCCTTTTTTCATTTTTAAAAATAGGAAAGCTAATAATAATAATCATATTCACACCAAAATCTTTCAAACTCACTGAGTACTGGCATGTTGGTAATTAAGGTCTCAGCTCTCCTGTTGTGACTTTTATTAAAGTCAATTTATATCTGTCAGATCTTGGCAGCCCATGGATATTCCCAGTGGGAATACTAGGAGCAGATTTCTCCCATCATCATTAGTTGTGTGTCATTAATTTGATAATGTATCACAAGCATTTGATAGCCCTAGAGACTGGCACTTTCAATCCAGGGCTTCTGTAATTGGCAGGAGCTATTTAAGGGCAAACACATTCATCTAGACCCCAGGTGCACACACACAGCCCCACTGAGCTACAGCCTTGCTTGAGGATTTACTCTCATGCCAGGTGCATGCTTTTACTGTGTCTGAACTCAGGTATGTGTCTGAACTCAGGTATGTTGTGAAGATTACCACGAAATTTATCTGGAATTTCTACTTGACTGTTTTGGGGTATTTTAGGTAAGAATTCCAAAACTGGAGATGTACTGAAAAGGGTGTAGCTGTGATACTAATACACTTCACAACAGCATTAGAAAGCAAAGCTTTCCATAGATAAGTAAGGCAATGTTTTCCAAAAGCTCAGCTTTTTCCTGCTTCACAGAGGAACAGAGATGGAGCCTCTGTAACACCCTTCAACTGGCAGCAGTACTATGAAAAACCATGAAATAGCTGTAAAGCTAAACTGTTTTAATCTTTCGTTGAATTGTTCATCCCTAATGTTCAAAGCTGAGTGACTAAATATAATGCTTGTATGCAGCAAATATAGTTACTGGTTAGCAGCACCACAAGGGCTTTCTAATTTCAGAAGGCACATACTCTGCCCTCTTCCCATTTAACCCCCATGCTGTGGGAAACTGATTTCACAAACTGCAACAGCTCTCAGCAAGACAAGTTATGGGAGCCAGATTAAGAATTTCCTCCACTACTGACCTTCAGTATAGTACAAGATTATTTTATAATGAAAGTATCTAATCTCAAAAGGAAGATGGCATAGGAAATGACTGCTTGCTGAAGCTAAGAAGGAGGCAGAGAGTTTCAGTTTTCATACCTCTTTTAAATTCTTATGTATGGTGTCCGTTGGATGTATTTTACTGCGTCCTCATTTCCCTAACTGGGAGTGAGGAGAGAAGAGAAACTGTTTCCCAGTGTTTCTTTCTCCAGTGCCTTCAAGGCCTCGCCGAAACTCTGAGCTCAAGCTTATCCTCAGCTCAAGAGCATTAAAAAACTGAGCCTGGCCCAGGCTGTAAAGGGCCACTATGCCCATTACAGGCAGAAATCAGACTTTATTACACTTCTTATTCCAAGAAAGTAACTACTAATTTCCATTAATAAATTAAAGGGGTGCCTGATGTAAAAACTTCCTGAAGTACATCTGTTCCTGCATTAAACTTTCTGTGTCCTAACAAAATCAATGGCAAGTACCAGAAAAAGTGTTTGGATAATTCACTTTTTCAGAAGGCAACTGTAGTACTAGCAATGCTATTGACTTTAAAGTTAATTAGGGATTTTGATTCTTGAAAAGCTCCGCTCACCAGCAACTTCCCACTCTTTTCCCCAAGGCCACTCAGACAACAAATTTACTGCTTTTCTTCCCACTTGTTCTAAGGTTTCTTACTGTGGACGTAACTAAATTTCAGCTCCTCTGATGCCAATGTGAATTGGTTTATAGCTGAAAGATTTTTGAACCTGGATGCAAAGGAAGGGACTAATACTACCAAAGGCAATATAACTCCTCAAATGTAATTCTCCTTTGCCTTCAAATCCTGCTGTGAGGCACCAATCTGTAATGACAGATATCTACTATTTTTCCAAGAAGTGGCTCATGCTCTTGGTCTGGGGTGAGTGGCGGCTGAGCAGGGAGAACTGTAGGCTATGAGACTCTGTGGGCATCACCACCCTGTCCAGGGGCTTCTGCAACAGAATTAACATCTCTACTATGTGAGCAACAAAATCCCACCACTTCCCCAACCCAAGGATCTGTGTAGCCACAGGACTGAGGCACAGGTGGCTTTCCCAGGCATATATGGAGTATTCTGCTGGGAAAAGACACAGAGGCCATTTGGCAGCTTTCACCCTTCTTGTGTCTCACTCCACTGCCTGTATCTGACCTTTCACTGGTGACTCCCTGCCACATCTGGACCCTACCACGCAGCAGAGGGCCATTGTGCCAGCAGTCCTCTGTCCCACAGATGTTCTTTGTCTCATTAGGAACATGTCATTATTCCTTCTCACACTTATTTTCTTCCTGGATCACAGAAGCTGAAACCAGCACATTTTATAGAAATTCAGTTGTTTTTACTAGTGACATTGAGGAGCAGCATGAGTTTCTGTTACAGTTAACTGATTTCAGAGATTTTAAATTATTCCTTAGGATGAAGAAAAGTGAAAAGATTTTCAGTGTGAGAGCTACCATTCAGGCACTCAAAGAAAAACAATTTATTTTTGATTCGTGTAACACCATAATTGTGAACGACTTCATCTCAGGCAGAAAAAAATAGAGTTTATTTTTTTCATGTGGTGATTTTCCTGCTCCTGCAGTTAATAAATACATTTCTTTAATAAAGGACAAGACTACTCATTTTTTGAAAGGAAAAATGGTTGGTAAGTTTTGCTGGAGCTATTAAAACAGCTATCATCCAGAGGTACCTGCTACTCTTTTGCTGAAGTGTTTAACATCCATTTACTACTAAGAATTGATAGTAGGACCTCCTAATGGATATGCTGACAGTTTCTTGACTACATTTCTGGCCAAGCATCTTTTTTTATATCTTGGCCTTAAATATAATGAATCATAATTCTTACACATTGAAATGCTGATTCACATCTAGTGGGTTTGTTTTGGCCAGCTTATGGGCTTTTATAAGTACTGCAAAATCACACTGGGTATATAACTTTCACTGTGACAATAGGAGGCTTTAACTCTGGAGAGTGCAGATCCGGCATTATTCCACCATACCCAGTGGAGTAGCCAGAGGTGAGGGCAGCAGATACTATTAAAATACTGAGAGGGCACTAAATTAATTTCTGATTTGGTAGACCCCCTAAGCTGAGTGTTGTTTTTGAAAGAAGTAGTCTGAGACATTATGAAAAATGTGTTATACAGCAGAGCAGTTACACCATATGGCTGTTATACTTTGAATTTCATGTGAGACCACTGGATATAGCAAGAAGTGAGCTGCATCATGTAGTTCCATGAGAAATGATCTTATAAGATGCTTATCTCATGATCTCATGTTCAGACCTATCCGAACAACTTATTTTCTCTTATAAAGAGACCGGGAGATTTAGTTGCAGCTTGAAATAATTCCCTACTCTATAACATTCCTTCATCTCTGTTTTTCATAGACCTAAAAGTATATTTATAAAATGCAAATTACATAGGTTTTGCCTTTTACTCTTGTGTCTAGTGCAGGGTCAAACATATCACTGGCACTAAAGTAAACATTCATAATAATAACCAGACAGCAGGTAAAACACTAACTCTTCAGTGGGACAAACAGGCATACTTTCATCTCTTGTTATACACGGGATGCTCTATTGCTATTCTTTAAGTCATGGCATCAAAGGAAGCCTGTAAGTCTTAGGAAGCTGTTTCGTATTTCTAGATTGTAATCCTCTTTGCTCATTTGTGATTTGCTCAGAGCCCCCAAGAGAACTTCATAGGAAAACATGACCTTTTTTTTTTAAGCTTTTTATTAGGATATCTTGCCTATCTCATTTACATAGTCCCCTCTCATTTCTTGTCATTTGGATGTAGGAGTTTCCCTATTCATCATTTCAACATGTAGAATTTCAAAGTAGGTTTCAAGAGCGTAATTCACATCACTGAATACTATAAAGACCTGACCTTTTAACTTGCCTGTTACTTTCCATTGTCAAATATTTGCCAGTGTTTTTCAAAAGGTATCATCATCTTTCTTCTTGCTATTAGCCAGAAATTAAACTTAGAGATTGAACTTAAAGTTGTCTTCTCTTTACCGGAAAAAATTCACTCTAATCCTGTGTGAAGTGAAAGATCTTTTTTAAAAAATTCAATTTTCCTGCTTTTATTTTGAATTTTCAGGAGACAAAAAAAGCATAACTATCTCATTTTCAGCCCCTCTCAAACTATACAAACCCCTAACAGATGATTTCCACTCTAAGGATAATGACCATGTGTTGCAAGCTGATGTGCCAATATGCTTTGTAGTGCAAATAGCATAAATCTGTGTTGTAGCTGAAGGTCATGGCATAATTGTAGCTCTGTGCTTTCTTTAAAAAAAGTCTCAAACACCACAAACCTAGGAAATTAAAGGGGAAAAAAACAACAAAACAAAAAACAAACAAAAACACCAGAAAACACACAAAAATTACCCACTGAGATGAAACCTTTGTTAGAAGGTGCAAAAATTTTAGCTGGAAAAATCAAGTACTACTTGAAGGTCAGGAAATGGCAGCTCATAGTTACCCTGTGGTATATCAACACATGATCATAGACTGCTTCTCCAGGAGATCCCTCCACATTCTCTAGGAGGGACTGACACACAGCAGAGCAGAGTCAAAGCTTCTGGAATAATTATATTGAAGAGCTTGATTTTACAAACGAAACAGCCTCCATACCTGGATGTTTCCTTGTTACTTTATTAGGTTATGAAAGATAAAAAACAAACCCAAATGTTGTTCAAGAACACACGGTTGATGATTTGTACTGCAGGAAAAAATTTGAGATGAACACTTTATGAGTATGAGTTAGATGCCAAAGTTATCAACCCATTCAGGATCTGTGTCTGACCACCCAGTTACAGCAGAGGAATGGGAATGGTGCTGCAGATGAGCATCCAGGAAGTAGGATCAAAAGAGATGTATAAAAATAAGGCTGCATGTGTGTTGCAGATGTTACCAGAGTTTTGGGTTCCTGATCCCCTTGTTTGTTTGCTTTTAAAATATCAATGAGTTTTGTAGGGCATGAGCAAGGTGGTGGTAGTGGAGATACACACAACAGTTGCACCAATTTCACCAAAAGCAGAAAAATTCTGAGATTGCATTTCAGATTAACAAAGAAAACTCACAGAGTATGAGGATGAAACAACTTTAAGAGGGAGAGAGATTTCTTGTTCCCTGTATAACTTCTTTAAGAAAACACTAGGCAGCCTTATCCTTTAGCTGCTGTATATCAGCAGTAGAAACCTGCAGGCAGGGAGTGACGTGGAAAAATTTTAACTGTAGTTGCTATAAATTTAGACATTTTGAGAGAGGTTTAACTTATGTATGTTGAAAGGAAATTAAACCAGAACATTAAAAATTGGTTTTCTCATCTAGAAAGAAATGTGCTTTTGGGTATAAGAGCATGGATGCAGCCATTTCAAAACACACTTTGCAGTATGCTGCTTCTACACATGGCTAGGAACAGAGAAATAAGGAGAGTGCAATAAATGTGATTATAAATACAAATTATTGTTTCCTACCTGTGTCCCTCAAATTCAGCATATTTTTGGGTAATACATATCAGATCATTGTGTTTAATAGCCTAAAATAAAACTTTGCTGACCAAGCCAAACTAAAAAGACATGTTAGAAGACTTTCTTCATCCCTCATCATACTCATTTTAAAGTCTGAAATCCTGTTATATTATATTATTTACCTTGAAACATTATTTAACTTGAAATACTATTCCATGATTTTGATTCAGCATCTGTAAGAAATTGTCCTTGCTGGCAAAATTAAATCTGTTAGCATCACTCATTTATTTTTCTTAGCAATGTCATGTAGAACACATATATTTGGTGGTGTGTGGTGGAATTTTATCTCCTCAAATGCCCTTTACGGCCTCATAACGTTTGTGCAAATCACACTAGTATATACATGACTACTTCAGCATTTACTGGCTCCTGAGTACAGGGAACAAACCAGTTCTCACTTCAAACTATAGTCATTATAAATGCAAATACAGTGGGTTTGTGCTCCAATATGCAATCACTAGGCAGAAATGAAGTTTGTCTACTGTTGTATCATGCCAAAGACTAAGGGAATTGATAAGCAAATCCAATGACTTGTCAGATTTGATAACCGAGGTAGACAATAGATGTATCAAAGGAAAGCACAAATCCTCCAAAAAAGAATTAAGTTATGATAACAAACTATATTTCTGCCACAGAAATGATTTTACTAATAAACCATCTCCTTTCTACCTTATTCAAAGCACTGCCAAGCAAAAACAGGATCCACATTTACTTCACTTGTAGAGCTGTTTTGGGAGTGATGCTTAGTACTGCTGGCATTGACATCCCTGGTTTAGCAGGGCTGTTCCACTGCAGGGCTGTGGTTTGTGCTTCGTACTGAGATCAGAAAGGGCACCTCTCTCACAGGATTGTCATCTTCCATGGCCAGACTCACCCTGCCTGGTACATGCCCGTGGCTGATTATACTGTGGTCAGTAAAAGACAAAACAAGTCATTGGAAATTTCCTGTTAAAGAGACTCTGGTGAGAAAACAATTAACAGGAGACATGCAAATTCTTCCCTTTTGAACTTAGTGTTGTGGCCAAGCCTATTGATTCCTCAGCTTGTTTCTGCTCTCCTTCTGCTTCTAATAAGCATTTTCTGTGCAGTTGCAGTAAGTTTGACTGATAGTTTGTTCATCCAGGAGGGTTTCATGAATCTCTTCTACATGACAAGTTTGTTTGGTGAGCTCAGTTAACTTGAGTACAGAGTTTTTAGAAGGAAATATCAGCCTAGGACCATGCAGCAGGAAAACACTGAACCATGTGTTTAAATCCCATTCAGCAAAACACTAAGCCTATTTCTTTTGACGGAATGTAACCATATTTTTATAAGTTCATGGGACTATTTTTTCTGAATATGTACATATTCTTTAAATTATGATGATTTAAATTTTGGAATTCCATGTTTAGATCCTCAAAAAAAGGAGGGGGTGAGGGAAAGACAAGTTAATTTTTGTCTACTCTTTCTTATTAGCTTGAATCAAGTAGTTTAGCATCACTCACTCCAGAAAAATCTCCCTCAGATCATTGCACAAGAAATCTACTAAATTTAGTCATGACCGAACTTTCATAGTAAAATGAAAAGAGAAATCTTAGCAAAGATAAGAAAGAAACAGTATCAAGATGGTACATCGATTTGAATCAAAGCGAAATTTCTCAAGATGAAAGTGTGGCACTGCAGCAATTCCTATGTGTTTCTTTCTTTTTTGATTTACAATATAAATCACATAAATTATGCTTTTCCAGATATCAAACATCATGTCATACAGACAGCCCTTAGCTGAGGAAAACTGGCATCCGCTTGTCCGACTCCACAAGTAAGGGAAAGTATAAATAAAGCATAAATGATTAATTTAACCTTCCCTCCCTGCCTCCCGTTAACAGCTCAAGGACCCACAGCACACTGTGCTCCTGTGATGTACCAGTGCGGTAGAGCCTTCAAGACTGTGGCTAACCCCTTTCCAAGTACAAACACCTGTAAAAACAAAATTAGCCCTGCCAATATGTCTAAGAAGAAATGCTTTCCAGTAGGTTATAGATATAATATTCACCCCATTCAGGGGAATCCAAACAAAACACAAATGTCTTATTGGGGCAAGAGGATATTAAGAATAATAGACAGATTATATGATAGTTTATTGAAGGCAAAGGAAGAGACATTAGTCATAGTTTTGTTATAAAATGAGACTTAATCAAAGAGGAATGGGTTAGAGGTCATGTGTTCTATTTGTGCTATTATTATTTTTAAATCATCGAGACTTCCATGAGTGGCAAAAGAAATGATCCTGAACAGTAAAAAACAAGCCAGACCTCACCGGAGCACTTCAAGATGAGCCAAGAGAATCCACTGCACGAGCCCTGCTGGCTGTATGCTAATCTTCTTTTTATGTCTTTTTAACAAGGGGTTATTGGGATCTAAGATCACCTTTGCCAGAGAAGTTTGTCTCAACAAACCACTAAGCTGTCTGTGGTATTCTTAGTGACGTGCAGCAACCTGAGCAGGATATAACTTATCACAGAAACAACATTGTTCTTTTATGCTACTTCTTTCCATTTCATTATAAATTTTTTAAGTCAAACAAGATAACTCTAATACGTGTGTTCAATTTTTCTTCTAATGTATTATGCATATTAACTTCCAGATACCTGGTTTTATGCTGAATGGTTGGGTAGAGAAGCTGAAGCCATTCCATAACACTGACCACTGTGTGATTTACTGTAATAACTGTGCACTTACATGGACAATACATTTTAAAAATTGCAACCATATCTGAACCTACATATTTTGTATGCAGAACTAAAGTTTTGCATGTTTAGGCCTTAGAGATACAGGTCAGGATAAAATTTTCAGTGTGCTTGTTTATAGATGAAAAGTTGCTTCCTGCAATAACAGTAGTAGAATTTTGTTTTAAATCTAAGCCTATACATAAAATTACAACAGAAAATAGTTTAGAGCATTCAGATGAGCATTTCAGCTCTTGAAAATGGCATTAACACTTAGAATAGAAGAAAAAAACCCTTTTTTTTCCTTTCGCACTGATGAGGCCTCAAGACTTTAATGTAACGATTGTACAAAGATCTCAAAATACCTGATAGATGTCAATTTTCATATAAAAAACTAAATTTAAAGAGCATATGCTTCCTTGTATACAGTGAAAAAATATCTCGACATTTACCTTAACTCCTTGCCCATGTACCTTTTCCCCTTAACATTTAAAAAATATCTACATGATTTGCAATGTTTTTTATTTTACGTAGACAACTTCCACAGCTAAATATCTTGAAAGGAAGAATGTTTCTTCTACTATGCAGTCTATATTTTTCCTTTTCTAGTTCTTATACTGTTATTCCAAACTACTTTCCAATGTAGCTGTAGCGTACTTTTGTGTCAGTCATTTTAATTTATTCAGGCTCTTTTTGCTGCCCCCACTTTTTCTGCTGGCTAATAACTGTATCATGAAAAAACTGGATTATTTAGTTGATTCATTTTGGAGTCATATTCTTTGCTGCCTTACTTCTGTTTTTATTCAAGATCAAAGTTGTTCAACCTGCCTGCTCTTATCTGACACAGACTGAAGTCATCAGGCAGCTGAGTGCCACAAGGCACAAATCACCTACAAAGGAGCTCCCAGCCCACTTCACAGGCAGGAGGTGACTGGACTCCTCCAGTCTGCCCAGTCTTCTGTAGAGCACCCCTGCTCTCAGTCCAGGTTTTCTTAGCCCACTGCACCAACTCAGCAGCACTTAGAACTCCATTTTCTTCAGGACTCATCTGAGCCAGGGCCTTTCTCTGTGACAGCACAGTTGTATCGTGATAGATTTTCTGTTTTGTTCACTGTTGCAGAAGTTTGCGGTTTCAGCTAAGGAGGCAAGAAGCAAGTTCAAAATCCTGTCATGTTTGAGAGGATTTGACCTAACTTCGTTCCTTCTTTAATGATCCCAAACTATAGTCATAGAATCATTTAGGTTGAAAAGACCTTGAAAATCATCCAGTCCAACAATTAACTTGACACTGCCAACTCCACCACTAAACCATGTCCCTAAACACCACATCTAGACAAACTGATCTAGTTAAAATGGTAAGAATTATACTTATGAAATATCTTTGCTTCAAGGACTTGAAGTTAAGTAAGACTTGAAATCTTGTAAAGTAATAAAATGGAGTACCATCTGTATAGTTTTTTAAAATGTTCACAATAATCCTTCAACAGCAGAGGCATATACATACATTTTTATACACCTATATAGACCATAGGTATTCATAAGAAAAAGATATGAAAATAGTGTAGAATCAGAAAAGAGAAAAAAGAAAAGGAGAAGGGATTTTGAGGCAGGCAGGGACAGAGGATGTTCATAAGGTCTAATGGGGTTCATAAGGACTTAGCCTTTTGGAAGGACTAACATTAAAAGCAAAACCAAACTACTCAGCAACAGTCTTTTGCCTTGGCATCTTTGTCTCTTTAAACTGTGTGTACAGTATTTTATTTGTGGTTTTGTGAATATGTACATTACTTAATAGACCATACGTGGCACTCTGGGTACCAATATCTCAGGACATTTACTGGCAGTGTGTGGGTAATACTGCTGAAGGCCTACTGGCCTCCTCTGTGAGGTCTGTATCAGCTCACAGTTGTGTCAATGTAAAACTGGGAAAACCTTTGGGAAACCTTTGCATTCGTATGGGCAGCATCTCCCATTCTCTTATTTCTATAATTGCTTCCCTACCACTCAAATTAATCTAAGGAATTAGAGTTCAAAGAGTTATGTGGTTACAAATGCTTTTTCTCAGCCCTCCAGGTAATTGTTTTGTCCTTCATTTGGGCTATCAACCTTTAGGAATTGGTTTTCCAGTTTGAGGGTAAGGCTCTTTAGACTACCTCTGCAGCTCTGATAAGCACTAGCAGAAGCGCTCACGATCCACATCAAACACGTGGTTTGTACCTGCACTGCTGTGCTGTCCTTTCCCTGCTTTCATCAGCTGCAGTCAGATTATCCCTGCACTCTACACATTTTTTATGCTCTTCATTTCATCATGACTTCAATATTTTTAAAAATTTATTCCCCCAGCTGGTACCTTAACTTGCCCTTCATACAGCAAATGTTAGTGAGGCAAGAAAGCGTCTGACAGATATTTATTTCCCCAAGCCACAGATTATCAGGAGGGGACAGGAACCATTTAGCCTGTTACTGGGGGGAAGAGCATTTGGAAGCAGCTAGAAGTTTCCTTTGGTTTGTCACCAGCTCCAGCGTTTGAAGATGTAACACACCTCTGAGTGTATTCACCTCTGTCCTGTGGGGACCAGCTGAAGTGTTTCCTGTCAGGGTCCAGTATCAATAGCACTCTGAGGGGTCTCAGTGACCCCTATAGCCTGTGCTCAAGTGGACAAGCAGCCAGATGGTCACACATTTCTGCATTCTTTCACTGTGTTTTTCCAGCATTAGATATACATGGTGTCATCTTTGTCTTGCAGATCTAAAGGGAACAAAGCCCTTGAAAGAGCAACTCACTTACATGGCAGGAATCAACATGGTAAATCTGAAAAAAATTAAATTGATTATTGAGGGGAAGAAAAATCTGGAAAGGTTTCAAGGATTTTTCTTGGTTTTAAACTCTTGTAAACAATAAGCGCATAAACTGCTTAAAGCCATTATCTTCACAAGGATAGAAACATTCACATTTATATGATATGCACTCAAAATAGTCATCTTAGAGTAAGCAATCTGTATAATCCTAATAATTTGCAAACAAAATAAGTGCTATATTCTGCAGATCTTCAACATAACCAATATTTGTTAAACAGGCTTGAATTCTGAGGACAAGCTGTGAACTCCATTTAATGACTCATAGGTCTTCAAAAGATTGAAATGCCAAAAGGAAAGAAAAAGAGAGGAGAGCCACCTGGCTTAGCTCCAGAATTGGCTAAACCAACTCCCCTATAGGATCTGGAACCGGCTTTTGAGGCTAGGATTTGTCTATCTGAGAACTGCAGGTATTTAAGAAATAATTCCTCATATTTAATTTTCAATTTTTCAAGAAATATTGCTTGTTTCTTCCCAGGCAGGATTCACTTTAATTAGATATTGCTTAACTTCTCCTAATGACCACACATATTATTCCCAATGCCAAAGTCTACAACAAGAGGACAGATTGTAGTCTAGCTTGTTCACTCTTGTCTAACTCTTAATTCATAAATACTTAAAAGTCTGAAAAAATATATATAAAACTATGTCTGATAAAATGTATTTGCAATTTCTCCTTTTCTCATGTCATGTTACACTCACTCAGCCTTTGCTCACAACTGCTGAATGTATTTTATTAGCTGGATGTGTGTCTGCGTATCAGTTTGGGAGAGTTTGAAAAGCTTCACTAAAACCCTGGCACAGCACATTTGCCAAATATTGTAGATTCATTACAAAGTTGAAGATATCCAAGTTTGAGACATTTCTCCCCTTTTCCTATCATCATCTATGGGCTCCTTTCATCGCCTTCCTCCTCCTCTGTGCTCCTCTACTCCTTTAATCTCTCCCCTGCTCTTCCTTTCCCCATCAGAACAGGAATGTGTGAACATTTATCTGTGTCTCTGCTAATATGAACATTCTTCCACTCTCTCTCCACCACTTCCTACCTCTTCATGAACAAAAGAAACCCTCAGAAATTAGCACATCTCATTTTCACTCAAAATCTTCTCAGCATAAAATTCAGAGCTGAATAAAAACTCAGCATTCTGAACACTGTATAGAGCCCAAGGTTCAGAAGTGCAACAATTTTCTAAATGAAATAGAGAACTGGAGAGAAATAAGTTAAAAGAACACAAGAAACCTCCCTACTTTGGCACAGCCCCTCCTTGACCTGGCTGTCTGGTATTTGTAAATGTTTTCAATCAATTCCGCTTTTTATCATGACCGCCCACATTACCTAGCTCCAATTTTGCTCTGAGCAGCAGTACATCTGTGCACCACAGCATGCTGAGGCCTGAATATCTCTAATTAGGAACTTAACACCTCTAAAAAGTTCCATATGGGCTCATCACAATTAGAACTTGCTGCTATTTCCACCATGGCTGCGTTGGGCTGAGATGGCTTCATTGCGTGACCTGTGACTTCCAGGTGCCTGTCTTGGTTTTCAGCTTCCTCATGCTCCTGAGTGCTTCTTATAACATGATTATGTCTTTCTCTGCCCCTTCTAGTCTGTTCAGAAATGTTTCAAAGCAGAATATTTTCTCTTCAATGACTTGAACAACAATTGAAAAAGTATGACTTTGTGGAGAGATAGATAGATAGATAGATAGATAGATAGATAGATAGATAGATAGATAGATAGATAGATAGATAGATAGATAGATAGAATGAAAAATAGAGACAGGATATATCAGCTCCTGGGCTCTCCCATCCTGGGGGGCTGCAAAGCCGCCAAGCAGGGCTGCCTGCAGGTCTCTGGGAAAGCTGGCTGCAGAGCTTAATTCTGGGATAGCAACTTGGGAAAACCTGACTGCGTTTGGATGACCACTAGAGGGAAATGTTGCTCTGTTAACGAGACCACTTTGGAGGAATTTTACTACATTTTTATCTTTGTTACTATTATTATCTTTTTTAGAGGAAATATGTAAAAAATATACTCTACCTTTTAGAAATTTGTTCACTGCTTTTTACAAGAGAACAATTTGGACTTAAATATTAATTTTCTTAAAACAGAATTATGTATTTAACACAGTCCAATTAGAGTGGAACAAATTAAGCTTACTGTCTTAAGTGCATGAATCTATACTTTCCCTAACTGAACATCTTTTGCTATCTGATTAGTTTTTCTTGCTGAAGGTTTACAAAAGGAATATAGATTGAGTTTCCACTCTCTTCTGAATACAAAGGTCGAAACCTACAAAATACTTTTCTTTCTCGTTTTCACAGGTAAAAGTGCTGTGGTCCCAGACTGAGAAAATTTCCATTAATTAAGTCAAGGATTACAGCTCTTGTCTCTAAGTCATTAAGTAATTCATTGAATCATACTGCAATGATAAATCATACTGTGATGTTCCAGTGTATACAGGCATTAAGCACTTTGGAGTGCGTGACTTCCTGATATGATGTCTCTGCATTTTTAAATATACGCATGCCTATATTCTCCTGTTGCTTGTGCACTGCAAGCACCTCCTATTTGAGTGCCCAGCACAGTGAGATGAATTGGCTAAACTCTAACAAACAGCATGGTCAGCAATAAAATGTCCAGAGAAAAGCAATAAAATCAGGGATCCCCAAAAAAGTTGAAGATGTTAACAAAAGAGTTTCTTTACGTGAAACATGAAATGCAGTCAGGAGATTGTATTGCAGTGTCTACATAAATTTTTTTTTAAGTGCAAGTGCTAAGAGTCAAGTATGCAATAATACTTTGGACATTTTAAAAAGTATGATTTGAAAATTATTCAAGATGTTTCATAATGAGAAGTAGTTTTTAAAAACAAACTAGTATTCTTAAAACAACATGTTCACATGTATTGAATTGCTTGAATCATGACAAAAAGAACAAGTAAATATAACTCAAGGGTGGATAATTTCAAAGGACTTATGGTTTATTGTTGGAGGAGTTAATACTTATTATATATTAATTTTTTTTTAGTTTGATCTTAAAAATAAGAATTTATGTTTATTATTTTTTTGTTTTCCACTCTGTAAGTGATTCATATATTTTCTGATCTCATTCAGACAGCAGCCCTAAATCATCCTTCTACAAACTATTTCTGAGCTTGCCTAATGCTACAATAAAACCATCCTAGTTATGTTATGCCAAGCTGCTGCCAGGTATATTGAGAAGTTTTGGATGTAACACCCACAACTTATGAAAGCCCAGATTTTGTTTGTTGCAGTATTTTGTGCCAGATTCATCCAAGATGCAATTGAATAAAATTTATGAAACTTGATGTTTACCATCACTAAGCAAATATTGTAACAGACAGCAGTAAGTGTTGATCACTCAGTAAAAACTAATACTAGATGATGGAAGCTGTTAATTATTGGTTGTAATGAAAGAAGGTGGAGGAATTTTTTTTTCATATGATGAATAGTTCATCTTTGTTATTGGCTGAAGACACATGCACAGCAACAAGCACATGAAATTTCCATTGCTTCTCACCTTAAAATTATTACTCCTTATGTCTATGATAAATACTTCAGTTTTAAGAATATGCAGGATTAGCCAGTGTTCTAGGAGAGATGGAGTGAAAAGGTAAATGTTAGCACAGCAATTCACCCCATCGATCAAAACTGCTTTTTGGATGGTGCCTCCTCTACTACCCTGTGTGAGCCCCTGCCTTGCTTCCATCAGGCTGCCAGGTCCAGGGGACACAGTCCCAGGACCTGGATCCAGTCAGACCACACTGGTCCTTTTAAAAAGAAGAAATAAATCTCTTCCGCAGCATATTTGAGAAGTGTCAATACCTCGATTTTCATAGGCTTATTATTCACATTGCAGGTAGTTTCTGGAGAAAATCATACCGAAATAAGTGGCTCCATCACAGTGGGGGAGTTTGGTCTTTCATTTCCTGAGTTTGGATCTTAAATGCTTTTAGGCACTTACGTACCCTGGAGACACTTTTTACACTGTTCTGATGGGCATAGTACAAACACTAAAACCAAGAGATTAAAAAGCAGTACTCCTAGTGTGTGTTATTTAAACTGCTATAAGGATAAAAACTTCAATTTTTTCCACAACAAAACTATACTGTTGCTAATCTTTTCTTCTAATCAGTGTCATTTATCGCATGTATTGGTCTGGTGTATTAACATCTCTGTTAAAAAGAAAGCATAATTTTAAGTGCAAATTTGGTAAAGATTGTTTCTGATCTAAAGCTCAGCTATAGAGAGTGTACTTTTTTTTGCATGAAATCTAAATGTAGAAATTGATATTCAACAATTTCTGTGAAAAAAGTCATCTAACAATCTTTATACATCTTTACGCAGCTGGGAACTCTGGACCACAGGATGAATTTTTTCTTATTCTTGGAACAGAAATAAGTCAACAAAATATTGCTTGATGCACAAGTAAAATCTGATAAACCACCAAATAGCAAGGATAGTGGGGGGGGGAAATGACTCTTGCAGTTCATACAGGTAGCATGACACAATATGCATTATCAGAAGCTGATGTGTTCAAATGTGTTCAAACATTCAGCCAAGCTGTTCCTTCCTACACATAATTCAGGTTAATATTTCAAAATGTTTGTGTTAACACTCTAATTCAAAAGGACCTTTCTATGACAGGGTGACCCAGACAGTCCATCAAGCCACTTATGGTTTGGTCTCCATTAATTCCATACCTGCATAAGCAGAAGAGATCACATTTTAATTATTGTTGCAAATTAAGTTAAAGAACAGAAAATAGGTTGCAAATAGGTTCTGTCTACAAAAAAATAATTAAAACTTGAGCAGGGGAGGTTTTTTCTAACTTGGTACATTTGAGATAACAAAAATTATGTAGCATTAAATTATGCTACTTCTTTCTTACTGAACATTTTCAATTTAAGTTTGATCCATTCAATTATTTTCCTGCAAGACAGCCATCTAAATGATGTTAGACAACTGGAAATAAACTGAAAAGTAGTATTATCAAAAGGAATATTTGGCTATGTTTTCAGTGGGCTGTTCATATTAGAAAAACCCCACATTTTTCATTTTAGCTATAAAACGAGCTACTCCCAGCTCTTTTCCCTGGACATTGCAAAACAACCATCTAGAACATGCTCTGAGACTGACAACTTTCTTCCATATATGGGTAACATTTTAATTTTCCCTAGACCGTATTTGAAGTCTTGTTATAAAATGTGTAGGGAGCAAAATCCCTCCTTCTGAGCCAAAACATTAAAAGCCAAGTGTTTTAAAACTTAAGATGACCGAATGCCAGGCAGATTACGCACCTAAAGTTCCACGCAGATGTACTCCACAGGCAACATTTAAAGTCTGTTTGGGTATGTCTGAGAGGTCGGAAGGAAATCTTTTGCCTGGAAGGAGAAACATACAGAGTGCACCTACCTTCTGTATATCCATTCATAAGCTCTATGCCTGGATATAAAGAAATAGGAATACATAAATCAATTATAGAGTCTAGTGGAAAAAAAAAACTGCCTTAATTTCTCAAACTAAGGAGAAAAGTTAACATCTAATGTTATTTCCATCTTCTCTAATGAAAACCACTGTAGTGTAAATTACATAGGTACTGAAGTATAGTTTATACGTAGGAGTAGCTGCAAAATTCAGCAATTGCACAAATGACTACAAAAGAGGCCTTCCTTTCATAACAACACAAAATAGTATTAATTCATATCAAGTTAACAACACAAAATAGTATTAATTCATATCAAGTTAGAGAGCTCACATTCAAGTTAAGTCAGTTTGTGTGGCAGATGGTATATTCATGAAGGTCTATTTGTGGTGGATTCATGGGGGTGAAAGACATGCCCAATTCAAAATGAGTTGTAATGTTCTGTGATGGCTGGACTTCATTCAAAATAGACATTTGTTAAACACATATTCTTTAAACATTGTCTGTGTAAGTGTAATGTACAACAGTTTCCAGAAGATTTGTCTCAAAGGTACTGAACAGATGCCCTTAATGAATTAAATGCACACCCATGAAGGAACTCAAGGCTGGCATGATGTGATCCTAGTGCTTCAAAAATGGACTTCCCATGCCTCTACAAACAGGACGAGCTGTTAGGATGGAGAAAATCATCTAAAATCTCTGAAAAAAAGGGAATTATGATCAACAAACATCATGCTCCTTGGACAGAAGACTGTTCCAACTCATCTAGAAATCATTGAAAGTGATACCAGCATTCTCCACTTGAAAACTTCCAGCTTCAAGTTTCTTCATTTTACTAGGATTGAAAGACTAGATTGAAAGTTTCCTCCTAATGTCAGTCCCTACATGAAATTTGTTTCAGGCAATTTGTTTCAGGAATTAAGAACAGGATCAGAGGAGGTGACTATTGTGTCCCAGCTCGTGAGTGAACTCTCCTAAAGACGTTATCTGATAATGATATAAATAAATCTTATGTATTGCATTGGAAATCTAACATTTCTTTTTCCTTGCACTCAAAACGTAGTGATAGCTGAAATACCATTAATGTAACAAAAAGACGTCTCTCCCACAACATGACAGCTATCAAGAAACAGAGCTGCTAAGAAGACTGGCTAAAAATTTTTTTTAAAAAAAGGTCTATTGCTTCAGGAAAGCCTCTTTATTATGGAAGCTCTGGAGCTGTCAGCTGAAGGACAATTCAGCTTACAAACACAGCTTGACAGAGAGAAGAAGAAATTTCCTCTGAGTCATGCTGAGCTTGGGACAATGCAGCCAAACTACAGTGAACCTTAGGAACATACCTTTCACAGAAATGTCAGGTTACTTCTTCTTGTTCCCATGGACCAAGAGCTCTCTTTGAGACCTTTCTGCTCTCAAAGAAATTGACAGAATCCTAAACAACCTTTACCTTTTTCAGTATTTATGAATGAGAAATGTATGTTTGCATTTCTCCATTTCTGTTACTCTTTAATATCTATGGACCAATAAATATTCACTTAAGGACTACCATACTGCATCCAATCTCTCCATTTTGACAATTCATAGAGTGAGAGAGAAGTATTAAGAGCTTATTTGTGTAATTCAGTCCTCTCCACCATTTCTTTTCCTGTCTCCCAACAAACCATAGCTCTGGATCTTACTGGGCACCAATTTCTAGATGATTCAATGCATATACCAGTAACAAATAATCCCCTCTTCCATAATGCTCTAACCTCTTATACTCTTGACCACTGTAATGTCATGTGGCTGACTATACTCCTGTGTGAAAAGGACACTTTTTCCTGATTTTGGATTTATAAATGGTACTTCTCCTACAATTCTGCTGAACTCTGTCATATTTCTCCATTGCTGTATCTTACAGATGAGAGATATGGAAGTCATTCCATGTGGATGCTGTCTTGAATTGACCATACTTTACCATCATCAAAAACATTACTTTATGACATATGCACTTTTTTAGTGGTGACTGAGCCAAAGCAAACTTGCTGATTTTCAGATTTCTGCATGAGTTTCTAGGACCAGCAATTTAAAAAGACCTCTTTGAACATATTCAATAAGTAGAATCAAGAGAGAACAAGTGTGACACCATAATCTCAGTTTTACAAAGTATGCATTACAGCTTAATCTTAAATATAGAGTTAGATTTATGGAAAAATTTTTAAAAGTGCAAAAGCATTTTAGGAGCAAAATTCCCAGTGACTTTCAGTGAATGTGTGACCCAAATTCACCAAGACACTTTTGAATAACTCATGCATAGGCCCTCAAACTTGTATTGTAAAAAATTTAGGACCTTTCCAGCTGCAGGAAATTCTTCAACTCGTCTCCTAAAAATGGACTTGGCCTTGTGCAGGAAGAACTTTGCTCCAATAGAGTCTTCTAAAACATATCTAAAGTTAACATATATTTGCAAGAATGTTCAGAGAATCAAGAGGTCTACTTTATATGTGTTCCATTATTTGCCTATTACTGTTAACTGTCAATGAACATTATGTTAATCTCTTTCTCTGTGTATATATATGTACATGAAATATATAATTCATATTAATATTCCATAAAATCTGCAGTTTTTCCATTTTATCAAAATATTCCTCTCAGGGATTTATGGCCATTGGGAATAGAAGCATATCCCTAACACTGTCCATCCGTCCCTATAAAACAGCATAGGCAGAGTGCCAAATATGGTTTTTGGAGCAAGGAGTTGTTCTCCTCAAAATGTTTCTGGAGACCCATTGTAACTATGAACCCTCAAAATTAAATCTGCCCTTGAAGCTCCAGGGAGTGACACAGCTGCTAACACACTTTACACTGCCTGAGCACCCTCACCTGAGTGTGACCAGCAATTGGCTGGTCTGCAGTAGTGAGGACAGGCATGTGGGACTTCATGATGCTCACAGAGTATTTTCCTTGCTTGGTTGAACACTGCACTTCTTGATCAGTATAAAGAACATGACTGGAGTTTCTGTTAGTTATGACTACTGACAAAATGCAGTTAAAACAAAGAAATCCAGTGATCCACATAACTGACTTTAAGCTGATGTGTGGACCATACAAGGAACACAAGAATACTGACATCATTTCATGGGATACCTCGTCTGGGCTGTCTAGGGAGAAGTCACGTAAAAAAACAAGCCTTTTTAATTTTGGACAGAACCAAGCTTGGGATGACCCCGAAAAGTCATCATGTTGTTTTCTTTCAAAAGGCACTCCTGGGCTTTTTTGAGATGACATTTAAATTCCACTGCCATCCTAGCAGAAGCACTCTAATTTTTACAAAGTGCTGAGTGGCAGTGATTGTGGTGACCACTCACTGCTTTGTATTCCCAGGATGGTTTGCACTAAGGTGGCTGTGCAGCACCAGCAGCAATGGGTAATGCTCTGTGTCTCACAGCAGGCACAGACTGAAGACCCTGAATTGTCATTTGATCCCAAGGAATGCAGACAATTCCAGGAGAGGAGCTCATGAATGCTCCATAAAATGGTGCCACAACTGGCCAAAATGCAGGATAGCTCTGAAGCAGTCTCTCTTGTGACACTGCTTTTATACTATCTCACAAACAGCTGTACCCTGTCAGCAATAAGATCTGCTGCATGTTTCAAATCATAACACTTAACCATTGTGAAAGTGTAAGCTAGCTGCAGACATCTGACTATCAGCTCAGACAAACAAAATAGCACTTCAGCGATCTGCTGAGCTGTGCTGATTAGTTGTAAACCACTTTATTTTAACCTTTCGAATAATTCTTCTACAAACTACTGTGAGCAACTTCCTCTCAAATCATGTTTTCAACACATCACTCTAATGGCATTCACCCACATCAGTAAAATTATCTTCTCTGCAGTAACCAAGGATATTAAGGATTAAGAAGAGAGAGAAAAATGCAAGAACTAGACAGATGCATATGGAACAAGAAGCTCCTACCCACACATCTTTCCAGCAAGAAATAAAGATATTTACTTTGGGTGAAATCCCACTGGGAACCATCACATCCCACTGACACCTACCTTTTGCTGTCTCTGCTCTTCAGGAAGATGCCTCAACGCCACAAGACACACAACAGCCCAACAGTACTTACTGCTAAATGAGTTGGGACTGGAATTAAAAGCAGAGGAGACCAAATTGTCATAAGGTATGATTAATGCGTTCTAGCCTAAATTATTGGTGGAAATGCAATGTAGAAGCTGCAGAGGAAAATGCTGATGTCTTCTGCACTATTCTGTAACTACATCTTTCTGGTAGCTGACACTAGGCAAAATGTCCCACAAAGAACCAGGGCCTGGGAAACAGTACCTGAACATGCTCATACCAGTAAATGGCAACTTCCGCCTGACTAGAATCCATAGCAGAAATATTTGGTAGATAGCTTATCTTCAATGCTTTCAAACATACAGGAGGTTCTGCAAAGGTAAAAATCTCCAGAGGAAAGATTGATCCTAGAAGCAGGAATCCTTATGTTCACTGAAAAATGTTAAATTATTCCAAATGTTCCTGTACCTTGAATGGACACAATCCATGTACTTCTAGTATGTACTTTCTATTTGAGGCTGCAGTTCTGCAAATTAGTGAAACGAGTCTGCAATTCAAGCAGATGTTGGTGGCTCTACAGAAGTCAATGGGCCACACAGTTACACTGAATTAGATCTACCTTGTTAAACAGGCTGCTGAATGGGTTGAAGACGTGAATAATAACCAGTCTTTCAGAGGCATTTCAGTGCAACAATCAGCTTGAGCAGCAGCCATGGCCCCTGGCTCTACAGCAATACAAACAAAAACAGTGAACAAGAAATGAACCCCGAATATCTGGGTCAGCATTGAACAATGTAGTTTCAGATACTGTAACAAGAACTTTCATTTTCATTATTACTATCGTATTTTGTGATATTAAGTTATTTTGTTTCCTAAACATATGAGGTATATGTGGTATTGCTGCTGCTGGGCTCCTTCTAGCAACACTTGAATGCAACAGCCGTATAAATACATCGGAGGGGATCTCTTCTCCAAGCTTTCCAGTTCCTGGAAGTTTTGTTAAAACAAGCTTCTGAATAGAAGAGAGAGCATATTGATCCCACTCACACAGCGCAATGTTATCCTCGCCATTTGCTAGACACCAGTGAATCCGCACGGGATCTCAGCCTTCAGCATGAACTCTGCAGGAAACCAGGCTTCATTGCCCCTGCCACTCACACAACTATTTATACTTCAGCTCTTTCATTCACACATCGCAATAAACAGTTTTGCCATGACTCCTTCTTTCACATGGCTGTACTTGACCCCGTTCAAACACATGCACACATAAACACACACAGTTTGTGTGGAGAGTCCAGATCCCTTTTTCAATAAATAAATAGCTATATAGATGTATAGATGAAAACAACAAAAGAATCAGTGATACAGGACAAGAGCTGAAGATCTGCGTTGTGGACTGGATGCCTCAGCATACGCCTTTTGGTGAACTGCGTTGAAAACTGACTTCTTGAAAGTTCTTCCCACACAAGTTACTGAAATTTAAATCCCTCAGTCTGATATGGCTTACTGTACTTGTGTTTATTTGTGCAGTGAGAAGTCTACAGAGGTAGTATAAAGAATTGTCAGCTTCATGGAATGCTTTAAGTTGGGCTTTAAGTTGTAGCCCTCTTAAAAAGCACATTCCTACCTGGACTGCCGCCCCAGAGCCAGCATCCCTGGAGGCCCCTTCTATTGTTGCAGTGTTAGTGTCATCACTCCATTAGGAGCCCACCGGAGGCTGCGTGCCTAATTCAGAGTGCACCTGTACAAGCATAGGAAGAATGACAATTCCTGGCTCTGCTTTGGTGTCAAGTGCTTTTTTGTAAAACAAAACAAACTATTCATGCCACGATGAAAAATAACTTCTGCTGTACCTGTCAAAGGATCAGTGGGTCTTTTCTAGTGAGTGAATGAGCATTGGCTGGTCTTTCTTAAGCCAGTGAAAAAAGAAAACAGTTCATGCAAGTAAATATATATAACACAGGACTCTACTTTGCTGTTCTTATGCCAGCTAAACAGTATTTTACAGAAGATCTAAGCCATGATGCTTCTATGGAATATTTACAGAGAACAAGCTGAGGACACCATGAAATTATGTGCGCACAGAGAACTGAAGGCACTTTTGCACCTTTCCATCTCCATGGAGCTGAGCTCCCCACAGCTACTCAGGGCTCATGGCTTTTGCACTAGCCTTTCATGGCTTGGGGGCCACACACATGCCAAATTCCTGCTTTGTTTTAGATAAAAAGCAGTGTGTTTGAAATTGTCCGAATTACATTTCAATCCCTGGTGTCCTACAGGGAAGGGCAGCACCACATCCCCTTGCAAACGCTTAGCAGCAAGGCGATGCTACTGAGAACAGAGTCCAGGCTAGCCAGTTCATTGGAGTTATCTGCCAATAGGGCTGATAACATTTCTAATCCTAGTGCTCAGCCAAATGTACAAGGTGATTCAGCTTGTTTCCAGTTACGAAAAAAAATAGGAGGCAATGAAATCAGGCATCTCTTTAACGCAACTTTATTTACAAAGATGTTAAATCCTTTCTTCTCCAGGCTATTCTCCTTGCTCTGTGTACTTGTGCTGGATAGGCATGGTACTCTCCTTATGCCCTCTTCAGCTTCTCCCACAGATTCACAAAAAAATATCTAGTAAAATGCCATTCACCTGCATATATGTTATATGAGCCTTTTTTCTGAAAAATGGGGTGTTGTAAATGGATATTGCTAATTCAGCAGTATTGGGGGTCCCTATTTTAAGAAAAAAGTATTTTTAATTCTATCTATCCAGTTATCCATAGTTTCAGATAGAATTCTCAACCCGATAACACCTTAGAGACTCAAGTTAACACTGAGCAGACACACTAAAATCTGGATTTTCTTTTAGATAATACATCTTATGGGGACATCCAGAGTGTTATCTCATTTATTACAACATGGTTACAATATGGATAGCAAAAGCCCTCTTCTAATAATTAGGATAACTCGCTTGACTGTATTTTAGATGCAGTGCTATATAATCTCCTTATTTCCATACAGCAGGAAAACAAAGTAAAATGTTGGAATTCTAACTTATGGTGGAAGATCTTGCAGCAGCTTCTCAAAAGGTGCAAATATTTGCCTAGATTATTGTATTTACCATTCCAAAAATATTTCTTCTGTTGAAGGTCTGTGTACAAGACACTACTGCAAACCATTTTTAAGGGAGTTTTGACATAAATGAAACTTTATGCTGGCATGGCGAGTGAAGTACTTGATTAATAAAGAGTTTCACTGTTTTCAAACACATATTCCATGCAGGCTCATTTGAAGAAAACCGCAAGTGGAGAATGCTTTACTGCTTCCAGTCACAAGGGGGTTGTGTATTTCAATCCTGCTTACACAGTCAGCTTACTTTGGAGCTCTAGTAGGAAAGAAACATGACCAGGAGAAATAATGCTACATTCAGTGACCCTGCCCTTAGAATCAATTGGCCTGATGGGAGAACTTTTTTTCTCTCTTTTGCTACTGTTTTCTTAGTTTTTAACCTTTTAATACTTAGTATTTCTTGAAAGACCATCTTTAGAGAAATGTCTACTGTTCTCAGACTAGAAGTACTGACTGAAACGGCCTTCTGACACTGCAAATGGGAAGGCGAGACATATCAACAGTTGACGTATCAGTAATGTACATGTTCATAGTCTTTTAGAGATGTTTGGGGGTGATTTACTATTTTCTGATTTAAATATTGGTGTTTAAGTATATAGTTGAGATATTTACATTACAAAGGGATTGGTCTTCAACCACTGTAAAAAGTGAAAGAGGATAAACAGATCTAATGAAATCTATAGAGAATTCAAAAAGTCTTGAAAATCTAGAAAATAAAATTATAGTAATTTCTAATAGGCTGTGGAGTAGCCACCCGCTAGGCTTGGATTTCTGGTTGTAGCCCTATCTCCAGGGTATTTCAAAATCTGATTGAACAAAGCAATAGAAGACACTCTGCAGTTAAAATGAAATGCAAAGTAAAGATCATTACTTTATTTTTTCTCCATCCCTTGTCAGGCAAGGAAGGAGTGGAACTGCTTCAGTCATTGGTGCTGCTTCCTGGCTGGCTGGCAGGTAGACAAGATGGATTAGCTGGTGACGATCACTGAGTGCTGGTGAGGCTGCCATTACCTATAGGGTATATTTAAAATGACGATTTGGAGCAGTGTTTTAAAAAACAGCTTTTAACTTTGTACACACACAGTAGCACTGATAACCTTTTTGTCCAAAGACAAACACTGAGCATAGTTTATTATGGCAAGGTAAGCAACTCGCTGCCTGTCCAAGCTTCATGTGCAAAACGAGTCTGCCCTTACAAGTGCTCCTGCTTTTGCTTCAGCCTCCCAGCCACAAGCTGAAAGTCTGGGCAACTGTGCGCTTTGCATACATGAAAACAGGACAGATGAACGCAATCATGTCTCGTCCTGTCATACAGCTGCTTCACCATTCTTTCAGCAAGGACTAAATCTCTTCAGATTCAAAAGCAGAGAGCCTTCCCCTCTTAAAGTAAGCAAGCACTTGATATGTCTGAATCACAGTAAGTATACTGAAACAAACTGGTTACAAGAAATGACTAATTTCTGCTTTCAACTTCCTCTCTTTCTCAGTGTTCTCAAGTATTTACTGTTCCCCACAGTGATAACTTGTTTCTTTAGAAATGAATCATTACCACTCAATTTGTCTCAAAAGACCATACTTATAATGCACATTCTTTCCACTTTCAGGTGTTCTTCTGAACCACAGTGCTCCAGAGACAGGTCCATAATAAAATAAAAAATAAAAAGAAAAAAAAAAAAAGATGGGTTTTGTGTCTGAATACATAGATATATTTTCAAAATTTCTATGATTTAAGTTCTAAAATAAAAATGTCTGACCAAGTACAGGATAATTTTTGCTATTTCATGTTCTGAGGAATTCACTTACTAGAGCTTTAACTTTTTGGTTCTTGGGAATGGTTCAAGACTTCTAGCTAAAATACATGCCAGTAACATTAGTTTTGACTTCAAACACCCCTTCTAACGTCCACATGGCGGTACTTCAGAGGACAAAGTATTATCATCATCATTAAAACATACCAGCTAAATTAAAGAAACAGCCCATATCCAGCCTGTCAAAAAGCAAATCAAACTTCCAGTGAGATGTTTCTCTACTCTTATTTTGCTTGAACACACACCATTACCTCACCTAGTCAGCTGTAGGTGCTTTATTTCAATGACAAAAGTTTTTTCTTCCTATTTTGTCTACCTGTTACCACTACTGGGTTTACCCTGTCAAAAATCTTTTCACTCAGCACTCAGGGGGTTGCATCTGGATGCTGCATACAGTTTTGAGCCTCCTTATACAAGACAGAAGTTAATAGCCTAAGAAACGTGCAGCAGAAGAGAGCCATGATGGTGGACACTTGCTCCAGGAGGAGAGGCTGGGGAGACAGGGTTGTTCAGCCTGGAGAATGGGCAGTATCAGTGAGTCTCAGCAGCAGCCCCTACCAGTGCCACAAGGAGGCTTCAAGGAGATGGTGCTGTCTGGGGAACAAGCAGAGGTCATAAACTGAAAGAGGACAGGTTCAGACTTGATGAAAGGAAAAAGATTTCCACATGAGTGCAGCAAGGTAGTGGAGAAGGTTGCTAAGAGAAGCTTGAAAGTCCCTACATTTAGGGGCTTTCAAGATCCATCTGATGCAGCCCTGAGCAGTCTGCCTGAGCATGAGCTAACCCTACTTTGAGCAGAAGGTTGGACTGGATACCTGCCAAAGTCCCCTCCTTTGACTCTGTGTGTCTGAGTCAGCCCTGCAGATTTAACTCTCTGGTTTCAGGCTAAATTCAGAGTTATCTGCCAAGTGAAACTCAGAGTATTTGATAGAGAAAGCATAAGAATACAATAAACACAGAACCTCATCATGCTCTTGTTACTGAGATACTCTTCAGACTACTATCATTTTTGAAATGTGAACTTTGGAAAATCTGAATATTTCTGAAATAACATGCATGAAGTCATATGTATTCTTATTTAAGGGACAGTTCTTTCTTTGAAGTTTTCTCATGAAAATAATATTTCATTCTAGTATTTTACGTAAATAAAATTCCCTCTTTATAAGAAAAAATATTCAGGATAGAACAGGAAAATGCCTATCTTCCTTTTTTTCCTCTTTTTGGTGTCATCAAAATAACTTCTCAATCACACTCTCCTGTGAATATTGGGAAAATCAAAGTAAATGTCATTCAAAAGTTTAGGGATCTTAGGGTTGTAATCAGCTTGTGTGACTTTGCATGCCCTAAGATGGATTATTATGTGGTCACTTTGTTTCGCATGAGTACATTAAAACCAGATGTGAATTGCTGAGCCACCTTTGATACAGTAGCAGAATTATGCTTTCCAGGAAACAAATGATCAGCATCCATAATTATATTTTCTAAAACCTAAGATAAGCAGCTGAAACAAGAAAAGGAAAACTTGTGTAGTTTCTGCTAGACATAGGAAGTTAGCCTCATGCTTGATTCAAGCATTTAACTTTCGGCTTAGCAAAGCACTGGCTCTTATAAAAGTATCAGCTGAGGTCACATAGCCAATATCAACTGTATAATCTGAAATCATAAAATATAAAATTTATGTCATTGCAGAGAACGAAAAGATATCCTGGTTTTTTATAGTTTGTTCTTGCTTGTGTGAATTTTCATCCCAGACAACAGGGATAGCAAATTATTTTTTATGTTTAATACAAAGTATAGATATATATGTATATATGTAGTATTGAAAAAATATATATATTTATGTATGTATCTAGTAATGAATAAGAAACTGTTGAGGAAGGACAAAAATTAAGGCTGAGAAGAACAAAATAGGTGAATTAAAAAGTCTACAAAGTCAGGTCTTCATTTTTTCACAGATCAGGTGTCAACTCAGACCAGGATTTAGCCAAAAATAATTTCCAAGCATAACTCCGCCTCTTCAGAAGTAGCGCTGTGCAAATAATTACTACTGACCTGCTGATATTTCAGCTGTGGAGTCCTAACTAAAGTTTTGACTTAAAAGTTAAATACTGCATCAATATCCAAGTGGATATATGACATTTTCTATACCTTCTCCAGACCACCCAGGTATAGGTAGAATGATGAGTAAAGCATGCATAGCTCATAGATGGACAGAAACAACCCTCTGAGAATAACCATTATCTCACAGATTAAGGCTCAACGCAGGGAGTAATTCCACTTTTAAAATCTGACATTTTGAATGAGTGGATAGAGGCTTGTTCCTAAGGCATTTGTCCTATCATGGGTGCAGCTCACAGGTCTGAGAAAGAAATGCTGTGCTGACTAACCTGGGGAAATAATTGGAAGGAGAGGCTCCTAAATCAGGATTACAGCCACCATTCATGAACATGCATTTTCCACTGGAAATTGTTTGTTTTGTGTAGTCTGAGATAGAACCACCAATATGTCACTTCCTTGAACCTGGGAGACATTATTAAGGAGGGTAAGTATGCCTGCACAAAATAAACCACTTGTTTCTCAATTTATGGCAAGATTTAGCCTCCAATTACAAAGCAGCAGCACAATTGCTAGAATCGCCACAGAATTTTCCTCATCCTAGGAAAGGAAACCTCTTTAGAACACCTAGTATCTTCTCCAAGCAGATTGTATTTCCTCCTTTGTCTTTCTGATTCTCCATTTTTAATTGTCTGTAAGAAGACGAGTTAAACCAGGGTTTCTGGATGACCTCTGTTACACAGCTGGTGAACAAACAGATGTTCTTGATCAAACAGAACATCCTTCCCTAACAGCTTGGAAACTACTACTACTGCTTAAACTATGCCACATACAATAAAAATCTCTTAAACCATACATACCTCAAGTATTCAGTAAATATTAAGTAGAAAAACAAAAACAAGAGGTCTACCATATGTGGACCATTCGGCATTTATTACTAGATAACTTGTAGCAGGATTTAAAAGTCATTTATAAAAGCAAGGGCAAAGGAAAGCATTAGGCTGAGAACAGGGATTTAGACAGAGGAATACTGAGCTTTGTAACAAAGCCTCAGGCACCCTGTCACCAAACAGACATATTTAAACTCCCTCATACAACATGTGTGGAGAGCAAAGTGCCTCAGGAGCCGCCAGACTCAAGAGCCATTCTCATATGTCTGTAAAATTGGGTACTGTGGCAAGCAAGGTGAGAGGAAAAAAATTATTAATACAGTATAGGCTTAAAATGGACACTGAGAAACTCTTTCCAAAGTGATGGTGCAAGATTCCTTTAGAAATGCAGGACTCAGGTCTCCCTATTAATAGATACTTCAGGCTGTGTAAAGTAAGAAGGATCTACATGAAGGGTCTTCACAAGGATGGTACCTGAAAATTGAATAGTAATACATAAAGAAACTCCTAGTGTCCTATGTATGCTGTCTACAAGATTTACTTGTAATTTTAGTCTTTAATTTATAAATTTTGTGTTCAATTTTTCCTGTCTGATTTCAGCTACGAATTGTTATTTTTAGCTGATTGTTTCACATTAGATATTTGTTTTCCATGTTTTGTGACATGTTTTGTATTGAATCACATAGCAGAGTTCAGGTCGCTGGTTGGACACAGCTGTTATAACCCGGTCTGGTATAAATGTCATTAAAATTAAGCCCTTTATTCTGTGTGATTTTAAGTGTTGCTGAGGTATGAATCTCCTTCCCAATGCACAGTGAATTTCACCTGGCTTGACTTCAGCTGTTGCCCAAAGTCTGAATAACAAATTCAAGCTAGCTCCATAAAAACCTGGTTTTGAATTCAGAAAATTAATTGTGAACAGATTTTATGTGCTCCTACTAGTTCAAATCTTATTTTTACTTTGGGTTTTAAGAAAAATGTCTATAGGAGTGTGTAATATATAAAGTGAAACTGGGAAAAAAATGGTAAAAAACTCCAGTAACATCATTTGCAGGAAGTAGTCCTGAGCACTATAAGGAAGACAACACTGCAACTTAATCCAACTAGAAAAAAGGGGAAAAAAAAAACGGTGAAAGAAAAGAACCATTTAATTTGTTGTCACACCAAGATTAGTCCCAGAGCTGGCTGTCAGATTATCCAGAGTGAGAGTGAAGCACTGCAGCCTATGGTATATTGAACTAATCTTATAAAGTACTATGGAATAACCATAAATTACTGAGAGTCTGCAAAGAGTCACCTCATGAACTGCAAAGAGGTCTTTTAATTTCGTTTTGATTTTGTGTTTTAACTTCATTCATTTCATATTCTCTTTTGTTTTATTTTGTTTTAATCTGTGCAAAAGAAAAAAAGGCAGAATTTTAACTTCTGTACTTCACACAGCCTGTGACCCTGTAATACCTGGCCTGAGAATGACAACCCAGCCTGAGAAAGACAGTGTAAGCAGCCTGAGAATGACAACTCAGTGATGATAGTCACAGGAGAAGGGCTGCCAAATACAGCAATACCTTGTTGTTTGAAAAGATAGTTTATGACAGATCTAATAGGTAAATACTGTATCCTGCTAGCCAGAAGAATGTCACAAACTTCTTTTTGTCTCAGAAATAAATTAACTTTGTTTGTCCTGATACTTGTAGCCAGCACACAGCCAGCACACTACCCAGTCCCACTGAATGTGGGGTTTTAGAAGCTTCTCACATCAAATATAATTTTATATAATTTCAGGATATAGTTGCTTTTTTGAACATATTTTATCTAAAATGTCTTAAAAGTAGTTACCTGGTTCCAGTCTCTCAACTGCTGTGTGTGCAGTGCGCTCTGCCTTATCCTCTCCACCACTGAATCTGAATGTTGATGAGTAGGAGGAGGCCGAACGTGCCCTCAGACATCAGCAGATGGAGGCATGAGCAGGCAATACGTTCAGAGGCAGTGCTGCTACTCAGAGGGACTTCAAGGAATGGCTTCAAGACAAGAACTTCATAAAATTCAAACACAACATCCTGCACGTGAGAGGTACTGGCACCCCTGCACCAGGACAGGCTGAGGTGTGACTGGCTGGTGAGCAGTCCTGCTAAAAAACACCTGGGAGTCCTGGAGGGCAGCAGATAGACAACAGCAGCAATGCCAAAAATATACAGGACTCTATCAACAGGGTCACAGTGAGCAAAAGGATTATCCCTGCTCAGTCAGTGCTCATCAGGTTGCCCCTCAGTGCTGCTTCCAGTAATGGCTTCCCTCATACAAGAAAGGAATTCCTAGGATGTGTTCAGGAAAAGACAACCACAATGGGAGGGGGCTGGAACAGGAGCACTTGACCTGAGAGTTGGGTTTGTTCAGCCTGGGGGACCCAAGGGCAGCAGCACACAGTACCTGAGATGGCACCAGGGACAAGGAGTCATGCTCTTTATGGAGGTGCAAAGCTAAGGAACAATAGAGAGAGGTCATAAGTAATGTTGGTCTTAGTCTTTCCTTTCATAAACTTTTGTGGCTTAGTGTCAAGGGTCTTCAAGTCTAATCCACTCTCCTTTGTTTTACTAAGACTGTCCAAGCTCCTGACATTTTCCTAGTCCTTATGTCCCTTTGATCAGATACTGGCTCTTACAAACCTTAAGTTTGTAGCAGGCATCCTACCTTCCCATAGCTTGGTTCCCTTTGGCTAAGACCCAAGCTAAATTTCCAAATCACTCTTTGCAGCTTATTTGCCCCCGTTAATTGCCTGCTAAAGATGTATTCATGTATTCATTCTGTATGTGGTGCTGTTGCACATGTGACTGTTATTGAAAGCCTCTTTTTCTTTAAATGCCTCCTCTTCAGATTCACAGAAGGATTTTCCTACAACAGATAATAAAAAGTCAATCAGCCTTTAAAATAAGCCTCCTTTCTTTGTCCCAACAGAAATTCCACATTCATGTTTTGCTTAGTTACTTAACCTGCTCTCCTCTGAGTTTGTTTACCACTCTTACAGCTTTTCCTGTTTATTCCTCAGGCTCTTAGCATTTAAGAAAAAACTTCCTAGTTATTTAACTTGCCTTCCACTCAGGTTAGATTTGGGGTTTTCATATTATGTCTTGAAACCACTTGGAAAGAAAAAGCATAAAATCAGTTTCAAATTTTAAACTAATTGCTTATTCTTTTAGACAAAATCTTGCATGAGGTTGGGGGTTTTTTCCAATTGATAGGCATGGATCTAGCCCTAGTTTAAAAATAAAACAATTCAAGTAGTGATAAAAAAAAAGGCGTTACGTGAAACTAGAATGCATTAGTGGGTCCTAAATATAAACTCAGTTTTGAGAAAAGACACTGAAAGGTTTAGACACAAGTAAAAGCAGCGCCACAACTCAATCAATTTGGATTTAACTCTTAAATCTACTGCTTTTAGTAGCAGCAGCCATAAGGGAGAAGGTTAGGCTATTATAAAATATACATCTGGGGATTAAACTACTCACTAACGTCTCCATGTTAATTATACAAATAGCTCAATAGAAGTCCTTTCGGTCAGGCACATTCAGTGCTGCAGAGGTAAAATCACTTAGGTATTATTGCAGCAGGCTTTACAGCCATCGTAATGTAACGGAAGCTTGCTCCCTTCATTAATTTGAGGTATGACTTTTTCTAGATGGCTTGCAGGTAAGTGGTGATATCAGTGTGGTTATGCCACAAGCACATGCACTTCAGGAATTAAGAAAAAATATTGCCACTCACCCGTTGCTAATTTTGCAACTTCCTTTTAAACTGTTGTACTGCAACCTCATAGCAGCATGTGCTCCTTTTTTTTGTCCAGTTCAATTTTCTGTCTGGGCTGTGAGATCTTGGCTGTAGAAGAAAGGTGGCCACTTCTGCATGAAAACGAGTGGGTTTTGCTGATCACTGAAATGTCGACTTTACTCAGGAACGCAAGAGTTTACATTTCCTAGGTAATGGGCACCAAAACCCCTGAAAACTGGGATAAAATTATATGCAACTTTTATGGTGCAGGCCTATGAAGCCATTTATAAAAATAAGCTGGGTTTTATATGATTGGTAACAAAAATACATAAAAATGTTGTTTTCCCCATATATTGGGAAATATCCTGTCTTGGCACTCTGCAGCTGGTGAGTCATAATTTTACAGTTTTTACTAAAATAAAAATGAAATTAAAAAGTCCACATTTTCAAAGAAGTACAGAAACATAATATTTATAGAAGATCATAAACAAGTACTCTGTTAATAGCTGTTGAACTTTGTTTAAAGAATAACAGACTAACATTTCCAAAGTACTCTTTGCTGAGATTGAACAGGATTTTATTCAAACTGTTGCGGTAACTAATGAAAAACAAATGAGATTTCCAAACAGTTTTGACTGTTAGGGGTGTGATGGCAATATCATTGCTTTTTGCACTTACAGCTGCTGCTTACACTGAAACTACCTATTTAAAACATAGTGTCATTTTATACTTGAACTCTTGATCTGCAATACTGAAGGGCCAGGCATATTGAAGCCAGACTGGAATCCGTCTGATGCAACCCCAATTTTGTCCTTGTGCATGAAGGCTCTTTGGCTTCCAAATTTATTTAAAACTACTGCCAGCTCTTGCATAAAAAATATCATGATGTTCTTGAGAGGCTGATGCTCACAGCAAATATAGCCAGAGTGCTTCTTATGCTTGTCTTGTGCTGGATGAGGACCTGGCCACAGACTGTGCAACTCCCCAAGTCCCAAAAGCCATTGGTTTCTCATGGAAGTTCAGCAGAAGAGGCCTGATTTATCAGAGAGAACAAGATACCAGCAGCTGAAATAAACCTCTTGTATGGCATTTCACTAATATACCAGAACAGAAACTAAAATGAAACTGAAAGGTTTTTAAAGGCCAAAATTTTCATTTTGCTACTGAAGTCAGAAACTTCCACAAAATCTCCACATTCTGTCTATTGTTAACTTCAACATTATTCAGAATTGTTAAATTAAAACAGATTTTAGCATTTTCCACATATAAATATATTTTATGTCACTCGATATTAAAAAAATAGTGAATACATTTGCAAACACTAAAAAAATTCAGGTGGAAAAGCACCAATCATGCCATGTCATCTATATTATGAAAGGTATACAGAGAAAAGTGTAAATATCGATGAGCTGAAGAAACTGGTCTCGTCTTGTTACCTCTGTATTATTAAATTCCTGGTAGTTTATTTTTCATGCAGGCAGATCTGCTAAGTGTCCAGATTTTTTTACGCAAATGGATGTAACAGAAAATGGCCGGAAGAATTATAAACTGTTATAATTGTTGGTCTCCATTTTACACCTCAGACAGCATTAAGAATTCAAATGATTCTGAATCCTGAATTTCAAACTCTTCAGATCCACTATTTGAAAGTGGACCAGCCTCTGCTTTAGAAGAGTTAAATTCTTTGATACTGAATTCAGTAGAAGTTTATCACTCAACAGTAATGAAGTCAAATTTCACCTATGAGTTTTTACTTTTTAAAAAAAGAACAACCAACCCACCACCAACAAAAAAAAAGTTAAAACAAACACACACAGAGGCAAAAAAAAAAAAGAGCAGAAGTGGAACACAAACAAATACCAAACTCAACTCATCTAAGACTCTTAAAATGTTTTAGATAAAGGTCAGGAGACAAACATCAAAGGTTGTTGGAAAGACAAGTGATCCCTGAGATTAGCAGGGCTAATGCATTCTGGCTGTGTCCATTAAACCTGCAGGAGGGAATTACCAAGCTCATACAATATTTTCACATATTATTCTGAAAATTAGGGCATATTTAGATTTCATTAGCTCCATTGCAGATGTCACTTGATCCTTCCAGATTCTCAAGTCCACCCCTGCCTTGATTTATATTTGCCATAAATATTTTGAAGTAGGGCAGATGTGACCACACAGACCCTCACTACTATTGATATGGGGGCTGCATCTGCTGCTGGAGACAGATGTGCTCAATAGGAGAATAATCTCAGTCATCTTACTATACTAAACCTCAACATACTCCAAAGCTTTTTAAAACACCTGCTCGGCATAGCTCTGAGCAAACCTATATTAAACAAACAAACAAACAAACAAACAAAAAAACCAAAACAGAAATCACATAGAGGAAAGGCTAAAAGACAGTAACTTTACTTTTCCTTGGATACAAACAGTGAGGAGAGTGTTTAGCAGAACATGAAGTGTATTCATAGCTCAAGTTTTTAAGCATGTTTTTCCTCCATGTTGCATCTGAATTTCCATTTAACCATTCAGAATGAAGAAATAATGATAACTTAGAAGAATTAGAGGATGCAATTAGCCTGTCCTGCTACAGCCTACTGAATATTTTGATGATAGAGTGTTAATACCAATTGAATAGCGTATTTGTATGTAAGGGAGTGAAACTCAAAGTCTAATCCAAATTATAGCCAGGCTTATTACTTGAGTTATACTTGTGGACATGCTGCATACAGAAACGACTCTGTGAAACACCCAAGGCAAAGAAATCCTGCTTTATAGTGCATATAATCGGAAAAGTAAGGAAAGAAAATTTAAACTGTTATTTAAACAACTCTCATTCCAATTACTACTTTCCTCTCTGTCAGGGCCAATTATTCTCACTTGAGACATGACTAGCATTTCTAGAGGGTTTTTTTTTTTTACAATGTATAGAGTGCCACACAGTCACTTTGAAAAGCCTGAAAAATAAATTAAAGTACACAGGAAAAGGAGACTTACTAAACTTAAAGATATCCTCTTATTTTGTCATACCGAGGCACATTAAAATACAGAAGGACTTTAAAAGCAGCAAAGTGTTTTGGACATGCATTTACTCTGCCCCTTAAAGTAACAGAGAGAAAATTGAAAACCAGAGCATTTCTTCCCTAGCTTGAATGCCAGACAAGAAAGCAAGTCTGAGAATATTTCCTTTCTTGTTCAGAACAAAACAAAATTTAAAATAGAGGTACTGGTTATGAAATGAATATGACATGTTAATTATAATGTCAGACTACTGATAGTCTAGAAGGCTCCATTACTCTTGCCATGAACAAATATAAGGAAAACAAACAAAAAGAGGCAAGCAGTCAAAACATGAGATTGTATTTTTTACCTTATTTATATAAGAACAGTTTAATTTTTTCTTAACCTGGCATAAAACAATTAGAAATTTGCATTGATTCAAGACTTACCAGAGAAGAGGGAGTTTGCCTCTTGGACAGCAGATAAGGAACTGCACTCCAGTTGTCCATAGCTTTCTCATTTGCTTTGTATTCATTCTAACCAAGTAGAATAGAAAATTTCCAAAACCATATGTACCTGGAGATCTTGTTTTGCTGTAAGTCTCCCACTTGTCTGACTCACACAGACCAGGGCTGCACAAATGAATCTGTGTTCCAAAGGACTCCTTCATCACACTCCATCCTGCAGGCAAGAAACACAGCAGGAAAGAGAGTTACTATATTTTATTTTAATGAATAAAAATAACTGACTTGATACTTGTTACTGCAGGTTTTTGCCTGAGGGCCTCCAAAATATTTTGATCATAGCTTATTCATTTGCATTATTAATGGAAGCACTGTCACTCATGAATTGTATGTCTGCTTTTACATCTGCCCTCATGGATATAGAAAAGCTGTGCAATCAATAGAATTTCATGCAAAATACTGATTTTACTTCTTCAGTAGTCTTTTCCTTCTTTTTCCTAGGCATTCCCATCTCCTTTACTACTCTCTTCAGTATCTGTGCCAATACAAGTCGAGGTGCCAGCACTGTTGATTAGTCAAGTCAGGCAGAACCCTCCTGGGGGTTTCAGAAAAACTCTGGCTGTGGAAAGCTAGCAGCTTGGAGGTGACTTTCCCTGCAAGGTGTACCCGCATGCATACATTTCAGCCATTGTATTTTTATTATACTAGCTCAGAAAAATTACAACTGGTTATCACCATACTTTGTCAGGTTAAGCTCAGTGCATGTGCCTCAGAGTCCTGACCATGTAATATTCACCTTAATGCTCTGTGTGTTTGTTGCCTCAATTTAACTACAAGCCTAAATTTCTAATTTTCCTAAATTTCTCATGTATAACCCCAGAACTGCTTTCATAGACCTTCATCCATGGAGCTAGTCAGAAATATGAAACCAAGTAAAGTGCAAGACTTAAAAAAAATTGTTTTCTTCTGAAATTCATCCTAAACTGAAATTTTAAAAAATAAATAAAGCACAGGGAAAAATAATACAAAAATGCGGGGTAAGCTAACGGATTGAAAAGTTACTCTTACATGTAGACATTAAAATTGGTTGGTTTAGAAAGCCAAACTACCCCATGAGAAAAAGAAGTTGTAGGATTATTTCACAAGCAAAGAGATGTGCACTAATTCTGCTACCTTTTACACAGGGCTAATGTATTTGACCTCACAGCAATACAGTTCCTTCCCGAGGTGGCTGTTTGCCTATGTACAACTGACCCAAAGTGGTAACTTCACGATTTTGTCTTAAATTCCTTTCTTCAGCTGATTTCACCAGTGTATCAGTTTCATGTAAGGGATTCTCACTCATGACAGGTGACACTCTTCTTTATTCACCTGATTTCAAACCCCAGCTCATATATATGCTGTTATTACCTTTCACTGAGGTCCAGATCTGAGTGTATTAGTCATCTTCCTCCTCACTTTTCATATCTACAGAGCTCCAGATTCCTTTCAGATTGCACACACTGGGGAAAGGATTCTGTCGTTTCCAAAGGTATGCTCACAGAAAAAGCTCAGCATTCTCGGCTCATCTTGGCTTCTGCAGAACCCATGGTTTGGGTTCCTCCCATTTCTCAGTCTGGCAGGTACTGGGATTGCAGATCTAAAACTAAAGACAGCTTTATCTCCGTGACAGAGGTGAGGAAAGCAGACTGTGTAAGTGCACCGTTCAATTTCTAGCAAGAATTGTATCAAAATTGCAATAAATACAGTTCTGACCATCTTCACTACAACATAACAGAGAAGACATCTGTAAGTGCCCTTTGTAAATCTCACAGCTATTTTTGGAAGAGAGGATATACATGTAGAAACAGGTGAGTTCAGTTCTCTCTCAGTTTGCTGTCTATTGGACCACATAAATTATCATTCTTCTGTCACTCCTATCTTTGTCTTGATTGTGTGGTTTTTCCTCAGCAGAAAATAAACCTGAATAAAAATGAAGCCAGAATGAAGGTATATACTCTGGTCTCCTTGTACCTCAGGATGGCCACAAAACCAGGAATGGATAACTAGGTATTAAAGAAAAATCCATCAGCAACAGCAAAGAGATAGGGTAAACTCAAGGTCACATCCCTAAGAAGAACCTGGCTGTGGTATGATGGCTTGATCTGCAGTGTGCACATAATACACATGCACACACAACAATCTGCCAGGTGCAATTTAGATTTGTGCAGAATATTGTAGAAAAAAAGGTAAAATATAAGAGACTCAGGACCTTCTTTTCTTTTATTTTTTTATTTTTAAAGTAATAGTAGCAGATGAAGCACAAAACATTCTAACAGGAATTTCCTTAAACAATAAGGACTTTATTGACACTTTAACAAGGGGAAGCATTTCTCTGGATTACAGCCTTATTTAAACATTACCCAACAGACACAGTGTAAAGTGGGTAAGAGGGTTTCTGATAGTTCTTATAGGACTATCAAGGTCTAAAGTCAATTAGAGCACTTCTTCTAATTGAAGTAATGAAATTATATTTTTGCTGCCTTGCATAGTGTGTCCTGCTTTTACAACAAATATTTATAGGATAAATCATTCTGTTAGGAAAAGGCATGATTCATTCTGCCCTAGGCAGACATCACTGTAATTGTAAATGTGAAATTCATAGTTACTAGCACTGGTAAATATTTGCACAGAACCATTTCCTGTTCCTTGACTACAAAAGTCAAGTTTAGCTCAAAACCTAGTTAGTGCTGAAGCCAAAGCTTTCTTGCAATAACCCTGCTGATATAGCTGCTTAAGTTTGGGGGGCAATTTGCACGACGGAGATGAGCAGAATTTGACTGGTTATTAGAAAAACAGAGCTGTTCTACAACATGTCCTTGATAGCAAGGGCTTTGCAAACCGCCAAATCCAGGACATTCAGACAAAAGGTCAGATGTCATTCCGTCCATTTAATGGATTCACACGCATACCTGTTTTGTGGCTTCTTCTATTCTGGTTCACCATCTTCAAGAACGTTGTGCCAGCTGCACAATAATGCAGTTGCTGACCTTTTTTTGCCTTTTTTTACAGAATAATGGTAAAGTGCCCATATCTGTGTTTACCTTTCTGTCAAGCACAGTATCTGCAGGGTTATAGGATTTACAACCAAGTTGAGAAATAGAAAAAAACTCAGAGATAATACTTTTATTTTAAGTACCATCTGACTTACTCATTCCTGTTTATTTCTTGCTGATGGAACTGACAGCAAGGGATTTTGTATGCTGATTACTGAGGGAACAGGCTGACCGTTCTCCCCCCAGCTTCCTTTCTATGTCCTTGTTTCCTGGTAGTTTCTCCAATTTAAGAAAATGAAGGAAGCAGGATTTGGGCCCAAATGTTCTCCTACATTTTCTGTTTATTTAAGTGTTTTTTTGGTACTGCTGAGTGTAATTGTTTAGGGATAGATTCTCAGTGTAAACTGGCAGAGAGCCTCCAAGTGCTGCATAGCCATGCCAATTCACACAGCGGAGAATTTGATACAATCTCAGTGAAGGGAGCATAACGCTACATGCAACAGAAATTCAAAGGTCAAAGAGGGGGAGACTGGCAAAAAGCTCAAGAGAATGAGAGGGAAAAAAAAACCACACCAGAAAATCTTGTTTAATAGCTCTGTAAGAGGCCAGCTGTAGGTAGTGGGGAAAAGACAGTGAAGTGTAACAGACTGAGTTATTCTGCCCCTTTGTGTGTGTGCGGTTGGAGAAAGTGCATTTGATTCAGCTTTCTTGCTAATGCTGTGAGATGATTAAACAAGGTATCAGTCATTGTCTCATGTACTGTGAACATAAAAACATTCCTACCAAGCATTTCTGTTATGCAAGTCTGAATTTATTTTACAGTGTAAGTAGGAAAATAGTGCAATGAAAGACTCAGCATGCCATGACTACACATAAATTCAAAGGCACCATGAACCACATTCAGTAACACTTAGATTAGATTAGCAGACCATTACCAACCTGGAGATCACTTGAATCTGGTTTATACCTGCCATGTGTCCACAAAGTCTATACTTAAATATTTACAGAGCAAAGCCAGTGTGGCCTTTTCTGTTTTGCTGTATTTCTATAAGCAAAGCTAATAAAACTGTGGCACCAGAAAAAAAAATAGGAAACTCCCACTATGGTAGCTGGTTGGGATCACTCAAATGTCTGTGAAGAAGGGAAAATCCTCATTAACAAGCCAGGCATCTCCATCTTCACCATCAAACTGCAGTCTGGAACACCACTGTTTAGTTCCAGCAGCTCTTATTTGGAGGTTGTCAGGCAAGCCAAACTATAAGCACAAAACCTGGCAGGCCTCAGTGATCAGAGATGGGGGCATGGAAGAGAAATAACAATTGTTTTGTCCACCTGGAAAGCTTGCCACTTTTACAGAAGCTGAGCCAGAAGCAGAAGGAAGACTGTGCCAGTCAGAAGAATCTGAGCACCCCATAATAATTAAACAACTCCTGATCACTCTAATTTGCAGAAAAAGCAAGGTTCTGGGGAAAAGATGAACTATTCAAGGTATTTTTAAAACACAACTTATTATATCCTTCAATGCAAAACAACATTCCAATCTTCACTTTTCACCAGGACTTACTAAACAGAGAACATCTGGTCAGTCAGTAAATATTGAAGATCCAGTCACACATGTAGGAGCAGATAGAAATGGATCCATTCCCCTGCCCACGTTCCGCCCTGGCTGCAAATATGACATTTCCATCCATGAAATACCAAGTAACCATTGTACAAACATTATCAGTAATGGCTCTCCACTATACTGTGCAAGGCAATAGTAAGTTACATGACCATCCCTATCACTTCTCTTGTCTGGTACTGACTGCACCACAAACAGCTGATGTTTCTTGGATGCACCAGTCACACCTTCATAAATATGTTAGACATGCAGTGTAGGATAGAGGAATAAATTCAATAAAATTGTGGAGAGGAAGCCCCATTTATCAGATTTGTGTGCTTTTGAGAACAGACCATACAAATTAATCTTTCATATACAGATGCAACATGGAAATCAGAAATTTCACAGGAAATGTCATCTACATTATTTGGACCAGAGTCCATATCGGTATATAAATATATTGATGTATCTATAGAAGGATATACATCCCTCTGAATGTAGCCCCTATTTTCCCACTTTTGAGGAAAGCAGGTTTTCAATTATAATGTGTTTTACCTCTCTGATGGCTGAGGTATTTACAAAATAAGCATCCACTACCAAAGGCCAGAGAAATCCCTCCTAAACTTCTCTCAGAAAGGAATGATAATGTTCCTCGTATTTCAAATACAGAAAACCATACAAAACATTGGTTCATACCACCAGATCTCTCTTCCACTGGCTGAACACCACTCCATATCAAAGGGACTTCTGAGCCATAAACAGCATTACCAGGGAATAAATGATAAACTATCATAGAAAGAAAAGTGTGAAACTATGTTTCTGTTACATTTAATTATCAGGGCATTTATACTAGCACAAGAGAACTTTAGAAAAGCTCACCAATTTAATTTGAAAATCAGTGGTATAATGGCACTGGAATTATGTCCACATATTGGAAAATCCCAAGAGCTCACCCCTCTGGTATTAAATGAAGCACTGTGACCAGTACTACACAGTCTAAACTGTTTGCCACGACAGTCCAATTTCATTTTAATTCTAGCAAAATAGATTTAAAAGACATTACAGTGTTGAACCTACTGTTCAGTGTTTTGCCTCACATCTAGAAATTTTAAAATTCAACCATCAAAGTATCCAAATAACACTCTAATTGTGACCCTAAATAATGGAGTACATATAAAACTTCTCTGGAGAAAATGGGTTACATCCTCCCCTAGACACATAATCCCCACTGTTCCTGACTGCAGTCAATCAATCACCTCTTTGCTGACATGTTGGACATCAGAGGCTGAAGGAATGACATCAAAGACCAGCAGAAATATCAAGGCCAAGCTGGATGAGGCCATGGGCAACCTGATCTAGTGGGTGGCATCCCTGCCTGTGGCAGGGGGGTTGGAATTAGATGATCTTCAAGGTCCTTCCCAAAACAAACCTTTCTACGATTCTATGACTCCATGATTACGCAGATAAGAAATAGTAAGAAATTAATAGTCACACTGTCTCGACAGAGCTCTATGCAATCTTCTACTGGGAAACACGCCACAGGCTTGCAACTTTTTCCTTTTAATGGGAAAGCTCTACCCAATTTCTTGCAGCCATCCTGCAGGCGCCCTTTGTGTTCATTCTCATAAACCCTGGGCTGCCTTAGTCAAGAAAGGCACTGGGAAGGCAAGAGAAGTGGGAAACAGGCAAGTGGTGAGCAACAGGACAAACCTATGTGAAAAGATAAATCATCTGGAGCTTTGTGTGTTTACAGAAAATAAGATTGAGATTCACTTAATTTCTCTTAGAAGATAGCCCAGGTTCAGAGCAAGAGGTTTCCTATAGGCCCCGTGCTCTACTACCAATCACGGAAGTATATTTACTAAAATAAATGTATCAGCCTTTTATAATGGTTTAGCTTTTAGTATTAAAAAACATTTTATCAAACATAAGTATGTTGGTAGAATTTTGTTAGAAAATTCTCATTTTGATAAAAGAGGGCATTTTTTAAATTTAGAAATTAAATAAATAATTCTCATACTTTCAGAATGCATCCTTTTAGAAACTTCTGTCGTGAAAAACAAATGGCATTGATCTATCTTCATTTAGTGTGGAAAAACACTACTGTATTTATGTTAACATTTCTAGCGGACAATGAAACATTTGAAAATGAACAGTAGCTTTCTTTTTTTGAGCAGGACTTGAAATCAATTGGAGGGCAGAATTTTTGTATTAATAAGTGTCAATGAAGAGTTACTGCTGTAAAACAAAACAAAATGTATATATTTTAAATTATCACCAGTACTGGAATATCAAACACTGTTAAAATGCAGCCTTTATTGCTCTTTAAATCTGCCTAAATAAAAAAACAAATTCCATCCCAAAGATATTCAAGGATTAACTAGAGTTTTCCTGCAAGAAATAGTTTTGTGGGTTTATCTGAAATTATGATGGTTGAAATGCTGGACCTTTATGACCTGCTCAATGGCAGGTTTACATTGAAACTGTTATAAATTATTACAGAGGTGAAGCCAATCTAAACAGTCCAACATAAATATATCTGCAGACATACTGGCTACTACATATTCTAAACACTGTCTGTATATGAATAAACAGAGCTTTCTAAATCATTTAAGAAAATGTATTTATTCATAAAATCAATAATATTTATTTTTGTGTTTGACAAAAAAGGTCTATTATACCTAACTTATTGGAGCTTGAAAACTTTTTTATGGATTCTTATGTGGTTTTCCTACATCTGATAATGGCTGAGAATTTTAATTTTTAATTATGTGAATTTTTCTAATAGTTTTTGTATTTGACTAATCCTTATCTGTTTAAATTGTTATTTTATTAAATTTCACAAGTTAAATATTTAAGTAAACATGCTATACAGAGCTACATTTATTCAGTACTCTGTCAACCAAAACTTTTATCAGACTATAAAACAGATATAGGTAATATTGGGAAACAAAACCATATTTGTGTGTTTCTACTTTCATGACAGCAATAAAAATACATATTTCAGTTCATACTATTATAATAAGCAGCATTTGTGGCAGGAAAGGAAATGTGAGATGTTAACACATGACCAGACCCAGGGTATTCCATTTATATGCATGGAACCATACAGGAAAAATTGCAGACTCAAATAAAGTTATGTATAATGACACTTTGTGTTGCTTCCTAATTTCATACAGTATTTAAAATATTATATCACATTAAAATTCCTCCTGCTAGCTTCCCAAGAAGACTCCTAAAGTGCTTTGCAAGAGGCAAACTCTGTGCTGCAGTAAAGAAAAAAACCCCAACATATATTTACATATGCAAAATAGACTCCTGAAAAACTATAAAACTATAGAAAACGGGAAGAGAGAAAAGCAGTCCTAAGATCTAATACACTTTGTCTTGCAATTTGTTTTAGAGGAACCTGACAGAAATACAAAGGCAGATGTGAAATAATGTAATGCAAATTTATTCCCATTTACAAACTGAGTTAAATCCAGAAGCCTGAGATTTTGTGTGGTCTTTGAAACTCCTGTTGTTTGTTTCTTAATTATTGCAAATTTGTGTTGTCTTTCCTTGTTTATTATATAAATACCCCGTAACTGTATCCAATAATCATAGCTGTGGCATTTCTATATCATTTTACTACTTATCTCCAGAACGTACTTCAGAAAGTTCCCCCTTGTACCTGCTGTACTAGATGAAACAAATAAATAAAAAGAAAATAAAGCAACCTTTTTATTCTGAAAATAACACAACCGTAGATTTCAATCCTTCATGTGCCATGTATTTCCAAGTTCTCAGCTATACTCATCTGCTTTACCACAAGATGCTTATAATAACCATACATTTTCAGAGTACTAACAGGAACTGGAAGCGCTATTCTTGCAGCTTCCATATACTGCCTTTGGTTGTTCCCACTGGGGAACTCCCCCCTGATGCTGTTGAATGTTTGTGGGGCAAAGAGTTTGATTCAGTCTTAAAAAGAATTAACTAGGGAGTTTTCCATAATCTGCTGGATAGCCAGGAAAGGTCTGAGGAAGGTAATAGCTCTTTTGGGTCAAAGCTGCAATCCCAGAAGAACCGCTGGATAAAGTATGTTTGGGGTCAGATTTCCTTTGATAAAGTAGAGCAGTTACAGGTAAGCTGTAAGACTGAGAGAGCAGGAAAGAAGTGTTTTAAACAGGAAAGGATCCCTCCCCTCCAGCCCCATGCTGCAGAGTCTGGATCCTGGTCTGAACCTCCTCCCTGCAGAAGTCTCGTGTTTCTACCCTAAGCCAGGGTGGTCGGTCTGGGAGAGCCCCAAAACACAGACATAGAGCTGGCAAGTATGATCGCTTCCCAAACTTCCTGCTCTACCTGGATCTGCTACATGTGGCCCTTGAATTTGATAAAATGATGAAATGAAATTGCGATTATAGTGGATCTTTGCCAGCCCACAATCTCTGGAAGCATCAGCAAACCAGGACACTCAACTATTTCACACGTTTAACAGGAGGCAGCTCGTTCTGGCTTCAGACAAAAACTCTGCAAGGAGACGCGACAGCTCTCCACACACGGGCCGGCAGCAAGGGAGGGATGGTCCCGCTTTGGGCAGGTTTGATAAGTGGGGTGCTGAGCCATGAGTCACTGTGGCCTTCCCTCACTACTGTAAGCACGGCTTCTCTGGGAAGCTGCCTTCTGAGATAGCACTGGCCATAGAGTAAACAACTGACAGCATTCCTGCAGCTCTCACTCACTACTTCATCCCCACTGACGGGAAAAAGAGTGCAACTGGCGCTGTTGGGGAAATAAAGATTCATTTTAATCCAAGCTAACACAAAAAAAGAGTAAAGAAGGTGAAAGATGGGAAATAAAAAGATAAAGCTAGTAAGTAGCCGCTCGTACTGAAGACCTTAAATTTAAATATAAAATGTGTTTAATTAAAAGAAAGAAAAGTAATCAAAGTTGACTGAAATAAGAAGAAAACAATATTAAAGGAATTGAATTTCTTAGTGAATATTCTCCAATTGTTTAATGAGTTTATTTTGTGGATGTAAAATATAAAAATGCCCCACCAAGGGAGAAAGAAATTATTTTATAGAAGAGAAATAGCAAGAAAAGCAAACAAAAAGAAGCAAAATTAAAAAAAAATTCAGAGGGAATAAATAATCTTTTGTAAAGAAAGAAGAGATCAACAAATAAAAAAATTTAAGCAAAAATAAAACTCTGGATTTATCTGCTCTCTAAGGTTTTTAGAAGAGTACATTGCAAATAGCATTTGTTCTTAAATTGCCTGTGATGTTAATTTAGGGATTAGCTTCCTTCTCACAGGCCACAGATACTCTGAGTGCGTTCTCCATTCCATGGCAAAAGCTGCGGTGTTCCCACAGCTGGACAACTGTAATTTTATCATATTTCCAAGAACCAATTAAGTGTATAATATAACCAACTACTGTTGGTGTTGAATTATGCAAATTATAAGATAGGCAGGAACTCATATGTGTTGCAAGTGATAAAGAGGGTTTTGTTTGGATTTCTGTAGCTGCTGTGCTGGTTGGTACTTTTTACCTTCTGCTGTCCTTTAAAATCAGCTGAGAGATCAGCCATCAGCTACAGAAATATGTTAACAAACTTCAAACATGTGTCCACAGCTACAGTGGCAGGAGCAGGATTTCAACAAGCCCCACTTTTCACTGACTGAAATTTTTTTTCCTCTGAGTAAAATGTTGCATAATTCAAATGTTCTCTGATAGGAAAAAAAAATTATGCAAAAAATAAGTGAATGTGAGCCAAGTGAAGGCTGGCAGGGAACTGTCTGACAGTGTAAATGCTCATTTGTCATCTCAGGGGAGTGTTAACTCCAGCACCTGGTTACAGCAATTTAAATGTCATCAAGGTAGTTCTGTCATAGCTGATTTAAGGCTAATTTAAATCAATTGTTAATCATTTTAGGTTTCATTTTGCACTGGAAATTTCTCAAAATACAGATATTTCTGTAAGGTTTAGTTGCCATGGGATTTTTGGTTGAATGTTTTTGTAAAATAAAACACTTCCAAGTTTTGGTTGGTATATCACTTCTTCTCTTGTGTTCTCCCTTTCTTTTCACTATATCTGTCACTTTCTCTGCGATGACTAACATGGTTGGATTTTTAAAATCATCACTACAGAGATCAACATTGTATCATTGCATATCATAGAGTGTTTCTTGTTTAACAAACGTGCAAAGAAGAGAAATCTAGAGCACCTTTTTTTTTTTAAAACATGGTTCGGAACGAAAATTACACGTTCATGAAAAAAAACCCTGAAGTACTGGGAACAATAATAATTTTTTTGCAGTAATTTCCCTGTTGATACAGCCACAGGACCAGTTGAAGGCAAAAGGAATAATATTTCTGACACCTGGAATATTAGCAGGAATGATTCTATTTAAATAGATCACGACTGTGTTTCAGTTACCTAACTAACAGTTAACCAACACAGGTGTTGAATACACATCCTTTTCTCCTCCAAACATCCGACACGATAATATTTAATCACTCTACAAAAATAGAAATTAGATTATTTATTAACAAAAACTCTGCCAGTTCCATCAGTGAGCAGACCTCCTTCTGCTCTGAGAAATACCCTGAGTAGGTTATTTCAAAGGACCCTAAGGTTACACTTTCAAAGAAAAGGTAAGCACTAACACAGCAAACCATCAGTGTTAGCTAATGTGATACATCTCTGTATCAAATGATACTTACAGGTGATGCTTATGTGACTTTAGACTAGACTGCCTGATTGCAGCTTTACTGCATCATGAAGACCTTGAAAACAGAATAAAATTTGGCCATCCAAGAATTATTGCAACCAGGCTGTATTTATTCTTTGTTGAGAGGAGAAACAATGTAGGTGGTCCCAGCAACAAGGGATCGATCTCTGCTTTCCTTGGCTAGAGAATTTGGCAATTTGAAGTCTACAATATCTAATTTGGTTTATGGAAAAACAAAGTTTTAGCTCTTCTGGAATGAGTGAGATTATACTGGCTCTGGGCTTTCTCATTTTATGGGTTTTTTTTATGTATCCAGGAGCAACAGACATCACTGCACCTGTTATACATGTGCACATTCCCATCAAGGGCCAATAATATCTTATATTCCTTACAGTCAATCTGTGAGCCTCATTTCCAGTTTGACTTTTCCAAATCAGAATTTCAGTTTACTTAATTTGTTGCCCACAGCCATGCAGTTAAAAGTATAAATGATGGAAGAGACCAACCGATCTACACTTCTAAAAGTGTTCCTGAGACAATAGTCATGTCAAATGAAGCACGGAAACTTTACCCGCAGTTTTCTATATAATATTACTATTTGAACTTTCAGTCAGTAGTTGGCAAAAGAACTGAACTTGCAAAAAAAAAAAAAAGAAGGAGCAGAAACTTTGATTTTTTTCTTGATTTTCTTTTTCCAGAATGACCTGAAAATCAGAAGAATTAATCTTCACAAGCTCTTCAGTTAAAGGTGAGTTCTAAAAATCATAGATTCTGAATGGTTGAGAAGTTTGTCTAACTGAGCTAACAAAATCACCTTGGGTCACAGTGTATTCATCTGACTAAGTCTAGTTTTACAAAGGTTCCTCCTTACCTGAGTTGGTCAAAAGGTTGTGTCAGATTTCTAACATAAAATATGTATACTCTGTGTTTCATGGAAATAAATCTGACATCATCAGTCACTTTTCTGTTTCTTCACATACCAATGAATCATTTTGTCTAATTCACCATTAATCTGTACCAATAAATTAATGACAAAGAAGTTATGCTGGAACTCTCAGGATGCACCATCACCTTTGCTTTAATGTAAAAGGTATTGCCACAAATTTCTACATATATTAATATAAAATCAATATTGTTATTTTATGAAGAGACAGCAAATAAACTAGAGAAAGCAAAAATAATAAAGAGGCAGAAATAATTTAGAAAGCTCATCAGTAATCAAACTGTATGGCACTGGGAAGGCAATCTTTAAACCACAAGCATGAATATTTGCAGACAGTGCCATGAAGGCAGATGCTGATGTGAAAAATACTACATTTTTCCATGATTAGGTATCTGAGGAATATAACGATCATCAAAAGGATGGTCTGGTTCTGAAAAGTAAATGACACCCAGCTAGACAAACCTGTCTAGCATTTCTGATTAATTAATAAAAAACTATGTTCATAAAGTAAGTCTATTCACATGTACATGCACACACATAAACACACAGAGACTGGCAATGAATTAAAGGTGAGACAGACTTTGCAAAGAAAAATGCATAAAACCAAACTTTAAAGTTGAAATGTAGATTAATATGCTAAAAAAATTGTTTTATTTATATAAAAAATGTCAGAAAGTAAAAATCACTAGAAGGTATGCTAACACCAGTTAGTAATAATCTAGCATGGAAAACAGCAAAAGAAGCTACACCTTGGAACAGGCAAAAGAAAATGGCCAAGGGGTTCACGGCTGTGGGCTCTGCACTCTGCTTCTCTAGAATCTCAGGGCAGATGGTTAGCGTCCCGTTTTAGGGTTCAAACTTCTAACAGGAGGGTTTGGCTTTTAATGTGCCCATATATGGAGCAGAGTGCAAAAGAATCTCACTTCAGCTGTACCTATTGCTATCTGATTACTGCCTGCTTATTGTGTTGGATCACAGCACTCTTCACACAATGCCTGGCAATACCCTTTGCCCAAGGTACCTTCTCAAATAGCGGCAGGGCCAAACATGAGTATCTGCTCATCCTCAAGTATGCAAAGTCCCATTTACTTCAGGTGCTTCTTTTCTTGAAAAAAATCAGTGTGTACTTAAATGCTTTGCTGACCTGTGAGAAAGAATTAAACCTCACTCAAGAGTGAAGTCTAAAAGTGACAAGTTTTAAGAAGGACACCTGCTACACACAAATGCTCAGTGTTATACAGGAATGACAAATACTCAGTGTTATACGGGAATTTTAGGGAACATATTGCAAGGAATAAAATATAATGAGAACCATGTAGCCAAAGAAATTACCATTCTTCCAACCTACAACGTATTTATTTCAAGACTTCTAAATCTTCCATCACTGAGGCAGCTAAGTTGTATTTACTGTAGCCCCAGCCATATTTTCATTGTTTCCTTTTGTTAATCAAATAAAGACCTGTGGAAAAATCACAAATTCAAAAAAGAAAATCAATATTTATAATCAAAGGATGCTTCTTTTCTGTGAAGCAAGTATTTTCACAATGCATGTATGTACATTCCTTTTAAGATTTTTAGGGTGTGAGGGATTGTCCAACTCAGCCCTGTCACAGCAAACTGTTCTGCTGATAATCTTTTTTAGAGAAAGTTACATTCAATGCCTGGGATCTGTAGAAAGAGTTGAAGTAATGATAACAAGCTTACTTCAGTGTTTTGATTGAAATATATGCTGATGCTTAATTAAAAAGGTTTTGTATTATCTCTTTGATGGAACAGGTAGTATTTACTTGAACATTTTTTTCTCCTGTCTGAACACTATAAAATTATATATATATATACATATAACATATATATGCTCATATATAATGCTTATACTATATATAATATGTATTATATATACATATAGGAAGTTATTGATGTATTTTTAGCCTTGATATTCTAGTGCTGCTTTCATGGACCTGTAATGAAAACCCTATGTATCTGCCGAAGAATTTAATTCACACCATCTGGGAAATTTGTGACCCTTACCCAGCAATTCATATTGATGAGGCCAGATCTTTAATTTAGTGGAGGTATTGAGAAAAGGAAAGTAAGTTGGCTCACATTTGTCCTTATAAAAGTTTGTACAGGACCCAAATTACATCAGGTTGTAACCAGTTCTAGGATGGGTTCCTCTTATTTTCCCATACTGCAGTTCTACTCTTTCAGGACGTCATTTTGGATGGGAAAGAACAGAGAAAATCAGACTATGACAGCCAAAAGATCACTGAAGAGCAGAAATGCATTTTCCTTCTATTTCTGTAGAGTTCTAAGCATATGTAATTATGACACAGTACAATAAATAGCAGATACGAAATATGTAGAAACCAGTCATGCAGGGGAGACTGAGGATTACCTGATACCCAACCCCACACTGAAATTTCTGATGTACATCTTCCTTAGAGACCATACCGCATATTACCCTTTCACTTCAGTATCAGTTCAACCAGAATTTTAGAAAGGCCATCTCTGGCCCATTTTCATCACCACAGCAGCATTTAAAAGGCATTTTAATCTGGTCCACCATTTTAGGCACTTTACTGAGTTCATGTGCAATTACTCCTGAGATGCATTTTTACATGTTCTGCAGCTCCACTGGAAAAACTTTTGTCAGTATCTATTATTGCAAACTGTATTGCAAATGTATTCTACAGCATTAATCAAATTTTTGTACTAACATAGTAAAATTTCCATTTTATTCCTTAATCAAGGATATTGAGACACATTAAAGCAGTAATTTAGAGCAGCAAGATATTTGGCTTTAACAATGGGGTTTTGGATGTTATATATATCTAAAAGTAAACAATGCAGTTTTCCTATACAGACCTGAGAGTTATTGGTGTTCTTCAGAGATAACTGTTTTGTTTAAAGTAATGCTACATTTGGGGCTCTTTTTAAAAAAAAAAAAAATTCTACTAAATCTGCAAAGTTTTTGTGACGGTCAAACTATGTGCATACTTGGAGCAGAAACAACTATCAGGTTTATACTGGTTAAAAGTCTGACCAATATCCCAAAGCGGGAAATATGCAAATGATTTTTCAAGCTATTTTAGAAATAATGGTATTTGACTCAGGAAGTTTATATTAAATACAATCTACAGTGGAGTTACAGTGAGAATTTCACTTTGGCTGATGGATGATAAGAATAAAGTGTTCCTCAGATGAATTGAGCTTTGTGTATATATCCACAAGCTATGCAAGACAGCTTATTTCACATAAAATTCCTAGATAATGCATGGTTTCATCTAATATCGATCCCAATCCAGTAAGATCCTAGATTATCAGGTCGGATTTTTCAGCTGGAAAAATACACTGGTAGTATTTGCAAATATTGACTTCAGTTCAGGCTCTTGGAGCTTAAACATGTTACACAGTACACAGAGATAATGTGGAAGGCAGACCTTCTTTCTGGGAAGTTCAGAGTTTGGTATTTCTGCAGAGTATTTGATATTTTTAATTCTATTTTGTGTCAGAATGGGAGAATGCTGTTCACAAAGTGAGCATTGATATTTATGAAACAGAAAACACTTTAAAAAAGTTAACCTCCAGAGTGGGAAAATCAGAATATGGTGGTGTCAAAGTTAAAGTATTTCACTTCAGGTCTCAAAGCACCCCTGAGCGAGAGATATTTTCACCCAAAAAAAGTTTCAAATTATCAAAATTCTTCTTATATGAATTTTAATAATTTAAATTAATGTTGTAGTGAAGCTATTTTGAAACCTGACACAAAGGCATACAAAGAATAAAACATATAAAAATAGTGCAAAAAAAATTAAGTATTTTGAATGATATGCTTCCTTCGAGTTTCTTCATCAGAGGAACATGACTTGCTCTCCTGAGCTCTGCTGTAATATGTACTAGTTTGAAAACAAACCAGTGAGAGACTCAAAATCAGAACTACAATTTAATAGGAAAGTTAAAAATGAAAGCAGTAGTACAGAAACACTGGCAGAGTCAGAATACAACCTGACGGTCAGGGTGGTGGTAGCAGTCTGATTAAATGGTGGCTGCAGCCCTCCTGAAGTGACAGATGTGGTTCTATTGAAGCGGTGATCCTGTAGAAGGCTCTGGTCTTCCTCTGACGGTCCAATGGTGGTTATGTGTAGGGGCCAGTGGATCTGTTGACTGAGGGATCAGGAGGGTCCCCTGGAGGGAAGAGCCCTAAGTGGCACTCCTAGGTTATTGTGACAGAAAAGACCTCGTCCAGGATGCTTTGTTTCATTATGCAAATGTACCCGAGTTCTGCTTCCCTGGTTGGTCCGTTGGCCTCCCCGCCCCTTTCTACATTATCTAGGAGGTTCTCCTATTTCCCTGTTCCCCTCATCGGCCCTTGCTCCCTCGCCACTCCCTCAGGCTTTCCCCACTGGCTCCCATACCCTAGTCCCGCCTGGGTACCGACCCTGTGCCCTCAGATTATTGGTCCCTGATGCTCTCTCTCTCCGCCCCTACCGACCCCTTATATAAACCTGGACCCTTCCACTTTCACCCTCTCTTCATTCCCTTCTTCGTTTGCCTGCCTGGATGTACTTCACGCATGTGGCTGGAATAAACTTCTCCCGTAGACGCTTTGCTGTCAACTTACTGAAGAAGCTATCCAGTTCGCGTGTGTGTGTGTGTGCAGTAGCCTGCCAAGTGGCTCCCAGCTGGAGACGCTTTTGGAAGATTACGGCTTACCACCACCAGAACCCCGCCATAACAGTTATATAGCTCTTGTCCTCTGGGAATCCAGTAGATAAGAGCTGAGTGTGGTGTCCCAAACCTCAGATTATATCCAGGTAGGAATGCTTGGTTCCTCCCCCTGGGCAGAGCATCTCACACTGGGATGATGTAATTTTATGAGTCACGCAGTGCGGCTAGGTGGCCCGTTAACAGAAAGATATCCCTCTGGAGGGAGTTATCAGGGATGTGTCATGGAAGAGATAAAGAACATTGCCCCACCTGGTTGTAACAGCTGGTGATAGAATACATATTTTTGGTTCCATCTTACATTGTAACCTAAGACAAATATAAGTGATAAAAATACTAATGTAGGAAGCAATATTGTCCTTTTCCTGTGCTATGAATCTATGTACATTCTTCCACTGAATTCTGTATATTCTTCTACTGAAATCTTGTCCATGATTATATTGAACAAAATGTATGTCCTCAATTTGAAAGATTTTTCAAGCTTTTCACTATATGATTTTTCATAGCTATTTGTTAACTTTTCCAGCATATACATTCACACTATCTCCTTTGGCATAGCATGTTTTTCATAAATACAAACACAGCTATTGAAGTACTGTTTCACTATATGAAGCTTGAAAGAACTTGGCAATGTTCTGATTTTCATGCACTGAAGCTGCTGTGATGCTAACCAGTATTGTTTCACTGTTGCCTTGCACATCTTCCTTCCTCCACCAGTCTTTGCTCTTGGACAGTGTTACCAGAATGGACAATGATTAATGAACTGTCACATCTGAGTGACAAGAGTACTGACCCACCATAGGTATTAGTAAAAAATAGTATATTAATGCTAACAATAATCTGATGACTTCTAACTCCAGCTATTAGAATTCATTTTATTGGATTTTGCCAGAGTATTCTATTCTTTTTTGTGATTAATCTATGTTATTTTCCCAAACTAGGTTTTTAAAGTGGCGTATAAGCTATTTGTAATCCTTTTTATAAGAGAAAACTATTAAAAAACTACTGCTTTAAAAAAAAAAAAAACGAGGGAACTTTAGTTCTTAAAGTCTTATTCATTGCAAGCTTATAATTTTTAAAAACAAGTATGTATACATTCATATTCAATAACTGAAACATACTTTTTTGCTTTGCTGCTCGTTTTTTTATCCCTTAACAACAGAAATACATGTTCTATTGTGAGAAAAAGTGACAGCAATGGCTGCTTTCATGGATCTATCTTTCTCTAGTACTGTCTTGGAAGGAGCTAGTAGACAAAAAAATAAGCATGATGGCTTGGAAGAGCAACCACAGACAACTTCTTGTTCTTCTTAAAGCATGAAATTCTTAAAATTCAAATTGTGGCGAATCAAAAAGCATCTTGGATTCCCCAAAATACCACTTAGCATCATGTGAATACCTGTGGTCTTTTGTTGGTTTGTCAGCTTTGTAGTCAGCCAGAAAAATGGCTGGCAGGGGAAGGGGAAGTGCAGGCAGGGACATTCACTTGGGATAAACCCCAAGCAAAATATTACTTTAAAATTTCAATTTTAAGCTTAAAATTTTGCCTTTTTTAAGTCAAGAGAGAATCTTATCTACATTTTCTCCTCAGTTTCTGGAGGAGACAATTGGGGCCCCACACTATCTCCCACTCCAGGGTTTTGGCTCTGGCAATGGTTGCGACCTCAGAAGGGAAGAGCCAGTCCTGCCCCACTCCCTTGCTGGAGCTGTGGGACAAGGCTTTCTTGGCTCCTGGTTTCATCAAAAAATAAAAAGCATTTACAATTCTTTCTGTTCAGAGGTGAAAACACTGACTTTTTAGACTTTTGTAAGAAATTCTTTTCAGCTATCCACTGAACTACCTTGCTGACATAAATGTGTTCACAAAAGTGTTTTCTGGGCCAGTATCAGTTTAAACAAGTCCTCCTCCCCATGTCCATTTTTGTTTCTTGCTTCATTTGAGACAGCATAACTGTTTGCATGGTGATGCAGCAAAAATATTTGAAACACTGAACTGGGTAGTAAGTCTCCAAAATAAAATTCTCCCAAGTCAGTGAGTCAGTCAGAATGGTCACATGGAGCATTTACACCAGCCCAAGCACAGGGGTGTTGTGGGAACCGAGCCACTTCCTGTAGCAGTGGAATCCCTTTTTTTTATTTCTTATAATAGGTTTTCTAAACTTGGGGCATTCATTTGGATCCAGAAATAAGGACCTTCACCTTTTAATTCAAGGCATGCTTTTTTGAAACCTTGGCCATAATGCAAATTCAGTGAATAATTTAGAGTAATACCAAACCACTAATTTTCTAGAACCATTTAATTAAACAATAGACTAAAGAGGGACATGAAGAGTATTTCTTGTAAGATACTCTATATTTGAATTAATTCTGTGTGTGGGAGAGTGCTTAATGTATTAATTTATTATATCTGTTAGCAGCTATGTGTTGTCTTAAAAAACAAACTGTGGCATAGAATTTCAAAAGTAAGGGCTGCAGTTGGAGTTTCTATGTAGTGGTTCTGAGTTGTTGAGTATAATTTTAAAAGGATTAGTTATACCAAAATATTTTGTTAGAGGGGACCATTATACAAAAAAATGTTACCTGTGAAGGAGCCCCAGGAAGACAGCTGCCAGGCTTGCTGCTCAGCTGGTGAGCTTTATACCTTGGCTGTGAGGGATGGAAGAGCTCGAGTCATCCATCCATGTTCACAGAAGAGTTTTTTTAATAATAGCGGTTGCCTTTCTAAATAACACATCTGGGCCTAGACATGAATGATGTTTGTCACTGAAGGAATAGACTTTAAACAGTTGTTTTCTCCCCATTCCATTTAGAAGGTTGGCTTAATTGAACATTCAAATGTACATTTCCTTCTGCCATGAGGCCGGAGGGCTGGGATGTTGTGGGGTTCGTTCAATTTATCAGTAGACAGTGACATTTTTGTATTAAGACAAACATAAGGAACTCTTCTACAATTTATGATCACATAATGGAACTTGTGAATGATTCTCTTGCCTCTTAGTAAATGGAATATGTGGCACAAATATAGCCTTCATTTCTCCCATCTCTACAGTGTTTATTTAGAGTTGAGTGAGGACAGGAAAAAGTCATTCAGACTTTGTTTTCTATTCTGTTTTTGTTTCTGTTTGTTTGTTTTTTTAATTTATTCCTTTTATTTAAAAACAGTATTTCTACTTAACTGCATTTTGTAAGAGAATAGAGAATGTTCTTAAAGAGAAAGCGTTAGGTTAGTTCTCTGTGGGTACCTGCTTATAGAGCAGTTGTTTCTGAGTTTCTATAGCAGGGAGGGAACTTAAACCGAAAGAGCTACAGGGAAGCAATGTGGTGACATGGTATGGAGGGATGATTCTCTTTTTACTGCTTCCCTGTATGAGTGGATTGTGTACAGTGTTGTCAGGCAGAAATAGAATGCATGCAGTTATTAGTGTATTCACATTTCCTTGTGCCCTCCTTGGCCTTTTCACAGTTCTATTTATCTCATTTTCTCTTTGGTAGGTGCTACTGTCCATCAATTCCCACGCCCTCTGTCTTTGTCCATCACCTTTCCTTACTTTCCTTATATCCTGCATTGCAAAAATCAGGCGTGGTCTCACCTCAGAAACAGTCCCTCCATCCTACTGGCTGTAAATGCAGTGTGAATTTCCAAGGAATTTAAGAAATGGGGAAAAAAAAGGCATGGGAATGCTTCCATTTAACAAAAAAAAGAGATGTGAGGATAAGAAGAGATAGTCTGACAAAGCAGAACACTGAATGGGACAGAAACTGCAGGGCAACTGCTGGGTTGTTTTTTTTTTTCCAAATTAAATGCAGAATGGCAGTTGAAAAAAATGGAACAAACCACACAGAATAACAGAAATTCCTTTTCAAGAAATCCACAATTGTATAATTTGATTGCCAGAAAATATCACTGAGGACATTGGCTTACCAAGGTTAAAATACATGAATAATAAGAATATTAAATTATAGTGTTCAAGTGGAAACAAGAACAAATATCCATTGAAACCTCCACAGAAATTTCCTGAAGAAAATAATAGAAGTGTCTTCTTTCCAAAATTTTCTATTTTTCTGAAGAAAATCTAAAACCTCTAAACTGAAAAAGCTTAACGGACATTTTCAGAATATTTTTAGTATTATTATTATTTTAACAGAAGTGGACCTTTCATTACAGAAAACACATTCCATCTGCAGAACACCAAGTTTTCCATGTGTAAGGCAGAAGTCAGGCACTACATGACAGCAGGACAGATTTTATGTCTGTCTGTTACACCCTTCTCCCCGGCAGCTGAACACTATCAGAAATGAGACCACGTGCGCCACTAACCCACTTCAGTGCAGCACAGTTCCCATGCTCTGGATGTAGAAAGTTTCCTATTATTTAAATATACTCTGACTTATATGTACAACATCCAATATATTGCACATATTTTTCTAACATAAGCATTTTGTTTTACAATCAAGGAAATTTTAGCTCTCTACCTAAATATCTGTCTTCTGTTAACATTTAGAGGATCAGACATTCACTTCCACAAGTATGTACATAAATGAAGCTGAAAAAACCCTATACAGACTGTGAAATGTTATAATTCAGTTTCCTCCGTTGCTCATCCATTCCTTTACATGTTTCTTAATCTGTGCATAAGAACAGGATTTTTCTCAGTTTAGAGACCAAAACTCATTTCACACACATTTAAGGCAATAATTTGAAAGAAAAATTTAAGGTTTTTTCTGTAAAAATGTAAAATTACAAGGTTTTGCAGCTGAGCTTACTATGCTCATGAGAGTTAGAACATAATTTTATACAAGAGAAAAAAACCTAAGGTTTGAGGAGAGCAATATTTTCCATATTATTGGGTACAGTGGGACTAGCAAAATCAGGAAATTCATGTTTTAAGAGTTTAAACAAAAATCAAAGTTACATAGTGATGCTAAACATCACTCTCTGTTTAGTGGGGTAGTTCTAGTAAAAAGGTCTAAAATGTTTAACAACTATAACTTTGAACTTTGTGTTTCTTTAAACTGTTATAAACTAAGCACCTGATTCAGGGAGAATAACTGGTAACCATATCGTGTAAGCCTGTTTAATTTGCCTTTCTTTAAGACTTTTTATAGTCAAGCAGTTTATATACTGGGGAAAAAATTGTGTGCCCTTTGTATTTACTGATTATTCTGCAAGCTAAAATCTAATTCAGTGAACAAGGGAAACTCAAGCCCTAATATCTCAGATTCCTTAGAAAAAAAAGATCTTTAATCTGCTCTTAAAATCTCGGATCTGATATATGTTTTTACTGCAGAAGAAATGTGCATTGTCCTGAATAAGTTTTCTTAGATTAATTGCAGATAAGAATGCACAAGAGATACAACTTGTCGTATTTTGGTGGCAATCAGTTCTGGCATCATTTGATTAATAGGGGTCATTTAATAATTCACAGTGTACCTTAGCAATGTACAGAAATTCTAGCTTTGGGTAGTAGTGGCTTGAGAGAACATACGAAATTGAAAAGCTATTTTTTTGTTTAATTGAAATATAGTTCTGATGTTTTTTATACTTCTACAAATCAGAGCTGTCCATGTTTAGCTGGAATACTCTTTTCTCACATACACTATTGATGAAAGTTTTGGAAAATGTCCTTACTTGATCTGTCAGAGTTAATATATGCTTGTTCATTTATTTGCTTATACTTTATTTAAAATTTACCTTTGGATCTCAAGAAATTTCTATTAAAATAAAAACAACCACTTTAATAAGTAAATGAATGATTCAGAAGCCACAAACAACACTGGCAGAATTTTAGCAAATATTTTGATGTCACTTAAAATAGTAAAGGAGGAAAATATTTCTTTTGGTCTACAATGAAAAATAAAGGTGGTGTATAGCAATAAATATCTTAAAACATTAAAATAACGCAAAGTTTCTGGAGGAAAACTCTATTGCAAACTGACATTCAACTCCACTAAAATTACCAGGCACAGGTTTGTTTGGTGAGTTTAGACTAAATATACTAGGGAACAAATTACAGCTAAAAAAGTATTAAGTATACATGTTCTTGTATTTCTTTAAATCCTTTAGTACAGCTGGTCTCAAGATGACCTAACCTAACCATTTAGAAACAAAATATTGTGACACTTAGACATAAATGGAAAAACAGCACAATCCGTTTGGGGCTGGGAAGCAGCCACAAACTTCACATGAACATCCTCATTAAATAGGCCCAGTGTGGTTATCAACTTCAGCTCCAGAGAAAAGCTGCACAGACGAAGGATACACGTTCTTTCCCTTCTGTTGGTCAATTATTACATACGCATAAATGAAGAGTCATGGCAGCCATTAAGATAAAAGTTTTAATTTGTTTGGCCAGTATTTCTCTAGCTGCTTGACTTGAACATTTTTATTATGACATACCACATGCTAGAGGGCACAAGAGACCGTTTTGATTGTGCAGTTAAAGGAACCTATTAGAAATATGAAATCATTATTTCTGGAGTATTTGAGACTTTTTTTTCCTGTGGACAGCTGCTGGCTATAGAACTGAGGGAAATTTAATTCAGGAAAATATCCTAAGTAATGGAGCCAGAGAGGCTAAATCAGAGTGGTAAATATTGCTAAGCCATCATTACTTGCTAAATAGATATTAGTCATCTCTATTTTTTTACTGCACGCTGAAAGTTCTAAAGAGTCATTGCTTGTGATACCTTCTTAAGCAAAACAGAAAAATTCATCCTCTAAAACCAGAGAAGTATGCCAAGGTAGCCTTGAGGGTCTAGTCTAAACCCCTGAAGTAAAGAATTCCACATTTCAAGGACTTCAGTGGAAATAAAATAAAATCCAGGCTCAGATTTTCCTCCAAGACTACACTGGTGGAAAAACAGATAAATAGAAAGACAGAGGGAAGTGCTCGTTGTAGAGAAGACAGCATGAGAAAAATATTTACAAACAGTGTGTAAAAACCCAATTAAAAATCTAAGCACCCAATCTTAAATGATTCATGACTGAGGACTTTCTACACATTGTAGAGTTTATATCTGTGTAGAAATTAGTCCAGGGCACGGCTGTCTGTCTGTACACCTCCTGCTACATATGGGATATTCTAACAATCATACTTTATACTGGTCTTTCTTTTTTATCCAGAAAGAGGAAGCATAGTCTTGTTTGAAATATTTGTCTTTAGAGAAGTGCAATTTGATTAAAATTGCCCAAATATAAATAGAAGAATCCTGGTAATCAGCCTTAAGTAGGCAGTAAAACTAAAACCACTATTAAAGAAAAAGTAATTAATGTTCCTATATTTCACTAGTTTTTCTCTTTTGTATTAGTAGTCTGAGAGAGGAATCCATCAGACCCAAAAGCAATGAGTGTTATTTGGGAGGAAACAAGTTGACTGTGGGTAGAAGATGGAGCAAGAAGTCTAAGAAAGATGTTTGCCATCAAAAGGGGTCTCAGACTGAAACACTAGGACAAAAATCTCTCCAGTTACCAAAATAGTGACTTCTGGCAGATGGCAAAATGCACATCGAGTTCAGATATGTGCTTACCATTAATTATAGCACAGTGCTTGTCTCTTTTCACTTAATTATGGCAGCCAAGAGGGTGATGCACCAAAGCCACAGGGCAGAACCAAGGCACAGTGGCAAAGGTGAGCCTCAAATGCATAGTACCTTCAAATGCATATCAGTCAAAAATGATAACTGGGCAGATCAGATTTCTGTTTATTCTAAGTCCATTTCAAATGAGAATGAGGGATTGCTAATTAGGAGGCCAAACTGAAGGTGCAAACCAGGGATTCAGAAAGTCTGAGTAAGGACGAATTATTCAAGCTGTGTAAGGAATCAATCCTGTGTCTTAAAAGGATTATTCGGGTAGAACAAAAGATGTATGAAGCATAATTCTTGTTGTAATTTTGATAATTAACAACCAGAGGTTTGTCAGCCATCAGTTCTGAAAAAATCCAGATGATATATACAGTGTGCTGCAGACTAAGAAATGAGTTCTCAGGAAAGATCAGGAGCAAAAATTATTGAAATTTATATGCAAGCATATGAGCTAGAGTATAATGAATATGTAATAGAAGAATGTTTTCTTTCATATATATGTATATGAATAAGAGCAGAAGTAGAAATTTGATGGATTTACATGTACTGATGAGTTTTATAATTTTTTAATATTTCAGATCCAGTTCAGAGTATATATATCTATTAAAGAAATACTTGTGAGCAGTGCACTGGTGTGGTATTCTCTATGTGGACCTGAATGATGCTAGTAAATCTGCAAACCTTTAAAAACTACAATTTAGATTTACCCTGTGTAGCGTTTTTTGCGTAAAAGTTTTTTTCACCTTGAAGAAAGCACATTTCTAAATACATGCTACCACATGCATTATTGTACCTGGTCAGGAAGTGCTCAAAAAAGAACACTGTAATGTCCTTGATGGCTCAGACTGACATCTGCTACCTGAACTTAGGAGAGGTAGAGTTACCCCACTTAGATGAGAATCCAGGCTGCAAGCTCATAACCAATCCGATATATTGTGGAAATCCAGTAACACAGAAACAATGTGTTGTAATGACCTATTTACTTAGAGTTCATTATTCAGCTGCCAGACCTCCCTGCACTGTCCTGATAGAGCTCCAGATGGAATGTGTATCCCAGCCAAGAGGCAAACTGAGCTGTGACTTCAGCTGTTAACAGGACATTTTTGTTTGTGAAAGAATTGTTTTTCTCTGTCATTAAAAGGCACCTAAACAAAGAGGCTGTGATTGCATAAGTGGTGATGTAATGTGATGTGAGAAGTACTTCTGACATAGTGACTTTTCTGATTATTATGACATGCTGAATTGTTACTTCATCATCTTTTGTCTTTAACCAACCAAATATTAAAAAAAAAAGCTGCAAAAAATAATTTTAAAAAACTCTCTTTTTTTTTGTTTCAAGCAACCTATTCAAAAAAAGAAAGGTACCACCATAAAATTCCCTTGGTTTACGCCAGGAACAAAGATGAAGAACTTGTGTTAGTAACCAATCACAGAGAAATTACTTTACAGTGAAGAAATTATTTCATTGTTCTTTGATATATTTTAAGCATGGAAGGGCTACTTATAGTACTTGTGGCCTGAAATCATTATATCAAATAATACCTTGGGTAAGTTCAAGCTCTGTCATCTTTCTGGGAAGAGCACCCTGAAGCAACAATTGCTACAGTCACGTCTAGGCAGTGCAGAATGCACATTTCAAATTGTATCTGATCACAAAGAAGACAGCTGGGATGACACAACACTCAAATTAAAAACCAAATGAACAACCAAGAGTCTGCAGCAACACTTGAATCGTTAAAAAATTCAAACCTATGAAAGAAAGGAACAGAACAAACCAACAGAGACAGCAGAACAAAGTAAGAGCTGTTCATTCTTGTATGAATGTCTTGCTACAAACACAAATATTTTGCAATAATCTGACCAAACGCAGGTGGATGGCTTTTTCTGTGGACCTAATGAGACTCTTCTCCAGTGTATCTATTTTCTGAAAAGACATTCTTTTCCCACTTCTTTCTCTTGCAACATATTTCTAAGCAAGGAACTTAGGATTCCCTTCTGTCAATATTCTTCAAGCAGGCAATCTACACTGGTGCACCATGGTGAACTGGTATTTCCTAGTCTAAAAGATGTAAACACCAAAGCAGCTGAAGAACTACTTAGAGTAAATACCAACCAATGGAAAAAAAAAAAAGAGTTATTAACCAGCTCATTTAAGCTGGGAAATAAAAGACAGACTCTACTTGTCAGCAGAGGATCTGGACAAGTGTTAAAACACAGACAGCATTCGCAGTAAAAATTTCTCTTTTTTAAGATGTTTAACCAATTCAGAAGTGGGACTTTTATGGTTACTTAGCATACAGGGGACTAGATGCTAGATGTCCAAGTCAGCCTTCTATTTTGTAAGTCTACATTGTACTTAACATTTTTTTTCTCAGCCTTAAAATTGTTTTCCTCTTAAAGATGGAAATATCCAGCAGAACTCTCATAACATTTATAATGAGCTGCTATGTATCAAAAGGTCTGGAAATCCTAAACAGATTCAAACTTGAAATGTAACTTGAAATAAAATGCAGCTCAAGTTTATTAGCCAACATGTTAAACTACTTATTTGAGGTAATGTATGATTCTCAACTAAGCAAAGTTTGGGCATTTCTCTTTTAAAGGTCAGAAGAAGGTTACATGGTCTGTTCAAAGAGACCCTTATTAACATGGTTGGATTGACATTGAGGATAACCATGTACTCTATGTATTTGTATTCTTTATTTATCTGTTTACGCCTTTTTCCCTACTGGTGCCTTTCCCGTTCTCCTGGCATATTAAACCCATTAAAAGTACATATTTTAAAAAAAAACACATCAAAAGGATCATAAAATAGACAGGCCTCTTTAAAAAAATCTCCTGAAATACACTGGACATTGTAAAAAGTGTGAAAGAAAATTATATGAGGCCGGGAAAAATATTTAATTTCCCTGGGAAAGTGAAATCTTCAACTACCTGTTGCTTATGTTGCTGAAGCACTGAACAGTATTCTCAATTTTAATTATGATAAATAACATTATTATGCATTTACATTGGTCTTATCTTCTTTTCTGGCAGTTCTAATGGCACTGATTATGCTTATGGAAAATTTTCAAGTGACTTCAGAGGGACCAGGATAAAAGCCTATGGTCGCTGGCACCTCCTTCGTTTGTACGTGAACATCTGGAAGACTGTAATGCTCTAATGTCAGTGTGACATGAAAGTGTACAACCCCATATCTAATAACCAGGTTCAGGAGTCTGGGATCATATTTTGGAATGTCTGTGGGGGTTTGTGGTGAGGGTATGTTTGCAGAGAGGAATCACTTACCTATCACAATGCTCAGTGCAAATTAAACCAGCTGCATTTAAACCCAGACTTTTCAGCCAGGTCCTTCATGTTTAATAATACTTTTTTCACAAGTTGATAGTAGTGGAACTTCAGGGGAGAACTAGTTCAAGCAGTATATAAGCAGAGTAAGAAACACACAAGAAGAGTTTTTTAAGTAAAGCCCAAGAGGGATATTAGCCTGGACTTCAGAGCCACAAATGGGAACACATACCAAATAGAATATGAAATCATATTTGAATATCATGTTTAAAAATCCCAGACTGGACTGTCTTTCAGTTACCGAGTCTGTGGGGAAATATACAGTTACACTTCATTACAATGATAGTCAGTAGGGCTATGTCTCCAAAAAAGGATTAAGTCCTCCCTCCCTCTCACACACCGATTCATGGCTAATGAACACATAAAGTGAGTCATTACAAGATGTTACTGTTATTCTGTGGCCTGGCTACCTCAAGACCTTCATGGGTTTTTCTGTTCATGGTAATGGGGGAAATTCTCTAACCCAAAAAAGAGTATAGAATTTTTTCTTCACTGAGGCCATGTTTCACCCACAGATACAGATACTTGCAACGTTTCCACATACAGCTCTGACCATCCTATTGCTTTCCCCAAGGCAAAACAAGTCCAGACTTCGCTAGCTTAAGAGCAAATGTAAAACATTCCTCTGTACAAAATTTTTCCCATGTAGGGAATATGCCAGTATAAAAAAAAAGTGGGACTACTGAAAATTTGGAAACCATCACAGCAAGGGAAACAGAAATATGAGAATTGTAATCATATTGATGTTTATGCTTGGGAGAAATCCTATAAAATGAGAAATAAAGTCTCTCAGAATATTATATACTCAATCAAAAATATCTGTATCACTAGAAGTGGAAGGAGTTACAGGTTTTGTGAGTACCATTCAATTTTAAAGTGAATAAATTAAGACAGGATGGACTAAAGAAACAGGAGTTTGGTTTGGTGTTGTTGAAATAGAAAAAAGACATGCTTGTTCCTCACTGTTCTTGTCTTTTTTCCTTGCATATTACAGTATTTAAAATCTATAAGGTTGAACTAAAGCAAAATCCTTCCACTAGATGCAACAAATGTGCAGCTACTGTATAATTATATCTTTCTGCTTCCCCCTTTGATGCTCTGATTTCCCTGTAAATGATAGTTTGCTTTTCTTACTTAAGCAATAAAGGAATCCTGCATACTTAATGCATTCTGTGAAACCTCCCATGTGGATCTGTGTTTTTGTGGGTAGACGATGAAAAGGTAGCCTGGAATATATTATGAATTTATCAGAGACCCAGAGGGGTAATATGAAAACAAAAGGGTGGAATCCAGGGCAGGTGCAAGTGCAGTGAACACTGGTTTGCTTTTCAGATTGTTACTTGTTCTTTGTTTAAAACCACAGAACTTGGAAAGGAGTCAAACAAGATCAAGAGATGTATTATAGAAAGTTGAAAATAATCTTGACTTCACTTTGCTTTGTAATCATCAGCAAGAAAGTGGAGAGGTACGTCAGATCTTCTCCTTATCTTGCTTACTTTGCAATGATCTTTTCTGAAAACCAAACCCTATACTTCTCCAGAACATACTGTACCCATTACAAAACCATGGACAACTACAAATGTTTCTATAAAGCACATTAGCACTGGGCCACACTACTGGCAGTAAGCACTCAGCTGAGAGAGAGAATAAACACCTTTAAGATATCATGCGACTTTCTTTGAGCTGTGATTCTGGCTGTGGTCAGAAGGGCAAACTCTGCACTTCTAGTGGTGCAGGATAATGTGGGACAGATTGCTTGTCGGTAAATCAGCCCTGAATCCATGCCCATCTTAGTGCCTAAACAGAATAAAGTCATTGCATATGGTAAACCTGCTTGTTTCCTCATCACCAAAAAGCCATTTTGCTCAAAATTTGTCTTTCTCTGCTCCTGACCATGCCCACCCTCTCTCAGGCACACTGAAGTACTGTTCAGTACATAAATAAATAGAAGGCATACTGATTTGCAATTTCCCTCCTTGTCAGAAGAGCTTGGACAATAACTTAGAGACACACACAAAGCCAAGACCATTAACAAGATGTAGTACTCAGTAAGACCCAATCCAGTGCGTTGCATTAAAACTAATTTTTATATAGTTTTCATCTAGGTGTATCATGTTCTGACACACCTAAACAATGGCAATGAATTCTACCATAAAATTACACCCAAAAAAATTTAATTTAAATTTTCCTTTTCTATTTATTTTGAACCTGATGTGAGATTTTTATATGATAATGTTTATTTCACTTATGCTGGGAGTGCCTTGGTGATATGCTCAATTGACACTGTCTCTGTCTGCAATCATTATACTTCAGTTGCCTCTCTTCTAGGATAAGGGGTCCTAATCTACTTAATTATTCTTCACATGGAAGCCATTCCTTATTTTTTAATATCCATTTTGTCATTCTCCTTATCTTTAGCCTTTTTTCTACAGCCTCACTGGGGAGACCAGGGATGCACATGGACAAAAGGAGAGTTCCTCTTTGCTTCTCTATCTTTTTTTTTCTAATTCTTAGTAATTTGTTTATTCTTCCTATTACTGCTGAATGGAGCTGACTTTCTCATACACTTATAACTCCATAATCTTTTTCTTCTTTTCAACACTTAATTCAAATCCCTTCCCAATAAATGTAGAATGAAGACTGTTTCCTCACATGCGACTCTTACCATTGTTAGTGTTAAATTCCTTTTCTGAGTTTACTACACTAGTACTCAGTATCAAGAGAGCTTCTCTCACCCCAGGGTCAACTTTTGCTTTTAATTCTTATGTTTAGCTCCATCAGCAAACTTTGCCATATCCCTGCACTACCTCTGTTCACTAGCTCTTTAGCTCAGCCTATTTCAGCCATAAATCCTCAAACTATAACTGTATCCTGGGGGGAAGAAAAACTGAAGAGGAAGACCTTAAGAACCACCATGGATAACAGTGAAAGAATTTAATATATCAAGGTTGGGAAAGAAAGGAGATGGGAGTCAGCCAAAGCACTTGAGAAAGAGTAACACCTGGTCACTGACAGTAACTAGGAACTAAAAAGCTGCAAAATGCAACTACATTTTAACTCTGGGATCCCTTGTATAAGAATAAATATATAAAAAATATATGTTATGTTATGTTATGTTATGTTATATTTACATATATATATGTATGTATGTATGTATGTATGTATAAATTATTTATAAATGAAGCCACTAATCCTCAGAGGAATTCTCCACCCAGCTATCAAATTGTGACAATTTTTACAATTGCCTTAAAATTATTCTCTTAAGACACTGATTTTGTCACTATTAAAAATATAGCACTGAAGTTTTATTGCTTTTCTTATGCAAACACCTTTTGAAATAGAGGTAGAGATGTAAAACTTAAATGCTTTCTTATAAAAGTGTTGAAATGCATTTTGAATTTGCCTTCTAACATTATATTAATGTAAGCATTCTGAAGGAAAAAAAACAGACTGTTGCTTTGGAAACTAACACAGACTTATCACTGGGTGTTCAATTCAATACCTATTAGTGCTTATACGTATGGTATTAATTCTGCATTAATTCTGTCAAAAATGATATCATACTCCAAAGGTCCAAATTATGACATCACTAAAACAACTTTGTTCTTCATGGGATTGGAGCATGACTGTGCCAGAGTTGACTAGAATTTATTCATGCAGCTGATTCTGACAAGCTCTTTTTAATTAGTTCATGCCCTCATAATGAACAAGAGTCCATGTTTTTGAAGATTTGCCAGAATACTTTCTATTCTCTTCGACTTAAGTGCCAAATGCATGCACTTCTTTACACTATTTATACCTTTGCCTATAATTACTGTTCCCTAAGGTGTGATTGTCCTATTTCATAAGATTTGTGCAGCTGCCAACATGAAGATGTAAATAAATTGTAATACCGTTGCTATGAGGTGTAAAAATCCCACAGCTCATATCCAGACCCTTGTATAATAAACTCAAGTAAACATTCCATTTCCTGTAAGCGATTGTGGTTTGTGACTAGATTTTAAAAAGCAGTGCAGTAAGTCATCACTATTTTAATGATTTGCTGAAAACAAAGTCATGAAAGCATGAAACGAAACAACAGCTACGTGTAAACATCTATTTTTATGAAGGAGAAATATCTGCATGCAAAGCCGAATGGTTTGTTGTTATCTGATAGTTTCAGGAAGCTGGTCTCATTTCTATTTGCTAAGAAAAATTCTGAGATGCTGCTGATATGTCAAACACAGGGGCCAAAGACTTCTGCATAAAGGTGTTCTGAAGGTCACTTCTTCACTATTTTGAACTTGCTGCAACCTTTGCAGAGATGCTCTCAGCTCCCTGTGGTTTTTTAAGATGCTGTAGTTTTGTGCATTATGAGTTGGACACCATGGCCAGAGGTGACCACAGCAAAAATTTTTTCAGATACATCTTTCCAGAGCAGTGAAAGGTCATAGAGCAGGAGGCCTTCCTTTCATCACCATTCACACCTATCATATGTGGAAGATGCACAAAGGATCCTCTCAAAGGCCAAGCAAGCTGTTTTCTCCCTTGCTTTAATGAGGAAAACATTCATGCTGTACTGAGGAATATGGTTTGATAGTTTTTCCTCAACTCATATTGATTAAACAACCATTTTACTCTTCTTTTCCCGTGATGGGTTATGTTCTGCTCTCTGTCCTCTAAACCACTTTGTACCTAAAGTGTTGACATATCATTTGGTATGAGATTATTTACACCATGGCAGGCACATATCAGTAGGAGGCACCAATTCAATAATGGTGACAGGCACACTGTGAAGATTAAATGAAAAAACATACCAGTACTGACATCCTTTCAATAGGGAGGTTTTGTATATGTTAGCAGAGCAAATAAAGGAAATATTGAGTGCTGGTGGGAATAAGATGAGCACACAAGTCACGTATGTCTGACTTCATGAGTTAAGTTGACCATGGAGCAGCAATAAAATCTTCAGGCCACTTTACACCAGCAGGTGTTTTACATCATGACACAAATAAGCTGGTTTACCCATGCTGCAGGATTTTTAAGCTCTTTGCTGGAGTCACTTTTCTCAGTGCCTATAAAGTCATATTGCCTAAAGATCACAAATTCACATGCCCCAGCTTCAACTGGAAAATGCAGTTAAAACTACTATTTTTAGCTGGGGAGTTGAGGCTTTCATGAGGTTTGGACAGTAGATCAGGAGCTGGGTCATGACACTGAATTGCAGCTTGGCAGTAACCTTTTCCAGGACTACAGTTAACTCATTTCACCAACTCCCTTCTGTTCTTTCCCTCTTTTGAGCATGAAGTGCCCATGCTGAGGACTGTCTGTGACTACATGCTTCTGCAAGAGCTCTTCACTGGGGCCTCAGTTGTAGTTGCAGCTGTAGGCAGCAGCCCAGTACAAAATATTTTAAAACATTAACCAGCACCTACATAACTTTTAACTTTTAAATTCTGGTATTTTATATTCTAGCAAGTCTTGCAGAGATAAAAAAAAGGCCATATCCTGTTGGGAAAGGGAGAATCCCATCTCTACCATGGTATAATATATTTCTGGTCCTAATGAACTGTGGGTTATTGAAATTTAAACCAGTCATTAGCCCAGGACTGAACATTACATGTCCTGGGAATCAGTCCAATGTAATTTGGGGGTGGGAGGGTGCCTCAGAATTCCAGGTTTGTGAGGAAAGCAAGAAATATTTTCCTGGCAGGTTTGTTTTAAAAAAAATGGCAGCTGTTCTTAATTGCTGGGAGGGTCAGATTGTTAAAAACAGTCCCAGTGGAAATGGATTAGTGTATGGGAGAATGTTAAGGTGCAAGATAAATTAATTTAGTCTCTAGTCTGATGGTTTATTATCTGGATAGGAACTCCATGTACTGCATGTATGCACACGCAAAACACCCGATGTTATGGACTGGTGTAAAAGCATTATTGTTGACATGACTTTGGAATGACAGCATTATTCATGAAAACTAAAGCTGTAAGTGAGTTATGCAAGTTACAGAAACCGAGTACGAGTAAGCTCTTTCCATCAACACCACAGGCTGTAAGTTTCCTTTAGGACATAATATTTTTCATTAAAATTATTCTAGAAATGCATGTTATTTTAAATGGCCATGTGTTTTCTCTCTAGTTTATGTTCCTCTCTCTGAAAAGTCAGATTTTCTCTCAAAATGTATCATGAATCTGTATTCTTCAGAAGACAGAATGATATAAGACTCATTCTTATATATTAGCTATCTCAAAAATCAGCATATAAAACACAAGACCTGGAGTTTGTTCGCACTGGAATATCATTATGTCCTTCCAGAAGACACTTCAATGAACGTTGTTTCCAGTATCAGACTCGTTTAACGAGGCCTGGGTGTACATCACATCCAAGCCTTTAATTCAGATTTCAGTATCAGTTCTGTTGAAAGAGGTCAGGCTACTGCAGTGCAGAAATCTGACTGAAGAAGAAGATTATATTTGTTTAGGAACAGGAACAGTATGTATATAATGTAACTGAGGTCTTACCATGATTGCATTCAGTTTTTGGTTCATCTTATGCATGAGGACCATCAGGCACAATTAGAGGAGTTGTCTCTGTCAGACAGATAGTCCTGTTTAAATGGTCAGTCTTCCAGGAGGTTAATAAATGTGACCAGTGTAATGTCTGCATTTGGAGCCAAAACCAGAGTGTGCTGGTAAGATCCTGATACATTCAAGTACATGCTAAATCACTCACCAGCCTGGCTGGGGTGAGGGGAAAGGGCAAATCTTCAGCTCGATACTGCTAGACCTGCTCTTCATCCAGGGCCAGGCAGCAGCTCCTGCCTCTTTTGCCACTTTCTGCTCCATTTCTTCTCTGTGTTCATGCCATGTTGGCCCTTAGCCAAGGCGTCCTCATTTTCCCAGCAGCCTCTCATGAGGGGTTTGTTTCTGCTTAAAGTAAAGCAAAAAAATTAGGAAAGCAACTTTATCATTTTTCCTACTGATTATTCTAATGAATTCTTCCACTTAAAGCCACCTGCAATTATCTAAGTGATGCAAGTACTTTTTAAACATTTGCTGCTGTTCCACATTTCAGCTTAAAATCACAGATCACATGAAATTGTACCTTTCTACTAACAGTTCCACTACCCCCTTTTTTCCATCTGAGTTCTTAGAAGGCCTTGTGCACTGATACTTTCCAGTTTATCAGTTTATTGACAGTGAATTCCTTTGATTTTTTTTTCAGATATCCCAGCCTCATTGACAACTCCTAATACAAACATTGTTTACAATTTTTTAATATCTATATTATCCATTACTTCTCAAGAATGACAAAATGAATCATCCAATTTTCTGACACAGTTGCCAACTGAGACACACACAAATACACTGTTAGTATTTTCAGTTGTATTTATGATTCATCATCTTATACCTTATGTTCTACCTCCAGAATTCCCAAATTCCTTACCATCTGGTCCTTTCCTTGCAATTGGACTCTATTTCAGTTTTCTGAAAGCTACCATACTGTCTTAAATAACATCTTGAACTTTGCAATCTAACTGTACTAGCTTCTAAATGGCTTTCTATTTTATATTTTGTTAAGATACATTCATTCCTCTGTGACTCCTGGGATGCCTAAGAAGCCTCCATGCTGAGTGTAAGGATTTTAATTTCCTCACTTTTGACTTTAGGGTTTTTTAACTAACTTTCTCCTTGAAAAAAATTTCATTATCAAAAGTTTAGTGTCACAGTCCCACATTTGATTCAATCACTCCCTTGAGAATGTTGAACTTAATTATGCTGTGGTCACCATTAATTAGTGGCTCAGCGATAGTTACTTTATGAACCAACACTTGTATATCACATAGGACCAAGTAACATTCCCTCATGTGTGCTGTAGAACCAACTGCTATAAAAATTACAGTCTGAGAGGTCAAGGAGTTCTCTCTCTAAATCGTCCATTGGAAAGGATAAATTTCTATGCAGATAATTGAAATGCCCCATTACAACCATTTCTCAGGCTTGGTTGCCCTACTTGCGCCTGCTGACACTTCACACCTCAACATTAATAAAATGTTTTTGAAAAGTAGGAAATTCTGTCATAGGTGATTAAAACTGTAACATGTGCTTTAGTACTGAATTGAATTCCAATATCAGAATTCTCTTCAGGGCAAAACGTTTGAAAATGTTGGAAAAAAGTGTACTATTACTGTGAAGTTCTCAAGCAACATTGCTCAATATTATTTTAATTACTGGACCATTAATAGCTTAAAAACCACACTAGTATTCGAATAAAAAGAAATATTTTGCTGCATCTATTCTATTAATTCTCCCTGTGCTGACTTCTGTATTCACTGAATTCTTTGCATTATTATGATATAACGCTATTTCTTCATCTTTATAATAAATTACTCTCCCTACAGCCGACAGGTATCCTCATCCTCTATAAGAACTTGTCATGCTATACTAATATGAAAAGAAACCTCATTTACAGATGTTCAAAATACAGACATCTTATATTAACCTTTCCAGATAGTCTTTTTAATTTTGTGCTCTATTTATTGAAAACATGTCCGCTTTTTCTAACTATTATCTCAGATTGTTGTGTTGGCAGGGAAAAAAAAAAAGAAAACCTGTTAGTTTTTTACTGTACATTTGTAACATAACTATAATTACATTTTAATTGTTTCCTGGAGTTAAAGAGATTAAATTGTTTAGATTTATTTCTGTACTGACGACTTTTTGTTTTGAAGTACTGTTCTGATGCATCTGATTTCAGTGGGTTTAGACACTGGTATATCCAGTGCAATTGTGGCCATGTTCCCACTAGGAAGCAGCCAGATGCTCACGAAAACAGCAAAGATACCATTTTCAAAAGAGATGGGTGAAAGATCAAATACTTAGGGGACCTAGACTTCAACCGGACATGTCCAGTGTGCTGGTACACCACCACTTGTAATTTAGAAGACTCTGCTGATTTTGGTACATTGTGTCTTTCCCCTCGAATTCAGCTCTGTGACTTCACAAGGCCCAGCAGATGTGTTAAATCAGGGCCTTTCACCCCCCAGATGTAATTAACATACAGCCTAGCACAATCTGTTTAAATAAAAGAAATCAGGGCAACGTGACAGAAATGGCCCTAATGATGTCAGGAGAATCTGGCTGGCATATATTCTTATCTCTAGTGGTCTGCAGTGTGGTACATTCTTCTACTTTCTCTAAAATTCTTCACATATGACAAGTCATATATGTAAAATTACTAGCATAAAACCTTATAGTGAGATTAAAATGCAGGAATTTGTCTCCTTATGGCTACTGTTTGATACCTAGTCAGTGAGAAAGTACAGCACTGCCTTCTAGATTCTGATAACAAATGCTCTGTTTTGGGAATGTTTATATCTAAAAGGCTCATCCAGCCCAGGATATAGATAGCTATGATTTAAATTTCAGACTGTGAAATTCCTTCCCAGAGTAAAATATACACACACCTCTCAAAAAGGAAAAAAAAAAAAAAAGAGCAGAGGCTTGGCTATTAACACTGGATTTTAACAAGTTATGTTCCAAAGACAGAAAAGGGAAGTCCAGTGATGGTGGAAATTCCAGTGTCTCAGGTGAAAAAATGCTAATACAGCTTTTGGATATGGTTTTAAGCTTTGCCAAGGAGGAAATGGAAAATTAAGAGGTTCTTGGAAAACGAAGAGGTTTTGACTGAAGATCAAGACACTAACTCCAAAGAGCCTGACATTCTACAAAGGCTATTGCCAGCTTGCGTCAGTGAGAACAAGTGGAAACAAACCAAAGAAATTTATCTAGTTACATTGGCAGCTAAGCTTAAGAGAGAAAGAAAAATGTGTTTATTCTTAAATTTTGTAATTACAATGCTTCAGCAGCTTTTCTCTTTCACTGTGGCCTTGATTTTCCATTCCCTTAAAATATTTTTATTCTGTTTTTATATTCTTTCCCTTAGTTTTTGAATTATCAAAGGAGTCCAAAAGTGTCTTTGTTTTAATTTATGTAACAAAGGGGTTAATATTCCTGATGTTTTCTCTGCTGAGATGCCAAACAGGGTCACCAGATGTGATTCATAAGTTGTTCTTGCGTGCGGCTTAGCAAAAGCACAGCTGTGGTTACACACTGGGGGTGGAGGGAAAGGGGAAGAGATCCTGACCCCACTGGAGTCAACGGGAGTTTTACTATTTACTTCCACGAGACCAGAATTTCACCCCAAGTACTATGTGGGTCTTGTGGTTTGTTTTTCTTTTTTCAAAAGGATCCTTACTGTCACTATTGCTAGATTTCATAGAGATTAGATGTGAATCAATAATGGATGTAATTATTATTATAACTACCAATCTACAATATTGGATGTCAAGTAAAATATTACTGAAAGCTTTGCCTCATGATGAAACCTTGTTTTGTTAGAGAAAATGGGGAGGTTCATCCTTTTTTTTCCTCAAAGTATTTATTTTCCTGAAAAAATATCTGCATCTGAATATGAGCATCAGAGAAAAATAATTTACTCTAGTTTAAGTCTTCACACACTCCCAACCACTCTGTTTTCTGCTTCACGATTTTACAGTGTTTTGAAAAAATAATCTAACTTCTTGACTGGCAGAAGCAAAGATTTAGTTGCCTCTAACACTATATGTAGGACCTTCACTGAACTTGGTTCCATGTCTGTTTCTTAAATATGAAAAACTCAAAATTTAACACAACCAAAGACTTAACAGAATCTACTTGTACCAGTGCTTTCACGCTAAGCTGATTCTATGCACATTTTTATTAGCTAAACACAAAATTTTGTCTTAGCTAGAACTGTGGCTAAAGTAGCTTCAGAAAATCTTATCAATACATGCATATATAAGTAACATCATTTCAGATGAGAAAATCAAGACTATGGCTATGTTAAGAACGAACTTAGATTTTGAAAAGGATCTTTCCTACATCAATTTCTACCACTTTCCACTTATGTGTAAACTAGTCCATGATGGTCATTTCCTGTGCTCTCAGCTCTTCCTATTCTTCTATCTACAAAAGGTAAGGCTTTGATATGAGATCTTCTACTTTGTCAGTGGAAGTGGGTGCTCCATGATCTCTGTAAGTGTTGAACAGGCACACACATGAGACTGGAAATATGACTGCATAGGGACATACTCAGCCTGGATTACTAGTTGTCATCTTGTACGTGAATTCAACTACAAGATCATAGACTGCAAAGCAAGTAGATGTGTTCATCTGCTTTACAGAGTTTTATAAACTACAGTGACATTTCTTCTGCTTTTGATTTCTTGGCTTTAACAGGAATGAATAAAATTCATTGACAACAAAGGAAATCTTTTCTTAACAATAAACATTTTCTGTCCAAAATGTACAGCCTGATGGGAAAAATAAAGTCCACCTTGGAATACTTTCATAAAATATTAGTACATGTCAATACCTTTTATATATTCACAATTTACTTACTTTACATGCAAACATCAGTACGATGTTTGCACCTCAGTACTCAGAATGGTCCTTCTTTCAAACATAGACACAAATGCAATCAACACTCATTAGACAATTGCTGAAGGGCAATCATCTAATCTTTCTCAACCACATCCCAGGTAACTGCAATGACCTGAAGGCAGTTGCTGACTGTTTCACCAAAGAATGTGAAAACTGGAATATTTGCTTCCAGCGTCTGATTTTCTAAGATCATTGAATGAATAGGTATGTTTTATATATATGTCTTCACTAGTATATTAAACATGCACATAGCTGTTATGACTCCGTAACACTAAACTTTCTAGCCTTCGAAAAAGAAATGACCAAATGCAAATTCCCTGCTAATCCTGGACCTTTGCTAAATTCCAAGCTGAACCTAGGAACTGCTTGAAAAAAGTACATGCTGACCAGGGCCAAAACAGTTTAGGTACTGTTCTAGCAATTTCGCAATGTAGATGTCTGATTTCCAGTATCCAGGAAGTTCCTTGGCTCTGTTTAATTTCATAATAAAGGTGGAACTGGCATTTGCTTATGCACATGCACCTTCTCTGTGACATAATAATGTATCAATTTCTGTATTTCAGTAATATTCTGCAGCACAGTGAACACCAGACCCTTCCCAGCAATCTAAATAAAACTTACTTCACAATGACCGAAAATCAAGTCACTACTTAACCAGATGGGATATTTTTAATGTTCTGAAGTTCGGTGGATAAAATAATCTTTGGCTCTTACATAGGACCATTCATCCAAGCATTTCGAGAAACTTGGAGGCACTAAACAAGGAAAAACTTTCCTTTGGGAGCAGCTGGAAGACTGTGTAAAGAAAGCAGTTCAAATCATTATAAAAGTTATTAACAAAAAGGACAAAACCTGCTTCCAACAGAACTGTTAGGCTCTGATGTGTTTCATTCTTGTTACTACACTAGTTTTGTTGGGAAATAACAATTCACACTTCCTTCTTTATAATAAGTATTTTGTCATCATGCAGGCAAATGTAGTATCTTAGTTGTCACTTTGCACTCTGATATTGAACAATGGAGAGAGGACAGTGTAAGAGATTTTGAGATGTTGCCCATCATTCTGGTATCTGAGCTCACCATGGAGACCTGGAGTGCAGAAGGAGGAAATACTTCACCATCCACTCATTTAGGGCAGATGAATCTGTTACAGTGCCCAGAAGAGGGATTTTGAAAGGTATTTACATATGTTCTGATGTAAGATTTTATTGCTAAAAAATATTTTTCTAGCTCTGGACACTGTCAGCCTCCAGTTCAGTCTGATACTTTGTGGCAGGAAGGACCATGCTAAGATCCTGTCCAGGAAGGCTGAGTTTCCAATGCCTGATCATTGGCATCAGGGACTGCCTAGATGCGTCATCCCTGACAGAGTTATTGCCTGGTGGTGGGTGGAGGAGCAGGTAATCTCTGAGGACAGGAGGGAAGGTGGCAAATAAGCAGCAGTGGTACGTTGCACCAACCAAGCAAGACTTTTGACTCCACTCCCAGTGAGGTCATGCCAGTGGATAAGTGGAATGAGCCCCAGGCCAGGCAGCAGAAGCCAGATTTTGTTTTTCGTTGAAGCTTTTACCTCACAAATCCATAGCAAGTCATCTCCTCACCAGGAATTTTTCCAAGGGGAGGAACAGAGGGCTGGTTCTCAGTTTAACAAATGCATGTGTCTGGACAACTCCTGTTTGAGTGGCTCGTTTTCCTTTTTTTCCTCTTGCTGTTCTATAGCAATGTCACACTCTGTGAATGCACATGCACGTATTTGTACAAACCCTCACTTCTGTAGGTAGTGTCTCTCCCTTCAGCAGCATGCCGTATTATCTGCACAGCACAGAGAGATGCTCCAACCCAGCCTTGAACCACTCAACTTGGGCAGCATGTGTGTTCTGGCCTGACAGACAGAAAACTTTATAAATTGCAAATGTGTAATCACATTATCTACCTAAAATTTTCCCAGTTGTTTCATTTATTATGTTTTACTGGCTTCCAACACAGCATTTTATCTTTCCATCTTGAAGAGCTTTGTAAGATTATTCAAGAGGCAGCTGGTTTCTACCTTTCCAATGGCAGAAATGAATAAGGTAAAGCAAGTTCTACCAGTGCAGCTATAAAGTAACTCAAAAATTTTAGTAGTTTCAATGAGATTTCTGGAAAAAATATTTTTAAAAAATATATATGTAATATATAAAAATAATGCTCCTTATAATTAACAGTATATTATTAATGAGAAACCATAACAAAAATGTAGTCTATGATTTCAAGTTTCATTTGACTTTCAGCAAAATGCATAGTCTATGTTTAATCCTCCTTTTGTCCTGTTTTTGTCAGCTATTACTCCTTCAAATGTATGACACTGTTAATCAGTGTTAAAGATTATGGAGTGATTTCCATTTTGATTCTCTTGGTTTTAAAATTTGTTTGTACAATTCTAGAAACTGCTTATACAGCATGCATTTCCCAGGCTTGTTTTGTGCCTGAATTTAACAATAATTTTATCCTCAACTGTTCAGCCTTTTTTTCGTAAGATAAGAACAAAATAGATGAACATTTCAACATGTATGGCAACACACAAAGTAGAGCACCACCAGCAACACTTTAAGTATCAAGTTTCACACAGCAAAGAATTAAATAGTGGAAGTTTTGAACACAGGCCAGCGTGAAGGCCAAAGCTTAAAAATCAGATAAAGGACTCAGACAATCTCCAAGAGCATCCATTTTTTGGGTAATCACTAGCTGACAGGATCTAAGATTGGATCAATTCATATTCACTTCTTCCCCTGTGGATTTGCTAGTGGCTACTGTCAATATCAGTATAACTTTAATTGAAAGGATTCTTTGGAAGTGTTACATTTGGCTTGAAAAGAGCCATCATTGGGTAACATGCCTCTATAAGATAACTTCCATGGCTAAAAATAGATGTTCTTGAGAGAGTAACTATGAAATATGATTAATAATGGCCGGATAATGGAATATATAAATTCTAGAAACAAACTTCATAAGTGAAGGGTAAGTTTTAACAGGATAAAGTTTTATAGCAACCAACAAGCCCTTAAATGGCCAAAATATTTATGACTCATTTAAAAATTTGTGGCCAATCATGAGGGTTCATTTTTAAGATCTGAAACTTCCAGTAATTTTGTAAGAAATTTCATAATCTATAACCAGGCTTGCTGAGTCCAACAGGTATGTGCTTAGTACAGCAGTTTTTCCGTTACACACTTTAGGAAGTCCTATAAATAAATAACAATCCAGATGACTGACAAAGTAACCTGGATACACTTAGATTAAACCAAGAATATTGAGTAAGGGCCTATAAAGGCTATTAATTATTGTTAGGTTGTGTCACAACCAACACGCCTCTCCTAGGGTGACCAAGGATTCCTCTGCAATTTCCAAAATACATGAGGGGACTTTTACCTTTTATCCTCCATGATGGCAGGAGATAATAATGTGCATTGGGTGAGACACAGGTTCTCAGGGATGGCGTTGGAGGGGGCTACCATCAGAGATACTGGGATAGGAAAGGACAGATGTTCGTAATGCTGCATCTCATTTTCCAACCTGTGAACCAGTTTTTTGTAATGCTGCATCTCATTTTCCAACCTGTGAACCAGTTTTTTCAACCTGAGTGGCCCCATTAAATTTTTTCCAAATCTAACGTGTATTGCCATTCTAAAATTCAGTTCTGCTTATTTAGGGAATCCTGTCATGTTTACTGATATACTTAATGGGAAAGAAGCAGAAAGACAAAAAGTGCCCATAAAATATCAAGGTCAACTTCAGAAGAGTGATTGACTGAGGAAAATATAGGACTTAAATTAAAAGATAAAAAGTAAAATATCTGCCTATAGCCGGAAAGACAAAACATATTTGTGTGATGCTTTTTTGTTGGTGGTTGATCAGCACTCAGGCAGAAGGTTAGGCATGATAAATTAATTCCAAACAGGTGATCACACAGCGTGTACCCAAAACAGCCCCAGTTATTGCCATCAGCTATTGCTCCATGGTTTTGGAGATGTGGTTTAGTGGTGAACATGGTGGTGGTGGTAGAATGATGGCTGGACTTGATGATCTTGGAGATCTTTTCCAACCTTGACTATTCTATGTTTCATGATTCTGTTACCTTGGAGAGGGGAAGCCTTAGACTTTTTTTTAAATTTAATTCGTCTGTGTTTTCTCAGCTTGTGTAAACTTTAATTCTTATTAGAGTTATCAATTACAAGAGTGATATGAAAGTGAATCAACATAGAAGTATCTGTGCTGTGCAAAAAGAGGAGTGAAGAGTAGGAAGAAAATGTTAATTTTTGTTTCGTCACAGTTACATGACAAATCATAATCTCTATTATATATAATACACATAGGGACTGGCCATAGTAAATATATACAGTTTAAACCTGAATGGAAAAAGTTCCTTGATCTGAGAAACCTTCAAAGAATTAAAAAATTATCCCATTCTATCTTTACAATGTTGTATAAAAATGGACTATCATTATATTTCTTCCTGTGAAAACATACAAATACCTTACCATTGATACAGCAATATAATTTAGCTTCAAGCAAGTATGTGAATACAAGTATTCTTGAATATAAAAGTCTTGAATTCAAGTCACTACTTTTAACTAGTTTTTTTGGTGGATTGCTCTCAGTGACTCTTGATGGAGAAAACTAAATAACCCCTGCATTGGGAAATTGAACCTTGCTTTGTTTCTTTCTGTGCGAGTACAAGTTGGTTATTTTTCTACAGCTGGTAAGTCTCTGTCTGATCTTGACACAAATGTAATCAAAACTGAAAACATTTCAAAATTTGTTTTCCCTCACGCTTCCTTTTTTTTCTTATAGAGTGAAAAATTTATTTAAACAGTATTTTTAAAATAGTCCCAGCAAATTCTAACAAAATTGGCTCTCAAAATGAACAGATATATCTTAGTGCCGCTGAACCACAGCCATAGATGGAAAAGACAATATCAGTAAATTCACTGGACCTGCAAATAATACAATTGTTAAAAGAAAGAATCTTCCAAGAATCCTGGGCAAGGTAGAAAAATAAAAGTAACTAAAAAATAGTAGGGGGGAGAAGGAGAAGGAGAAGGAGAAGGAGAAGGAGAAGGAGAAGGAGAAGGAGAAGGAGAAGGAGAAGGAGAAGGAGAAGGAGAAGGAGAAGGAGAAGGAGAAGGAGAAGGAGAAGGAGAAGGAGAAGGAGAAGGAGAAGGAGGGAGTGGTGACCTACATGAAGCTGAGGAAACATTTTCTATATGTCTGGAATAAGGTGAGAAAAAAAGTAGGGAGTTTCCTACTTATGCCTTAAGTGAATGCAATAATATCGTATAGCAGCACTGAAGCTGAGAACTTCATTTTCACTTCAGGTCTAGAAGAGAGTTACTTTGGAGTGTTATTATTCCCAAAACTCTCAGGAGGACTGTGGCAGACAGGACTGTGCCTACAATCTTGAATGCCATTATTTGAATCTGTCTTTTCTGTGTCACACTAGTTTGAGCGTATATAGTATATTACCTTTAATTAATTGAGTGTTTATGTGTTAAAAAGTTATTCGCTTGTGCAGAGAGTGATTTGCTGGGATTTATGATGGGAACATTTTATAACAGCAGCATGTGTTTCCCTACAATTTGTATAGGTTCATTCATTATAATTTTTCCTGATGTTTTGCCTACCATATTATTAACTTCCCCAAAGCAATGAAATAGCAGCTTGTCTTCTCACAGCAGAGAAACGAGAGGAATAATTATGAATGTGGAAATCCCAGTGAAAACATGCTTCTATTGAAAGGGCCTAGTGGTCCAAAGAGAGGCCTGCAGGATTTATGAAGTCTATAAAAAAAAGCAAACATACAGAAAAACAGATGCTTTTTTGCTTCCAAAAATGTTGGAAGTCCTACACTTAGGAAAAAAGGGGGGAAGGGAACAGGAGAGAATGTTACATTTATCATAGAATCATAGAATCGTTTAGGTTGGAAAAGACCCCTAAGATCATCAAGTCTGTTAACCCAGCACTGCCAAGCCCAGCACTAAACCATGTCCCTAACATGGTTTATGCTGCTATTAACAAAAATTTATATTTTACTATAGGCTACAAAGTCTGAATAAATCATCAAAGCTTCAAGTCTTTGCCTGCATAACTGTTTAATTATTTGCAAGTGTTCTTTTCAAAATTTAAGAGTTTGTGAGCACAACATTTGATTTGCTACTCCTTCAGTAGCAAAATCACCTTTGCGTCAAAGGGATTGCTCTTTAGGACTCCTTGCATGCAAGAATTTATAATAATGGGAAAATGAATAGCATTCACTGATGGTGGTAGTCGAAATTTTTTTTCCAGGCTGTCAGTGAGGATGTAGAGGGAAAGCCTGTGAAATCAATTCCAGAAAATGTTGTGGATCACTGGTTATTTTACAAAGATCCAAAGCTGACAGGACCACCACAGTCATTTGTGTTTATTGTTCAAGAGGGTGCTTTTTTGGACCATCCCTACCAAAACCAACCTCATTTAAGAAAAAAGTAAAGGGGGGTTGAGGGGACCAAAAAAGCAGGAGGCAGAGTAAGCAATGAGCCCTCTCCAAGCCCTGCTTGAGGATAGCCTTCCCCAGCACTGCCCTGGCCCTACCCCTCGCTTAGGCACTTTGTATTATTACATGTGCACTCTTCATTGTTTTTTCTCACAACAACTTGGTCTGCTTCTGCACTCTGTCGTCCGGGTGGCCACTCATAAAAAACGTGATTTACATTCTTGTTTCACTCTCGCCACCTTTTCACTTCCTGTTGCTTCTGCAGCCCATACTTTGCTTGCCTTTTCTGTTCTTTTCATCTAAAAACTGAATTTATGTACATTTTATGTTTATTACTATTACATTTGTGCATGCAGCAGAGGAAAAAAATTGAACTCTGTCATCAGAATTGCCTGAGTTTTTCTTCTTTTAAATAATGTATAGATAATAAATTATTCAAACAATGAAAAAGAAAAAAAAATACTTTGCTGAAGTTGACAAAACAATTCAAAATAAAGCAAAGAATTTTATCTCAGTTGCTTCCCATCACATTCCAAAATTTTTCACATCTAAAAATAATCACATCCAAAATATTATTACACGTAGGCTACAACAGCATCCTTTGCAACAGGTAGAAACTCGTTTCAATGTCATTGAAAAGCAATGCAAGAAATCTAAAGATTGGAGGCGACACAGAGTGACAGTGGATTTAACAGATGAAGCCATGGAGCTTGAAAATATGTGCTCACCTTTTGCCAGGACCAAACCTCAAATAGCCAAATTCAAGTCCTTTGAAAGAGTTAAGACAATTTACCCCTGCTGCTCCTGTGAATATAAATCCATGCTATAGCAGAATAAAAGGGTCATTTTGTGCTAATTCAGTCCCACTCAGCAGCAAAAAGAACCAACAGCAGCAAAGCCTGAGCAGAAAGACCTGTCATCAAGTTGAAGCTCTCTGACTGGCTGTACACTTTTTGATGTAAATCTCACAGATTCTCATAAAAGCAGGTCCATCCTGAGTTCTCGTTGGAGACTAGAAGTAGCCCTCAGCATTTGTAGAAATAAGCAGTAGATATGGCTGTTTGCTCTTTATTCCCCCGTCTGCCTTAAATTCAGAACCTGTTTTCTCTATTAGGGCTAAGGAAAGAAAAGTGATTGACTGGAAGAACATATGAACAAGTGAAGAGATTCAGAGTTCAAGTATGCACAAAAGATTTGGCTGCTCCCCTGGAATTTATTTAAATTAACCTGATTTTTTTTTCAGAAGTAAAGAATGATACATCATGCCCACAGTCTTCCAACTGGTAAAGCAATCCTCCTGTTCCCCACTCCTCAGAGGCAGTCTGCTCTCTTACCTGAACATTTCTCTTTAAAGGGTAAACAGTTCCAACACCATCAGTCTTGCAGGCACACACCTTTTAAGCTGCATAGTGCTTTTCATCTGCTCTCAGTACAGCTGGAAGGGAGCACAGCCCCTGCAGCTTCAGGTGTCTGAAAAGATTCAGAAATGTGCCAATACCAGATCTGCTCCACATACACCATACAAATGTTTCAATATTCTCACCTCAACATTACTTCTCTGCAAGATGATGAAAAAGTCTATGCCTATTTCAGTGCACAGCATTGGGACTTTACCTTAGGAGCCAAAGCCATGAGCTCAGGGCTTGCAGTCAGCAGCTTCTGGCTTCTCATCTCAGCTCTGACACTGATGTACAGGATGACACTAGGGTAATCATTCTGTGAGAATCTGTTTTACGTTCCTTAGCTGTTAAACAGGGTTCCTTCTTTTTCACAACTCTTTTGGGAATTAGTTATTTACTTCTGTGTAAGGGAACAGGAGAATTATATAGGTGATAACAGTTATTCATTTATCATAGGAAGAAATAGGGAAAAATGCTTCAAACCCAGGAATAATAAACTATTTTTAGTATATTAGTAACAATAGCACTTGTGTGACTTAACATTAAGGCAATTAAAAGATATTTTTAATCAGTTCTCATGCTTATTTTGTAAAATAGTGATTTTACTAAAGAATCTTTACTAAAGATTCTTGTTTAAACCTACATCATAAATTACTACAATGAAGTGATTAAGTTAATTCCCAAGCAGCATAGTTAACATAGTGGCTATGTTCATTTGCATTACATCAAGTGATTTGGTGGACTTCAGCTTCTACTTGATTTGAGTTACAGAAACATCATAAAGAAATAGAGGTGAAAAAGTCTGTCGGTAGAAACCAGGGTAAGGGAAGAGGTCTAAATGTGCCCAGACAGGGTATATGACAGAGTTTTAAATCAAACAGGTTTCCCTACCCCCTGCCCAATCTTCTTAGCTCCAGAAGAGCCTTGGTAGAAAATGTTAGTACTGTTAAAACTACTAGGTTTAAACTTTAGCTAATATATTTGTGTGAAGTTACACTTCTGCAAAACACTGAGTGTTATTTAAAGAACTTCTTGCAAATCAAGGTACAGCAAGTACATGCACTTACAACCATAAGCCGGTGAACAAGGGCTCTCACTCATGCTTAATGGCTCTAGTGACTGGACTGCAAAGCAGAGAAATGTAAGTAAAGTCTTCAGAGGGATGCTGAAAGATTTATAAAACCATGTAGGAAAGAAAGGAAAAACATTCAGAATCTCTCCACGGAGAAGAAGAAAAAAAGGAAAAATATTCAGAAGCAGCAAGTTTAGTGGTTATCAGGACTAAAATGAACTTTTTCTTCTCTGCTTTGAAAAATCTTCAAATATAACAAATATGCCTCAGACTGAAGCCTCTTTGATTTTAAATGTTTCCCAGTGTCTTTCTTAAGTGTTTTGTTTTAAATGATGAAGTTTTAATAAATAGTGGACACATAATAAGCTTCTGTGGGATTTGGACCTTATCCCACAAGTGAGAGGAAGACCTCATAACTCAAAGAGTGATGAAGCCGCAAGAGACTTATGAAGGTTTTTCCGCACTAGTGGGATTAATTCCATATTCCACAGATGCCCATTATATAGAGGTTCTCTGTTTATACTGCAAGGAGGTAAAAAGATTTTTTTTTTATTAGATTAAAATGTCAGGGTTGAATATAAATGTCTTAGTCAGAAGAGTAAAAGAACAGCTGCTTTGTGGTGTCACAAAACATCCAGAAAACAGTGACTGGGTTAGTGGAGAGACATGCATTGAAAATGGTTTGTGTAGCAAGGAGGCATCACTACAGATCACTTGCTCCCTCTAACAGTTAGGAAAGGAGCCCTTATCTTTTGAAGAGGATCTGTGAATTGGCTTTCTTCATCACTTCCAGCATTCAAGCCCCTGTTTCTACTGCTCTTGGGCTTTGCTGCTTCATAACATTGACAGGTCTCCCCAATACACCAAGATCACTGACAAAGGAAAAGGTGAACTTACAGAAAAATCGGCTGCCTCACTTTGACTAAAATGAACCTTTAGTTCAACATTTTGCAACTCTAGAAAACCACTGAAACTAAGCTGACTATGTCCTGGTAACAGGGAGTGTATTCCATATGAACCAGTGATGCATTTGCTCAGCAAAACCCCCAAACATTGCTTGTTTTTATGTTAGACTACTGCCTTTTTGTATTATGCCATTATTTTTCTATGGCAATTCTCCTCTCTGTTCTGAAGTATTTCAAGACTGGATACAACCCTAAGCATAAGAAAATAATCAGACTCATGTATTTACATAATCTGTTTTCTTGGAGATATTTGTCTTTTAATGAAACACTGTTTATCTTCAAAACAGGAAGGCTCTCAAGCACAAATTTTAAAAACAGATTTTGGCTTTGATTTGAAGATCATAAGCTTTCATTAAGAGACTGAGTTCTCTGCAATACTAAGTTTTAAATTAAAACCCACATTGTTCACTGTTATTGTAGAATCCTCTGTATTTTTCATGACATTAGGCAAAACATTTCGGTTTATGTGGGGCATAAACACTTAAAGTAACTTCTAACTGTACAGGCATTGCAATGTGTAAGCCCCGAAGCAATGGATCTCTCTGGATTTCATTCAGCATGGAGCACGCTGCCTGTAAACACTGTATCATTCTGCCCAGCTTTTAAATACCTGAGAAAATCTGTCCTCATTTATTAAACCCAGCTGCTGCTTATGGGTTCAACTGAAACCTGCAGCTTGAAATATCCAAATAAGAAGGCCATGCCTGAATTTTAAAAAACCAAGCAGCTATTTCAGAATGAAGTCTTGCCATAACCACAGAGCACAGACCTGCAGTGAAGACTGGAGTCAGGGGCCATCTGGCATGGGGCTGCAGAAATCCTGATCATCCTGCTGGTTAGTGTTGATAGTGCCGGGCAACTGTGAGAACACACCCTTCTTTAATACTCTGTCTGATGCTCCTTTCAGAAGAGCCTGCTGAGGTGCCCAAGCTGTGGTCTGGTTCCTGTTGCTCCATGGAGAACTGGTGAGCCACAAAGGGCTGGCTCCCCTCCCTACTGTGAAGGCAAAAAAATAAGAAAAAAAATAAAAAACCACAACAAAACAAAACAGAGTGAGAAGAGCTGAAGGGGAGTAAATAAAGTCAAGAGAACAAAATGATGGCAGGATTCATGCTTTTCAAAAAGGGAACATGATTCTGTGCAAGTAAAATCAAAATCTTTTTTAGCCATTATTAGCAATTATGCTAATATTGCACAAAAACATAATTCCTGCCATAGCCACAACTGTGTAAGAAGCAGTGTTCACAACAGCCTCTCCTATGCGTGGATTGTGACCCATAAGGCAGCCTCTGTGAACTGTACTATCTCACTAAGAACAGATTGGAAACCCCCATACTATGCTGAGAGCTTCAACACCCATGCCAAGTGTACTAGAAACCTGGAAAATACCTGGCCCTTCCTGTGATGCCATCTCAGATGGCAGCTCAGTCTACATCTGCCTTAACCACAAGTCTATAAATCTGAGGCTCTGCTCTGGGTAGGATGCAAGAAAAGATCCTTTTAAAGGTCCTTTTACCCTCTACTTCTCATGGATTGGTATTTTGAGGTCAAGTATTTTTAAATATTTATTTTTAGTACTTTAGCATATCTGCTTGCCTACTTAAAATAGCTTGAGAAATATTTTGGGCACAAAAACACAAACACATCTTTAATCAGGTTCTGGTGTTACCTCCCCATCAATAACAGCAGTGTGGAGAGGTGTTGTGGTAAGTTTCTAACAGGGCTCTGATACACCCCATGTCAAAAAGAACAAAGTTAAAAATAGTGGAACTTGAAGGTGAGACAAAGAAGAGAACACTAGAACATCAGTAAATTTCTTCCATTTCTCTCTAAAATTTTTGTCTTTACTTTTAAGCGTAGGTTTTACTATTCTGTCTCAAGGAAGCTAACTATTAACTTAGCTAACTAAGCTAAGTTTTACCGTTCTGTCTCAAGGAAGTTTAGTCAAGAGGATATCTTTAACAGGATATGCAGTGTGATGGAGAAAACTGATCAGGAACTCAATCAGAAATTAGAAACTGGATTATGTTCTATCAACTGTATTCTATAAATCACCTTCTGCACTTTGGACTTGCTCTCTTCTGGCATACATTTTTTGCATGATGGTAATTTCACAGTTTCCTTATGGAGTTCTTCCAAATTTATACTAACACTGTGGAAGCCTCTACTAATATTTCTGCACGCTTCCCTACTAGGTTGAGACAGGGAGTGGAAAGTTAGATGCAAAGAAATCCACCAGAATGAAACCATCTCCTCCCAATAAGGAAAGATTTCTACACCTAACTCATCCTATCCAATTTGTCCTACACAGAAAAAACACATTATACCCCTCTTCTAAAATCTCCTTCACTGGAATGGCACTATGCCTTCACAGGGAAGCAGGGAGGAGGGTGCAGGAAGATGACATCTTGGAGATTGCAGTATCCTCCCCTTGACTGATGTAAGTGCTCCACTGAGGGTATGACTTCAATTCTTTCCTTGAAACATGAATCAAATGAGGCCACAAGCAAATATATTTCCCTGTCAAACATTTCACTTCCTGGAGACAGTTAAGAGCTGATGTGACATACTGTGCACGGTTTATTATTGCTTTTGGGCCAGCAAATTGCTGTACTGTTTTCCAGGCCCTTAAACTTGGTTTGTGTTTGCTGAAAGAAGTGTTGCAGACACACTGGCTGCGAGTCCAGTAGGATTTCTAGCACACTGACTGATCCTAAGCATTCAGCTGAGGAAATGAAAGATCAGTAAACCAAATTTGGGCCAGAAGTGCATCTGTTCGTCTTTGCTAAAGACCTCAAAAGAGCAGACCATGGAGTTTCTTTCATGTCATCATATTTGTTGCATCATCTAGTCTGCCTTTTAAGAAAACTATCAACTGATGCAATTGCCTGGCTTGTGCATACAAAAAAATAGAAACCCAGAACTCTTGTTCTTCCTTTTTTTGTTCCCTGGCCAACAGGCATTTAAAATCTGTGCAAATTGAAGCATCAGAATAATTTCTTTGTGAGAAAAGCAAGACAACAAGCAGTAAGTCTGGCTCACAGATGCAGTAGTAATAAATGGCAGAGCTAGGAGTAGACTGTGCTCTACAGACCTGGCTGCTCATTCATTGAAGTAAATGAAACCTAAATTTCATCGAATGAATTTTATCCTAAGTTCCCTGTGGTAAAGAAGGGGAGAAACAGATGCTGCAAAATCACCAGTGATTTTGCTGATCTGTGGGACAGAGATCATGACCCAACTAAAAACAACTGAAAGCAGCTTTTCTTCTATCTGCAGGCTTTAAACATCCATTGAACCAACAGCAGAGCAGCATGGTTATAATATAAAATAACAGGACAAAGTTGTTGAATGACTGGACACTCTGTCAGGCTTATCTGAACGTTGTAAGAAGCAGTCCTCTGTCTGATGGTGGCTGTGATTACTGTAGGGCATACTGCTGGCATGGCAACATTAAAGAAACACTGGGATCTTCCAACTAAGTGACATTATTTTCTTTTTTAATAGATGTCACCTCCACTTTTGATTTCTGTGGAACTAAAGTGCAGCAAAATTAACAGAATACACAATTTTGCACCATTGTGGTACAATTACAATAGAGCAAAATATTTTTTGAGCACTACAAAAGAGGACAAAATATAGAGTTCAGAGGTAAAAGAAAAATTGACTATTTCATTTTTCTCTGACATCCATGTACTGAAAACAAAGGTTGATATAAAACAGTCCAAACACCATTTGGTCTGGCCTTAGTTTTTGAGCAGCATCTCCAGATCAAGAACTGCCAGTTAGTTAAGATGCTTTACATGAATAGATATATATTTCTGAATTTTGCCCTTAGTAAATTTTTAGAAAAAAAGTAATATGTAAAAGCACATCATTCAAAACATGCAGACATAAAGAATAAGACTTCATAGAAGGTAGTGAAAATATTACTACTTATACTAGTGCTGAGGTGGTTCAGTACCCCTGAAGATCTTCAAGAACTTTGCAAACAGCTCCTTTCTCATTCAGTCAAGAGGCTGAATGTGTAACTAGGTCAGACACACCATAGCAAGGAAATGGCTTCTTGGTATTGGTAATACCAACGCAAATTTTCCAACACAGGAATGCCAACATGCTTCAGACTTCACCTGGGGAGGAGAAGAGGAAGTAATTTGGTCTCTACAGTGGGGCAGCCCTGGGCATCTTTGCAAAGACTACCTGTGATGCCAGCTGTGGTAGCGGTGGTATTTGTGAACTGGAAAACTGCTTGAGACAGCAAAATATTTCACTGCTGTCATTTCCCTCCTCTCTACCTTCCTGAAGTGCAGAGAAGGAGAAATGTCAGAAGCATTTTGGGATAAGAAACTGCCTGTTTGGCTACTTTGCCTCTCTGTGTTTGACTATTTTTTCCTCCCACGCCACTCTGTGTTTCTTTCCACTCTCATGTGTTGTTTTAATACAGATGTCCCTAGGTGCTTAGCTGCCTTCAGCTGGTTGCTGTCTAGTTGGAGGAAAAAATAAACTAACATACTATTTTCTGAATCAATGTTATAACTGTCACACTGCTAATGCTGACCTCCTTGTTTTTGGTGTCAGTACCACAGACTGCTTTAGAAGAACCTCTTTATTGCCTGAAAATACATAGTTTGATCCTTAACTACTTCTTAGTAAATCTGACTTCCGATTTCTCCCTTTAGTTCCATATTTTTCACCTTTTTCCCCTCTTCCAGGGACCATGAACATTATTATAATCGAGCAGTGGCCAAAAATGTCACTCACCCCTGCATTCACGTTTTGGTAGGTGAGTTAAACATAGATACATGCTGCTCCTGTCCTAAAGGACATTGTATTCTAAAGCATCAAGAACAGTTGATAGCAGATTCTGTATTTTAAATTTCATAGCCAACCAGGATAACATAATGGCTAGACCAGCAGCAGTACATGTATCTTCCCATCTAACACACAAATAATATATTTAGGTATATTTATCTCAATATAGTGATAGACACATTTATACATGTTTAATATCTTCAGATAAGACCATTTCATAACAGCCTTATCTTTTAATCCTAAACCCATACCTCCAGGTGAACATTTTTTTTGACATTCATAAATTGTGATTCAGTAACTATTGATGTAAGAGTAGCAATGAGAAGTTTAGAAAGGCAATAGGGTATAAACTGTGCCAATAACAGAACAGTGATCTTGACATCTCTACAATGTACTGGGGAAGTACACATAAAACCAAATTAACCTCTTAGAATTTTCATGAGCAGAAAAGGATTTAATTAAGGAAGTTAAGGTTCCCTTCCAGTTCCTTCTTCCAAAAAATCTGAAAAAATCTGGTCTTTGACCTTTATTTGTAAAATGAATTCTACATCATATTTCTGCATATAGCTCTCTAAGGAGAATCAAGTTTACACTTCCCTCTCAATCCAAACCATAACAGTGCTTAATTAGGTGATAATTTATGTAGTACTTAGCATGAACGTTTGACACTTGCTGAAATAGGCAGCATGAGTGTACATATGTTATCACCTGACTACATCAAGCAACAGAGCCTATGCACTGGTCAGGTATCTTGGGCTTTATAAGGTATCAAGTAACATTTATAACCCTGTTGTGCCTAAATTTCTAATAGGTTGGACCTGTCTCCTGTGTCCATTAATATATATGCCTGTATGTAGTTAAAGCACTGATTATAAGATCTCCAAAACAACAGCAGATAAGGGAAATAGGTGTCAAGACAACCTGCAACAGGGCTGTCCGGAACTGTGTCACTCTGCTCAGCTTTAAGTGCATCGCTGACAAACATTTAATTTTTGCCCACCTGATATGACTAAAAACATGGAATTGAGCTCTTTTCCTACCAAAGTTATAACTTGAATAATTATAACTATATTAATCCAACTTATTTTAAAAAGGGTACAGAGCATTTTAATATAAGGCCTTTTTCTCTACCCATGGCAGTCATACTGTTCTGTTAGGTTGAATAGCAACATTTTGATGGAGCTGCTATTTTTCTAAATGGTCAGATTACTTTGACCACAGTTAGCTCATTTTGCTTTGGACAGTCAAAGCCTGACTCTGTGCAAGATTTGATAAGAGAATAGACATTAATTCACAAATTTTCCCTGTTGAGCAGCTCCACTAAACCACAGGTAATATTACATCCCTAGTTTGGAATAAAAGATGCTGAGTTACCTTGAACATGTCTAAATAGAGATTTGTACCCACTTTTCTAATTATACTTTCCTTCTCTCTACCTAGTAGCAAGTAATGGTATCTCACTGAGTGCTGCGAAAATAAACTCAGATCTTACATGCATAACGTGTTCAGCATGTTATGCAAGCATGTGTCATAAAGGGATAAAATTAAATTAACAATTGCTGATTAATTGCATTCTACTTTGGTTCGCATTTATTTATTTATTAGGTTTCTTTAATCAATTTTGATATTCTTATTTACATTTACTAATAGTCCCAGTTTTTATGAGAATAGTAGAGACAGTGTAATCCTTTGTATTGTTTTTTACAAATTTCAGAAATTTCTTTAAAATATCAAGAAAATACAACAACCATCATACTTCCTGTGTTCTGCTGAGTTGTACCAGAGTGGTTACAGTCTGGTTAACATTTTTTTTAATATTGTTTTTTTCATAGAAAGCTATAGGTCAACCTCTAAAAAACTACTGTCACCATGAAAATGATCTGAAATATAGTGACAAAAAATGAAAACAAGATGTTTAGAGAATCAAATTAATGTGATGGTGTCTTTTCTAAAATAGCTTTAAGTGTGGTTAAAACACCAGTACTCCTCCACAATTCCTCTAGTAGAATATTAAGTTTATGGAAGGATTAAAAACTGCTTGTAAGTAATAAATAGTAAATAATTCTGTTTTATAGTTAAAAATATTAATTTAAATGTACTTTAGAATTTTTTACCAGTCTTTGCTAGCCATCTATTTACAGATAAGCTCCACATAATATTTTAAGACATATGATACTTAAGCACCTGTATTTTTGGTAGCTTAATTCAAAACTGACTCCAAATGCAAATTAAATTAGGTTAATGTAAATTGCATTGCCGTGTCATGGTTTCACCCCAGCCAGCAGCCAAGCCCCATGCAGCCGCTCACTCACTCCCACCTGTTGCAGCGGCTGAACCAGCAACTGTGGTGGCCAGGGGGCCGAAGAGCCCAGGTACAGGAGAGGCCGGCTGGTGGACCAACTCAGAAGTCTAGGATCACCCCTAAGTCAGGGTGAGAACGGCTTCTCCCATGAGGCCTTGTGACTCTATGTCGGTTCGGTCTGTCTGGTTGGCCAGTTGATAGACGCCCCTGTATCCCTTAAGAGGATGTAATCCAGCCCCCACTCCGCCCCCTCCTTCTCCCCACTGGTTGTTGTTGTATTACCCCGCCTCTCTTCTGTACCCCTTTATAAGTGTGTCCTGCCGGAAACTGATCCCTTTTCATCCATGGAATCCTTCGTTGTGGTCTGGTAATAAACCCATTGGAACTCTATACACAGGACTGCCTCTTGACTCTTGCCTCTAGTGACGCCTGAGCTAGCCAGCTTAGTGTGAGCGTGAGCTGCGTGTTCCCACCACATGGCTGAGAGAGCTGGCTTGTGAGTGTGCCAAGAAGCACCGCCGGAGTGGTTCCTCGCTAAGGAACGCTTCAGGAATAAAGCAGCAGCTTCCCCACTGAACACCCACACGGCGTTACCCACCAGCAAGATCAGCGAGAGAATCAGAAGGGTAGAACCTGCAAAATTCATGGGTTGCAATAAAGACAGATCAATAGGGAAAGCAAAAACTGCACATGCAAACAAAGAAAAACAAAGAATTAAGTCACTGCTTCCCTTGGGAAGGTAGATGTTCAGCCATCCCCAGGAGAGCAGGGCCCCATCACACGTAATGGAGACTTGAGAAGACAAACACCATCACTCCAAGCTTCCCCCCCCCTTCCTCTTTCTTCCCCCCACTTTATATACTGAGCACAATGTCACATGGTCTGGAATACCTCTTTGGACAGTTTGGGTCATTTGTCCTGGCTGTGTCTCCTCCCAGCCTGCCATGCACCCCCAACTTCCTCACCAGTGTGGCAGCACAAAAAGCAGAAAAGGCCTTGGCTCTGTGGAAGCCCTGCTCAGCAATAACATCTCCATTATCACAGTGTTCAGCACAAATCCAAAATGCAGCCCTGTGCCAGCCACTGTGAAGACAATCAACTCTATCCCAGCCAAAACTAGCACATAATGCACAAGTTTTTTTATTAACCAACAGTGATATTGGTTATGAAATAATTGAGCTCATCAGCCATTTTAACAAAGGCAAGAAGTACTTAATGAGTTTGCTGATTTTTGTCACAAGTTAAACATTTCATAATAAGTCATCAGCTTTTGAAGAAGGAAAACTATGAATTGAACCTTATGTTTCCATCCATAGACTTCCCTGATTTGTCTTTCACCAACAAAAGGGGCACAATGAATGGGAGATAACCTTGAATGTAGCAATATCGTGACTAACAGACACCTGATCTTGGTTGTGAAATACCTGCAACTCCCAACTCTGCTCCAGATTATCCCTAGCAGGGTCTGGTTTGCCAACACCTTGCAGACAGCATCGTTTTTCACACTGTGCAGTATGATGCCATACTGTTTTGACTACAAAACAGACCCTTGTTCCACTAGGCTAAGTAATTTTAAAATATGCAGGGCAACATTTAGTTAATCCCAGCATGTGTCCTTGGATATCCTCTTCTTTACAAATCACAAATTACTGAGAGGACTAGCAAGATAGAGTTGTAGCACACCACCCAGACACTGTCAAGATGCCTCCCAGACCAGTTTGGTTTGCTCTTCTCAGTTACTAGCCAAAAGGCAAAAGGGAAATCCAGCTACTGATGAGATTCAAGGCAGAGCAGACATTCCCTGGCTATTTTGAATAGTTATTCTTGAAACTGATTCTAATTTTGTAGAGTATCTGTGAATAGGGAAAGACAGAGGCTTAACTTTTTTCACCACCTATCAGACTTGTTAGGATCTCTTCCCCATACAGACATGAGAAGCTGGGTTATTCCTGGGTCTAGACAAAGAGTCTGAATCGTACTGAAATTCACCATGTTATAAAAAATAAAAATAAAATAAATTTTAAAAAAAACAGCTACTGTGAAGAGTGTTGAGAAGCAATGGCCCATTTATATTCTGTCTACAATTTAGCATAAGACCACAAAGCATATAATTCCAGGGGATTCAATTCAAAGCAAAATGTTTAAGCTTCTGCACTGAAGAACTTTATGCATGGCCAGAGAAAACAGAGAACAACAACTTTCCACAGTGTTTAGCTGCTTTGCTTGTGCTTCCATGATACAGAGGCCAAACATACAGTAATTTTAACTGAACCAAGTCCAAGACTTGTCTAAGTGTATCCACTGAAAATGAAACCGACCTTGGGGAGAAAGAAGAAATGGCAGAGCAGTGAAAATATCTTGTGCCTTAAGGAAAAGCATAGAGAAAGTAGCAGCGGCTCATGCCTCCTCTCAAAATAATAACTAGGGTTATTATTTACCAGACAGAAATGACCTTTCTTCTTGCACAGTAAGTCTTTGGTGCCAGCAAAGGCAGACAAGGTAACTAAATAAGTATTCTGAAAGAGAACAGGAGCGAGTATTCAGGACGATGCTAGTATGTCAGGAAACAAGAGCAAGAGATTCTCTTGCTCCTTCTGAAATGGAAAGCATGATTTATCATATGCAACTAAATAAGAAAAACAGTGTATGTCAACAGAGAGCAATTGGTAGAACTTCTGGCAAGAGAAGGGATATTGAATCAATAATGATGGTAATGGCTTTATTTTAAATTCTAAAATTATCTTTGCTGTCCTCAAAGTATCATTTATATAAAAATCACAAAATGGTATTAAGAATCTATGGTCAAAGTTCCCCTCAAGCTTATTTGCCCATTCCCAAACTTAAAAAAAAATAACTACAAGACAACTTGTAGAACACACTTATTTTCCAACATTTGTGTAACAAGTGGACAGACTACATTACTCACCCATAGAATCACCTCCCATGAGTTATGTCTCTTTCCACTTCAGTACTTTTTTTTTTATTTTTAGTGAATAAATCTTAAACGTATCCTACATTTTCTTCTTCTCCTCTCCTTTGTCAACCCCTCTTGCTCTCTGCCACTTTCTATTGCAGGAGGTTCATGTAACTTTCAGTTCACCTCCTCTCTCCCCCCAAGAGAGGGACAAGGTGGAAAGTAGTGAAAAAACTTCCTGTATTACCTCCTTTCCTAAATTCATTGGCTTGGCTGGTAAGGGGGCAGAAGCATGTGTCATGAGCTACCAAACTCTTCACACATCTTGATACCATGTGTAATGCTGTATTTCTGCACTCCTGTTCTTACCAAATGCCTGCCCTTCCCACATGGTTCTCCCTTCCCTGCCCCTAGTCCTGGCCACTCCCTCGGGTTCTCCCCATTTGTTGTGTACCCCAACTCCGCCCATGTACCGCCCCTATGCCCTGAGACCATTAGTCCATGTGCTCTCTCCACCCCCTCATCTCCATTTAAAATGCCAGGCTCCACACCGTGTCAGCTCTGTCTGCCTTTGGGGATCAGCCTGTCACCGCGTCAATAAAGATCCTCTGAGGTCTCCATGCCGGGAGCCTTCTCCCCTCCCTTATCGCCACCGTGTTGTGGAGCCGAAAGCTAGCTGGAGCATGAGCTGCGAGGCCAGCAGGAAGGGCTACGGGAAGCGGGAACAGCCGCTCTCCCCAGGAAGCCCCACAGAGCTCTCCGGGAAGGTCTGCGGCTTGCCAGACCCTTGCAGGAACCATCAGACCACAACACCCATTAGCATGGAAGTGTCTAGTCCCACCCCAGTGTGCCATAGCCGTCAAACTCAGCTGTTAATAAAGGTTCTGATCTGCTGCAAAATTCTGAATCCTTGAACAAATACAAATATGCTTCATTTTCACAGGTTTTTCTTCAGTGATTAAGTTTTACCTATGTCTTTTCTCCTAATTATATTTTTTCAAAGCACGCCAAATAGTAATTCTGCATGACAGTTTTATCACCTGCATAACATTTCAAATGAAATTTTTTATTGCATTTGATGTTATTTGAACACTTACCGTATATTCTTCAGTCCTACAGTTTTCAGTGTTCTGGCTATATTAAAAAATACTTAGTAGACAGTTGGGGTATATGCCTTTTTTTTTCCATTTTTAAGTGTTTAAGTGGTAGTAAACATATAGTACATTGCAAATACATTTCATGTACGTATATAGTTCTTTATGTGTTGTTAAGAATATATGTTTTGCATCGCCGGAGTTAAGCTTGTCACATTTTCCATTGCAAACTTAATTTTAGGGTTTATAACGTCTCCATAAAATATGTCCTTCAGTAAGGAATGTGGCGTTTAATTCTCCAGCTGAAAAGAAGGGGTGAGGTTTTTCCTTACAAAAACCAGATTAATAAAATAATACTCTAGCAAACATTTATAGTAGTCAGAAATGAAGTGACAAAAAAGCCTTTGCAGCTTGGATTCCTTCTCTTAGACTGCCAAAAGGCTTAATGTAAAAAAACTTCCAACTCTGAATTGGAATATAAACGCAACATTTTTTTATTCTAACCAAAAATAAGAGCTTTCCGATATCAACTACTACTGATTAGAGTTTGAAGCAGTTCTTGACTCCACCATAAAGTAGATGAAATAGTATTTGTTCATTGCCTGTCTAGATCACTAATAATTTCAGTCGTCAAACATCATAGCCCAGACTAATTAAAACTTTTTGATCTTACTAAATTAGAGCTAACAAAATAATGACAGTCCGTCCCTGATTGTATGCCCTAAATTTTACTTCTTATACCTTTTTGATACTCTACAATCCATGATAAAAAAGGATTTTTCCTCAGCTCTACAAATGTTATACTAAAGACATACTGCTTGCCACTATTTCTGTTTCTAAACAGGACAACAAAATAGAGTATAAGACAAATCATACAAGACAAAAGCACAGATGAAATTAAAAATTCAGATGGTTTCTTGATAATTTATAAGTAAGTATATTTTTCAGAGAGCAGGAATAATTTGTGAGTGAGTCAAGTATCAGAATTCTAAGCTTATTCTAAGCTTTCAGGTTCAGGCCTATGCATAATAACAGCTATTTTTATAAAAATTTTAAAGCCTTATTTTCAATTTCTCTCATACTTACTTCCAGCAGTTTTCCTCAACTTCAGTGCTTTCCAGATTAATCTATCTCTGCGTTAACAAATTTTATGACCTTTATTGCAAGTCACCTAACAAGTGTTTTCTCAAAGTTCTTTTTTTTCCTGAGCAGTGAGATTCTTAGTTTTCATTCTTTCCAAATATAACAGCCTGGTTCACAACTTGATTTAAAAAAAAAAAAAAGAAAGGTTCAAAAATGCCCTGATTTTGAGTCTTTAAAAGACAAAACAAGTCCAAACAGATATATTTGTTAAATCAAAAATTCCCCAAACTCATGACATTCCAGACTTGATTGATGATTTGTGAATGCTTTCAGGTTAGCAATGCTCTACTATGTGTTCCTCAAATTCCTGTCTTACCACTATATCCACCAGCTACTTGGTTTTTGATCTTTCTTCCACAAATTTCACCCAACATTTTCAGGTTTGTAACTGAAATGAAATAACTTTTTCTTTGACTCAGGACTTTGTTGTACCTATATTCTAGCTAAATTTTAAAATGGCTCCCAAGGTCTGTGGTTGCTCCACCTCACATGGATTACTAAGAAGGAACTGTGGATTTTTGTCTCTCTTATCCTTTGTCCTGTGTTTTTTGTCATTTTTACATTACAAAGAAATAGTACATAAATTATGAGAGTTAGATCTGTGTTTTGCTCACGTAGATTATCCCAGTTTTCAGTTTTTCTATTTTATTAGAATCATGTTTTTCTTTAGTTTCTCCCTGTGTGACATAGCTCCCAACTCATACAGAGTGTTTACATTCATCTTTGCTTTTCTTCTTGGCCTCTAACACCAGGAAATTATTTATTAATTTATTAACAAAAACATAGATTTTAAAACATGCACTAAGAAAATTAGAAGCTTTCTAGGAAGACAAGATTTGTCCATAGTTTAATTTTACACTGTTGGAGGTCATCCTCACAAGGGATGTTGAATTTATAATGAAACCTGACAAACATGAAGTAAAACACCAGAAGAGATTCAGCCTACCAATTACACATCACAAGCCCTTAATTTCCTGATTTTCCATTACATGCTCATGGAGCATGTTTCATTTCTACTCAACCATAGTAAGTGTGTATCATTCCTGATTTAAAGTCAAATTTCTGATTGCTGCCAAAGTTGCAGCTCAAACTAGTCATGTGGTCAATAAATAGCATCTTGTTTTAGTATTCTAAAAATTCTTTAGGGAAGCAATTGTGTAGAAAATAAAAGCAACATCTTACGATGGAAATGCCTGAAGGAATGTGTCTGTTCTTGAGCAGACAGCAAAACAAATGCCACACTGCTAGTTGTAGGTAATCTCTGTCCTTAATAAATACAGACTAAACCAGAATTAACACTTCTTACTTTGCACACAAAATTTAGTCACTCAAACAGCTATATATTAGACTTTGCTTCACATGAAAATTATTTGGACTACTTCAAGTTACATGACCAAGATCCCTCTGTTGTGGATGGTAAATAGGCGTTTCTAGGATTTGGGATCAAATCACCATCCAGCTCCCACTTCTTGGGCTATACCTTAAATATACTGCTATTAAAAGAAATATAGGCAAAGTGGGAATTAGCAAAAACGTTTTTTTCCATTTCTCCTAAACTCTTGAAATACAGACTTTTGTCTGAACAGTGGAAGTCTACAACTTGACTCTACCCATCTAAGCCATAACAGTCCTGATAATATGTGTGTCTCTGCAAAGGTGTCTACAAAAAAATGGAGATATTTTAGGTACTTCTAGGTGATAGTGTTTGAGAGTAAGAAGTTTAAACTGCTGGCATGGTGTCAGCATGTCCCAGACACTGCTTGGGAACTGTTTAGAGAATAGCATTGAGCGGAGGTTTTTTCCAGTGCGGCGATCTCCTTTTCAAGAGAGAAAGGAGAAAGTTTCGCCTAAATTATTTTTTAAACTGCCTCTCTCCACACACACACAAGCTCTGAAACCAGGCATAGAACATCAGCTGAGAAATCGGCTTTTTGGTTTTGAAATACCACATCCCAAATCAACACCTTGTGGAAAAACAGAAAAGAAATAACTTAAGTAAAAAGAAAACAAAATCATTGACAATGGAACCACATCGGTTTCCACCAAGCAAAAAAAGGTATCTGTGACACGATATTACACAACCATGATGAGAAAGCTTACTATTATTAAATTTCTTACTGTATTATACACTTAAAAGAGGCATGAAGTATTTACACAGCATGACTGCACTTTTATATCTTCAAGGGATTAATTTAACACAATCCAAACAGCTAAGTGTTAAGGCTGATCTATCACTAATTCTTTACAAACCACAGATTTAGCTTTAAGAATGAGAAGACAATTTAGTCCCATTCCCTACCTAAAAACAATTCTTTGACTTTTAAAGACTGATGATTAATATACGGAAATATTTGTTCCCTCCTTGTCTCTTTCTTCCCAGCGATATCATCTATCACAACTATGATGAATATAGTTGTTGCAAGTCTAAATGAAGTGAGAGGAAAGGTAGAACTTCTTGAAAAATAATTAGTTTTAAATTCACTGGGAAAGTGAATCTAGGTTTTGTTTCCTATGAAAAGCATTAAAAGAACTTGTAGACATACAGTAGGATGTGAACTGTAATAAATCATACTCTTAACTCTGCTATTTGTCTTCTTTAATTTTCCATTTAGTGGACAAATGATTCATTTTTCCCTTTGGAGAGCTACAAACTACAGAACTTACAACTATTTAACAAGAAATAACGCTAGAAAAAAAGAAATACCAGAGTTCCACCTTCTCAAATAAAATTTTTATCCAAATATCATACTTATTTTCAGACAAAAAACCCCAAAACCCTGAAGTACTTTGGGGTGCTTCTGTAGTTTTGAGTCTTGTAAATTCCCACTGACTCAAGTGGAAGTTTCCCTGTAAGAGGACTGGAGGGAAACACAGGGAAGACCTCTCCTTTAGATGTCAAAAATGTTGGTCTTGCACATTCTTCTCAAAAAATGTAATGTGCAATACATTTATTTATATTAGCAACCAAGAAACAATATTTATTTTGGAAGACACTGGTTTTCATTACTGTGAGCAGAAATGTGGTATTCACCCACAGCTTTGGGCTGGGCACAGAGGGAAGGTAGTTTCAGGGCATTCTGAACTGGCACGTCCCAGTGGAGTTGTCTGCGGTGTCATAACATGGAGGCGACACAGCAACGCCTCTGCATAGCCACAATCACCCTGTCAGGCAAGCTCTGCCCCACGAGAAAAGATTAGAAATATGGGTCCTCCTTCAGGGTTTCGTTCCTTAGGAAAAAACAATATCAAAAGGTCTTGTTTTGAGAGAGAAGCCTCATTTTTTCCCCTTCTTCCATGACTTGTAGCCTCTTGACCTACAAATTTCTAGACGGAAAAAGTTATGTTTTTCTGAAGTTGAATTTTGATACAAAATATATTAGTACAATAGTGCCAATCCCAAGCATTCAAACATCATGAGTCAGATACCAAAAGTTACGAGACTGGCTGGCACTTCAAATTTAAGAAGAAAGTGTCTTTTGTTTTGTTATTCTTAGTCTAGAGTATGGTCACATTTTTAAGCTTCTGTTGGCAACCATGAGAGCAGACACTCAACCAATGCATTGTTTTAGTGTTTTGAATGAAATTACATTGTTATGTAATACTTGATTTTAGCAGCTCAGGCACTAAGAAAACTAGATGTTGCATGACCAGTCATAAAAATCACCCAATTTGGCAACTGTTATTTGTTGTGCAGTTATAGTCTGAACATTTTGGCACCCATGACTTGGCGCTGATTTCAGAATGTCTACTGATATGAATTATAAAGACATCGCACTATGCTTCTGTTCCTGGTGACATGAAAAGAGTTAATAGTCTGTATCCCAAAAATGACAGCAAATCACACCTTTTACTCTTTGAAATGATCCAAAACCACATATCAAGTCAATACTCATGTGTATTTCTGAGTGGTTTCAACTATAAGCCTTATGCCAAGAATACCCTTGTGATTTGGATTCTAGATTGAGTGAAAAATGCCTCACTCAGATCCAAACAAAATCTCAGAGAAATGTTCCCTTCAGACTTGTAATCTTGTGATTTGTGCAAGAATGCTGGAGGTTTGGGTCATAAACCCAGGAAAGACAAGTTTATCAATTTCTGTCATACAATCAAAACCCTAAACAGAAATCCTTGACTAGATTTAGCCACAAATCTGCAATATATAATTTTTATATTACATATATTACTGGTCTTCTGAACCACGCACTACAGAGAAATATTTCATGATTCAGAACCAATGTTGAGAGTCAGATGACTGGATTTTCTCCCTTTATATGTGTGAGAAGGCTCACTTTTCCAATCCCATGACATTCCCGTAAGGGAGTGGGAGACTGCCTGGATGTGACCAATTTTATTTTCAGAGCTGGGTAAGTGTTTGAGAATGCCAGCTCTACGGTGATTTTACTGTCACTGTTGATAGGTACAACATGGACTGTAGGAGTACATCATCATAAATGACATGATTCAAACTGGCTCTGCTGTTGTTTACTGTGGGCACAGGGCTCCACTACAGGAGCTCTACTAGACGAGCTCCACACTGGGCTGGTTGCAGGACTGGACTCCCTTATATGCTGCTGTTAGAAAAATACTGAGTTTGGTAGAAAAGTGGGAAGCTACCATGCAAAGTGACCATCTGACATCTGTAGCAATTCCCAGGGGCCAGCCAGGGTGCAGCTGACAGAGCTGTGAGAAACACTCACAGAGCTCAAGAAGTAGATCTGGTGATGGTTGGATCTTGTATGCATTCAGTGCTGATTGCAATGTCATGATACTACCACCTGGAAGAAAACCAAAAGTGTCATTTCTACTTTTTAATAGCATAGATAATGGAAGTTTACCTACTACTTTAAATTTGATTTAACCATCTTTTTATCAGCTTATAAACACTGAAGCTGACAGTTAATCAGGCATTAAGGTCAGGACTGCATGATTGTCCTTTGGGCTTTCCTTTTTTTTGCTCCAGGATTTATTTACTGAACTAGTTGCTCTTCAGCCTCAAATCAGTCAAGATCTCTCATTTGTCTGCACTTCTCCTTCCCCCAGGCTCCTAGAGGTTGTCATCATTTAGGTCAGGCAGGTAAGACAAATGAGGAAGAGGCATACCTTATCCATGAGTTTTGAGCCTCTGTGAGATAAGAGGCTCGCAGGGATTCTTATAGGCCTTGAGTCCTGGCCTCTCCCTGCCTCATGTCATCCTTTATGTCACTGACCCTGCCCTTCTTCCCAACACAGTTCTAGTAGTTCCCTTAATTGAAACCTTCTCAACTCTGCCCTTCTGTCCATTAGTCTCTTCCTTTGACCTCTGATTTCATGCCCTGGTCTGACCACTTTTTTCTGTTCATTTTCCAGTGTCCATTTGTGGTTCCAGTGTTCCTTTACACCATTATTTTCTCCTTCAACCCCTTTAACTAGGTCTCTCCTTACCATACATACCCAAATGTAGCCTGGCATCACCCTGTCAGCAGTCTGGACGCACCTGTTAGGAGATACTAGAGGAGGAAGAACAGAAAGAACAAAAGAGAGTTCACAAATAGCAATTCCTGATGGCAGTAGCTACTCCCCACTCTCTACAGTGGCAGCTGCTGCGCCTGCTCTGCCTGCTCTGCCTTCTCTCTCCCCCAGAAAGCAGGCAGATCCACCAGGAGTCTGTTGGACCAAGTTCATTCAGTGCATCAAGAGCAAATTAAATCTGCTAACTTCTCTGTTTCTCAATGGAATTCAAGTTACTCTACTTAAAAGTCAATATGATTATTTAAAATTTTGTTTTAAATTGGATTTTGATATTTTGATCTGACTATAGATTCCTCAGGGCCTTTCCAGTCAAGTAATTAACAGGATAACATTCCCCATTTAAAGTCTTTGTAGCTGTAGTCTTACTCCTTGCTATGAAAAATTAAGTTTGGATCAGACTCTAGACAATCTTTTTTGATTATTTATCTAAAACTAAAGGCAGGAAATGATTCATTTGATTTCTGCCAATACTGGAGTGTTGCCACTTTTAGCTCAGGAAGAGTAGGCTTCCTTTGGCAGCCTTTGCTTGCATGATGATGAATGAAGTTCTATGTTTAGTGCTTGCTAAAATTTTATAGAGTCTAAAAAAGCAATCTAAACATGTTATAGGGAGTGGGTAAGTTTTTTCAGATAACTATACCATAAGTTCTCATGCTGCGTCCCAGCAATACCTTAAATATATACATAGAGGAGGGACTCTTTCCAAAAAAAGATCTTTAAATACTTGAAAATGCACTATTTTTCATAATAAGCAAATCATTCCCCCAACGTGAATACACATTAGCAGTAACATTACATAGAGGAAAACATAAATGCCTCTCCTTGTCTTAATGATATAGTGCCCAAATTGCATGTAGTCATTTGTCACAAAAAAGCTTAGACCACCATGGAACAGGCAGTTAAACAGCATAATAAAACATACTGTAGACCTAACCAGCAACTGCTACCTACTGATGAACAGAAAAGTTTTAGAAGTCTAGACAATATAAATATTTGTCTGTACTAAAGAGTTATAATATTCAATCACAATACCCTAATTCGGGGGAGGGAATTAGGCAGAAATGATGCATTTATATCTGACGAAAGCATCCAAGTATCCTTTCAAAAATAACCATAAATTTTACATAAATTGATCTCACTGGATGGCGTTTGTCATTCAGACAAACTTATTTTCAAGGTCTGAATGTAAGCAGACATGTTTGAGTAATTCAGGATGGTTTTACAAATGTTTTCTACTCAAATTCAGTGTCCTCAACTTTGTTCTCGCCTGCCTTTGTTCTTTCCTTGCATACTACCTACCTTTGTGATTTGATAGAGCATTTCTCCACAGTGTTTGCTTTGATAACTCCCCAACAGGCTTCTGAAATGGCATGTTCAAGTGAGCCAGTTTTCATGTTGAGAACAGTCCCCTCATTCATGTATTTTCGGTACCTCCAAGTATTCTCAGGTCTGGACGGGTGCTCTCAGAAGATTCACACCTCTGTGAAGACTGTAGCTGCACTTGATGTTCACTGTGCTTGGGATCAGACTTTAGTCAGGAAGATACTCTTGAACTAAAGGTACTTTTATATACATATATAATTTTAAGAGTATTGGGCATGTATTAGAACAAGAACAATGTTTTTTAACACCAAGTTATAGGTAACTGTTTTATTTGGAGGGCAAATTAACATTATTTACACTCTACCATTCACAGTGAGCAAATAGCTTGCCTTGGGAATATAAATGGTTTAGAATATTAGCCTGGTTTTGTTATTTCATGAAAGTAGCCTAAATGTCTATGGTTAGTTAAAGATTTTGCCTTTCCTGACCACACCTGTGTTTGTTTTCCACTTGAAGATTTACTTTACACTTTGCTTAATGACATACTTTCCAAAATTAAGGTATCTCCAGGACAAATAATGTACAGTGGGAGTGACATTAATTCTGTAACTACACCTCACTAAAGTTCATTGTCATGCAGAAAACTGGGGAAAGACAATGAAAAAGTACACAGAGGAAGAGAATGATAACATCTGCGTATTGACAGCCCTATCCTACTTGCTTTAAAATTGACTGTGGAGCCTGGTTGGCTCCTTTGGGTAGTGCATAATTTTGAATAAATGGTCCTGTCTGATAAGCTACATCAAAGGCACCTTGTATCATACACATTTGAGACTCCCAGTTCAGAAGGTTTTGTTATTCTACCTTCTTTTAAACTATTAAGAAGCATTTGCATTCCTGAAATTAACTGTCTCTGGTATCATCTTTGAGCTGTGCTTCTGAGAAAGTTCATTAAATAAAAAAGAAAAGATGCGAGTGGAATATGCCAGGACTAGTAAAAGATAAATCTGTGAGGAGTCAGGATGCAAAGATGGAAAAATGGAGAGTTCAGCTAGGGCCACATGCAAGGGCTGTCTGGTGCTTTGGTTTCAACCACAGGCAATATTGGGACAAAATACAGATAGTGGATCATTTTCACTATAATTCCACTTCAGTTTTCATTCTGTTCTGCAACAGTCAGGTATAAAGAATCTCAAAGGATTTAACATTCAAAATGTACATCATCTGCGATTCTATACTTTTACAATTAATACACTTTTTTCTGTATCTCTTAAAAATACTGCCTACATGATAGAAAGAACTAGGGTCACACAGAAAATATTAGGTGAAGTAACTTGGCCTGTATATTACAGATAACAAGAGCTGACTTCCATAGTTGTATTTTAGAGGTTAAGTAAATAATGAAGTGGAGACCTAAAAAGTGATGATAACAATGAAAAATATAGAGGAGAGGACCATGTTTTCAATGTGAGGACAGATAGCCTAAAAGGACAATTTAGTGTTTAAATATCACTCTTTCTTGAATAGTTTAATGTCTGTTTTGTGTTTAGGGATTAATGTAGAATCTCTTCAAATATATGAGAGCTTTGCATGTATCATAAAGCAAACTGTAAAGGGATAAAAATTTAATTTTTAAGGAAGTTTTTGGTGTCCACCTTTATGACCCTCAGTCTCTCAGCTCTCCCCCAATGGAGAAGGCAAGCACTCTCTGTCAATGCATATATAAGACATTTATAAGTGAATAGGATCCAAAAGGCTTTGTCCCATTTCCCACTGTGTACATTTTCAGATACTGTGTGGGATTCATGGGATTTCCCTCTGTTCTGTTGCTGAAAATCAGAAACACTCACCTCTGTGGTATGCAGACTGAAAAATCATGCAGAGTTGACCAAAGGTGCAGGTGGACTTATGGCCATTCCCCACTGATGGAAAAACACAAACAAAATCAATGCAATGAAACCAATTGCTCCCCAAAGACTCTGCTTTCCTCTTGCCTCTTAACCCCTTTCTCCTCTTTGGCTGCCAGTCACTTTGAGTTTTCTCCTAACTTTAACTGCAACAGAAGAGAGTCTTAATGGTCTAGCCATGCATGTTTCTTTCTCACATTCAAGGTTCCCAAATAGGACCTTCCTCAAGCTATGTGCTATTCATCTGCTGTTCACTGCGGTCTCAAAGGAAAAGTCCTTCATAGCCCCATTTCCATCAGAGACCAATCCACTGATGTCTTCCACCTGAAAATTCAACACTACAGGACCCCATTTTTAGGGTTAGCTCAGATTGGTTCCACCTACTGCTAAGGAAATGAGGAATGATCCCCAAAGCTGTATTCAAACCCTGCATTTTCTCTTCCAAACTCTCCCTGAGCACAACAGCCCTTCTTGCTTCCTTACAGTTTCAGATTTGTTCACTGAAGGTGTTCCTCCACTCTCACTTCTTTCTCCCAGCTGCCCATCCCCAGTGGCAGTTCATGATAGACCCATTTGTTTCTCAAGAAGACAGATTGGAAGAAAGGATATATTTTCTTTGTTGTTTTCCTCTTACATCACTGAGGACAAAAGAGACTAAATATGTCAAAGCTGCAAGAAGCAAACCCTGAGAAAAACCTTTACTGTGTTTCCTCAAAACCAACTTTTCAAGCCATTTCTTGCTGATGCAAAAGTGTATTTACACTACAGACCTAATCAGGAAGTTCTGTAGCCCTCTGGAACACAAAGAAATAAATAAATAAAAAAATCTGAGCTCACCTGAAGTACCTTTGTTGCTCACATCAGCTGGTGTAATCACATCTCATAGTAAGTTATATTGACATTTAAGTGCAAATGAAATTCTGAGGAAACAATGCAATACTAGAAAGGTTGTGTGCAGGGGTACTTTAGATAAGTATTAAAGAAAATTAATATCTAGCACATCAGGTAAGTAGATTACTAGCAAATTTTTCATAGATGTACACTAGTATGCATGACTATACTCAGTGGGATTGCATAAGGTGTATTAGATTCTCTGTGCTTTGTATATCCAGCAATGAAAGATAAAAACTGAGGAAATCAAATCACTTTTGGTTCCGTCAGGAACACTTTTTGGGGGTATAAAATATTTTCCTGAATAGAGGCTTAAACAGAGAGAACAGCTCAAACAGCTTATCAGAAACCTCATTCAGCTGTGTAGCATTTTGAGAAGCAGCTTCCTTCTACAACCAGCAGCTACAGAAAGATCTTAAAAATAAATAGAAAAGACATTTTTACACTGATGACCTTGTCTGAGATTACATCATGTCTCAGTTACCATGAATGCTGGCTACAGCTTTGGTTTCTGTTGCGTCTACTTGGAGATACATTTCTGTTCTGTATCAATAACATGTCATGTGTGTTTGAGCCAGGGAAGATTTGCTTCTTACTTCCATATTTGCTGTCAAAGCACTGGACCAGGAACCTGAGTTTCAGAGAGACTATTTCCTTTGCTGATGGATCTAGCACACCAGAACAAGTTTTGTCAGCCTTAATAAAAGAACAGGATAAGGGTTAATTCTGTGCTGTAATAGGCTATTTAGACGTGCGTAACCACTCCACCCAGGCATAAATGACACCATCTGTTGGGGCAAACTGTGTATACAATGCCCTATCTGTACACTGGTTACCTCTATAGAAGCAAATTCAAGTAGTATTTAGCTACTTTCAACTACAATATACAATACTTAGCTAGAATAATGATCAAAAGAAACAGTTTTTGTCTTATACACTTGTATATCCTCTCAACTTCATTAGGAGTTAGGCAGATACACACAGCAGACTGCTGTATTCTGGATTTACTATGTTTCCTATTACCTTGCTAATGTATCCATTTCCATCAATGGGATGAAAAGGTATATTGGAGAAAAGAAGTAGATGTGCAACCCATAAAACCTATTTTGGGAAGATAGTGGCTATGGCATCATATTTTTCTGCAGTCAGCAGATGTTTCAGTAGCGTGAAAAATATTTACTCTAGCTGAGATTAGAAGGTATCCGTTTATTGTATTCATTAAAATTTGGCTATATGTGTGTCTCTTTACATGCAAAACAAATTTTCCCACTAACAAGACTGCAACCTGCCCTGTGAGATTAATGCTTTTAAACTCATATCCTGGTGTATACATGCTGCCGTTCCACTGATGAACTTAAACAAGGAAAATGCAGAACAAGGTCAAAAGTCCAAGGAGAACTTATGTCTATATAGACATTACCTCCATAACAGCACTTCACTAGACGTGAACAGTCTGTTTTGAGAAAATGCTGGAAGACTGATCAGTCATATACATGGGGCCTGAACCTCTTGTTCAACTCTGATGTTTCCAAATTTCTCAAAGCCTGAAAATCTCTTTAGTCTCTCATTTTAAAGAAGTTTCTGAATTTTTTTCTTTTTCGGTTTTTTTTCCTGACTATAGAAACATTTGGACCGAGAAGAACAGTAGGGTGAGCTCAAAGAGCTCTTTTCCACATTATTCTTCAACTGACTAAATTCGCTAAAATTCTTTAAGACATTCCAAGTTTATTCAAAGCTGTCCTTCTATCTGTAGATCTAAAATGGAGGATATGGATTCCCAGTAAGAATGCCAGTTGCAGCAGAGGATTTCTCTACGTCTCTTTGTAAGGGTATTTTTTCACCTCTAGCAGTGAGATGAATCTCAGATTCCTCTGTTAATTTCATATAGAATTCTTTATTGTGAATGATTTAACTTTTGTCTTGCTCATACACAGAGTGAATTTTCTTCTTTCATAAATGAGATCTTTAGAGATGTATTTTTACATTCTTCCTCCAGAAAAACTACTGCAGGCTATCGGTATTACAGTAAATTTTGTCGTGATTCAACACCCCCAATTGTGGTCAGCTTTGTTCCAGCACAGAAGAAAAAGGCCATGCCTACCACAAAATAAAAGTTGTGTTTTGTTGATTTTTTTTCTTTTTTTTTTGAAGGGAAAGTATACCTACATCCACATTGAAATTGAGGTGTGAAGAAAGCTTCATTTTTTGCTGCAATACTTAGCTACAATCCTTGAGCCATCATTTTTATTGGAGGACAATCTGAGAAATTCTGCTTGCAGAGCAGAGTTCCTTACTCAGATTTAGATGGGTTTGTTTATGTAGTCAGGACTAAAAGTAGCACAGCTTCATTTCTCAGATGGCTTCCCCCTCACTTTCTTTCCAGGAAAGTATTTTTTTTCTCCCAATTCAGTGCTTCATTCCTACCAACAAGTCTTTCTCAGAAGAAGTTAAAAAGAGGAACTTTGGCAAAAGCTCCCATGCTGACCATGCATTCTATAGATAGAGAGGCATTGCTGCACAAAACAGAAACAGGAAGGCTACTTTAGCATCAAAATAGGCCTGAATAAAATATTTAGTTTGAGTTCCACTGCCTGCACAGGTATGGATCTCACATATTGTGATAGAAAGATAAAATTGGACAGAAATTTTTTAACAAGCTCCAACTTGTTGTTTAAATGGAGTTCTGAAGAGTGGGAACATATGGAACTGCTTTGTAGACTCTTCTGCGCTAGACATCTGTTTGCTGGCTGCGATTGCAGTGGAGTGGGTGTTCACTTCAAGCACTAGATAATTTAAATAAAAGACAGAAATAAAGTACATTTCTTCAGTCAATATTGACTGTTACAATATCACAATCTCTAGGACTGCAGCCTGTAACTCTCCTCCCCTGTTCTCAGCTAAGTTCCTACTTTGTCACGAGCCTGACTCCTCTTTCCAACAAAAATGTGAAACTACTTAGGCATGTTAAAATAGCCCTTCTCATCTGGGAATTTCAGCGGCTAGCATAGTATCATAGAGGCGATTCATGATTATGGGATTTACTGACTTCAGTGTTTTCAGACATTTCCTTGTGAGGTAGCCTCCTCGTAATTAAAAGCCTATATATTTAGAAAAAGAGACCAGCACTAAGGGGAAACACCTGAGACTTTTGCAGGCAAAGCTCATCCTATGAAAAACTGCTTTAATGGCTACATAAGAATCCACATAAATGTATTTAACTTCAATATTGGTCTTATCCTCCTGGTGCTGCTGGCACACAATTATACTTCCTCTACCACCTCCATCAGGTGTAATCACTGTTAAAGTTACTCTGGAGATATGTTTGGCAGCTCTAGGATCCTGATGTGAAGCTGCATTATATATTTTCCAGCAGTAACACCTAGACTTGTGGGTTGGCTCCTAAAATGAATGTAGTGGCAATAGTTGGTTGTTTCTGTTGATAGATGCCTCAGAGGCTGCCCTGCTGTTTGATTACACTCCATACTAGATTGATCCTTAGTCATTCAGGCTTTTTAAATTTTCCTTCTAACTAGAATATGAAAACAGAAATGTGAAACTTATAATGCATGTTAAAATGGCCCTTCTCATCTAGAAATTTTAGAGATTAGTATGCCATTCTAGAAACATTTGCTCATAATTTGGTTTAGGTAGCTAACGATCCTCAATCAGTCTGAAGATTATCAGTTGTATTAAAAGCTGACACATTCCATTGTCCAAGTAAGATGGAGGAATAAACTGACTCACAAGAGATTTAAAATGTTGAATTATTCAGTACTAATTTTCATGCTGAAAATAGCACTAGCTGTCTTTCTAGCAGAATATTGAGAAGTGCTAATATTTCTCTTAAAACTTCAAAGTTAGACTATTTAATCAGATTTCTTATGATATGTATATATGTCTTCATGTCTATCTCCTGCTATGAAAACAATTTGCTTTTTAAAGCCACTAATTTCGTCCAAGATTATCGCTTTAGAAATATAACTTTTATCAAGCTACTTGATGTCCTTGTAAGAATAAGTATTACACAGATGAAAGTTGTCTTGAAATAATATTTTAAAAGCTGCAAAATTGAACACCAAACTTAGGCAGAATTAAGTTGATTATGTAAATATTGTATTGCCCTCTACTTATTTACTTGAATACTCCTTTTTCACAGCAGCTGAGCTCATTGAGTACACATTTAGGTGGTACCCATTGAATCTGTAACTGTTCAAAATCATATTTAATCTTTGTCTTATTTGCTACTCACTTTTCAGTCCTAGATCAAAACATATCACACCAGTATCCTCAAAGGAATATCTAATGAGATTTTTTTTTTGCTAAAATGGATTTTGAATACCCAAATCTGTCTTGAGCATGTCTTCAGTATTCTCTGGTTGCTCAGGAGCAACTCAGAACAGGGCAGTCCTCACACCTGCCTCAGCTGGTGTCTGAATTCTAAGTGACCTGTACTGGGTCTGGCTGGGGTGGAGGTAACTTCCTTCATAGCAGCCTGTATGGTGCTGTTTAGAAGGACTAAAACAGTGTTGATAACATGCCAGCATTTTGCCTGTTGCTGAGCAGTGCTTGCACAGCACCAAGCCTTTCTCTTTTTCCCACTTTCCTTATGCTCTGTCCAGCAACTGGGTTGCAGGAGCACAGTAGATTGTGAGTTGACACCACCATCTATGCTGAGTCTAATTGCACAAATGGAATAGTCCAGATTGTACAATGTCATGCTCAACAGTAGGGCTGGGATAGCAGAAGGAGGAGGAGGATTTTGTCTTTCCACTTCCATGCTAGCCATCATTCAGAGAATGTTTGGGCACTGGTCTGTTTGTGGGGTTGGTGAATGATTGCATTTGTGTCACTTACGCATTTTTTTTCTCTTTCCTTCACTTACTAACTTCTCTTTATCATGATTCACAAGTTTTCTCTTTTTTTTCTACCTATTCTCCCACTCACCCTGTTAGGAGGGAGGAACTAAGAGAACAATTGTGTGGGTGCTTGGCTGCTGGCCAGGGACAACCCACAACAGAAACACATTGGATGACATGAGAGATCTCACAGGACTGTATTTCCACACCTGGCCACAGGAACTGTAGCAATATCTAACCTGTATAATATTTCTCCCACAGCATGTCCATCTTTCCTATTCTTTGCTTGACCCCATCAGGGACCTTTGGAGACATCAGTAACCTCATGTTGGTCACCTTATTTGATTTCCCTTTCCATGGAGTGAAGAACTCAGTTCCTCTAAGTCATGAGGGAACAGAACAGAATTCATTCACGAAGAAGTGGAAGCACTCCAGGTTTCACAGTATAGGCTGCAAATTGGCTCAAACTGTCTTGAGTTTCCCTCTGTAAACTGAAAGCAAGATATTGTAATTAAAAATTCAGGAAAGTGAATAGGTAGTGCTATGAGTGCCTTCAAAAACAATTCAGTTTGAAAGAGTACCTCTTTCAAATTAAACAAATATTCAGATTCAAGGAGAGGAAAAAAAGGCATTTAATTTCTTAGGAACAAAATGAGCCTGAATTTGAGGACTAAATTTTATTAGCTAAACCCCTTAGTACTCATGAGATCTCTAAATCCAGATATAGCTAGGTCATTCCATTAAATACTGGATTCTAGGTGCATAACATCCCCCAAACCTGGCAAGGCTTGCTACTCTACAGCACAAAGACATGGACCATTAGAGATGTAGAGCAAGGTATTCTATATGGCTGATTTGTATAAAAAGTTTTCTTTTTTTTATTATTTTAACCAAAAGCATGAAGTGCTTTTTGAGATAAACTGAAGTTTTTGCTACTCTCTAGATCCTACTGGAGGATTTGTTAGGTGCCACTTCTGTATTTTCAATTTTGTTGGAAAGTCACAACAAATTTTTACTGGCAATCCCAATAGCCTGATATGTAGCCATTGGATCTGATTCATACCGTAGCAATCATGAAAGACCCCCCAAAAAATCTAGACATCAATTGCTCCAGTCCATATGACAGTGTTTTGCAGTGCATGGACTTTTACAAACCTTTTACAAACTTTTCACAAACCTTTCAAAGCACAGCTCCTTTGTTCCCATCTTCCTTATTTTAAAATACAGATTAATATACCAATTTTGGCTAAATTTCTTTCCTTGTATAATGATGAGGTTATAAATCTAAGAGATGTCTAATACAACATGACTAATTTTCCTCCTAAACTACTCCAATAAATGAACAGTTATAAAAACTATGAACTACTGAAAGAAAATATATTGGCGGAAAACAAAGCCAAACATTTTAAGCACTTTTTCATCATGACTAGCTCACCTGAGTCAATGTTGAGTGAAAGATAACACTGTAGAGACAATGTACATCTACTTTTTCCTTTCTTTTCTTTTCAAAGGGAAACCCGTATTCCAGGCTCATAGCTCTTTTTTCTTTTATGTTGTAAGTGGAACAAGAACACATAAAAGTGACCTAATGAAGGTTCTTGTCTCTGTCACAGTATATAATAAAGAAGCAAAGCTTGCAGAAGTAGGTGACATCTTTTATTATGCCAGTATTTTCTCTTTTGATGTCCTTAACTGCCATGGCTACAACAATGTTTATACAACAGAGGAAAGGTTTTGCTTATTGCCTTGATACCTTAGATATACCAACATTATTGTTGGGGGGGAGAGATAGATTCAGTATATGTACAGCCAGAAATAAATACTTTAATACAAAATTCCCTGTGGATTTCTGCACACATTGCCCCTAGCACTTTTGCAAAACTGACATAAGGAAAAAAACCACTCATTGCTAGAAGCAGAGCATAGTAGAGTATTAAAAATTCCCCATATCCAAACACTCTCTTCTTTGAGGGATTAGAAAGGTCACAGTTGGGAATACGTACAGTTCCTTGGAATATTGCTTGGTGTATTAATTAATGTTATAAAGGAAGTGGGGCATAGAAAGACCTCCAGATCAGCAACTTGCTTCAAAAAAAAATGCTGAATTTCATAGTGCTGGCTCAGGGCACTTACTTAGGAATTGCTGTACAGCAACAGAGCTAGTTTTGGTAAGTAAACCAGTTATGAAGGGGGAAAAAAAGAGAACTGAGAACTCAAGCTGATGCTGAACAGCATGAGTGTGAAAGTTCGGTCAGTGCGTACAGTGCTGTTTCTTCATATAAAGAAGAAACCAGCACATGGGGAAACTCTCCTCTTTGCCCATCAAAGCACTTCATATATTCACAGTGTGAATTTACACAAATATTTATGTAATGAAGAACAGCAGAGCAGTAGCAGTTAATATTTGTTACATTCCAACAGCAAAAAGAAAAGGTAGCATAGAATGAAACCAGTCTCTCATGTGTTTTAATCAACCCCTTATCTTATTCTTATTTATTTTATTATGATGGCTTTCATAATGTCCCAAGAATCTTTAATTTTTTACTTCTCCAGAATAATCAAGGAAAACAGATAAACAAAAAAAATCCATGATCGGTGACAAGCAGGTAACTTTGGAATTTTGTTGGCTCTTTGGTGTTTGTTCACCTTTTTAAAACAGTAAGAAATTATAGAAGGAAAGTGAATGTTCAGTGATGTAAACAACCTTCAAGAATCACATTAGGCAATAGATTTCTTTGAAATAAGTGTTGTGGGTTTGGTATCTGTTCAGAAATTCACTCCCTATCATGGACCTGTGGTTCATTTTTCATTATCAAGCAGTATTATAATTGATTTTGTGTGAACCTTTAAGAATTACTATTTCCTGTTTAGTGGTTTTATTTTCAATTTGATAATGAAACACCCATAAAATTTAAAGGTTTATTAAGGAGAGGGGGTTTAGCACTAGCACCTGGCAAATATATGGAATGCATACTCAACTAAGAATTAAAAATTGGCATTCCTGGAATTTTTTTTGCTCTGCCATTTGTACGTGGGGTCACGGAGATCAGCCTGTGCACAGGCAGTGGATGTGAGAGTGAGCAGGGAAAGGATCCAGAGCTACTCCTTGGAAAACCACCATAGAGATGAAGGGAGCTGCAACCAAGTCTTACTACAAACTTCAGCAGCTTTGAGAGCACTCAGGCTGCTACTGTTGAATCCTCTGAAGAAAACCAAAACAATAAGAAAAAAATATTCATAATACCTATATTCCAGTGGATAAGTCTGCTGAGATTTTAGCCAAATCATCCTAAGCCACAAATTCAAAAGCAAAAAGTACTGTTTCTTGCTATCAGCTTAGTGTGTTCGCTCTGTGGTGCTTTGATAGGGAATAGTTTTCCAGAGCACTGGGACTAGAAGAGTTCGAAAGTCATGGGTCCAGAAACAGCTTTGGAAAACCTTGGATTCAGGTCTTCGAGACTGCTGAGTAATGTCATCAACAGGGGATGTCATTCCAGAGGCAGTGAAACATCAGGCTGTGAAAGCTTAAACACAAATATATTGTTGTCAGACCATCTATAGAATAAGGTTAGAAGCTATCATGTCACAGATATAATTAGGTTTAGGTAGTAGTTACTTGTAAAAATCCAAGTACTTTAAATAAAAGCGTAGTTTATTGGTATGTATTACTAATATTATTCAAGAAAAAGAAAGCTAGGACAGCAATTACAGACAGTTTCTTGTACAAGTTCAGAGATCATTTCTAAATTAAATCTCTACTCACTGACAACTTAAAAGACTGAACATTGCAAAACCTGAGATATTTCCAGCTTGCTTGTTGTAAATATTCAATACACAAATAGATAGATTGCCCAAAATTTTCTATGAGAAAGAATAATGTAAATTAAAAAAAATACGAAATACAAACAGAAATGGGAAATTTTAAAAACACTTTTTTTCCAGAGACACTGTGCAACTCACCTATTTTCCAAGTCCCCAGGATCTCAGATTTATCTTTATCACAAATAGAAAACTGATTTGTTTTTGAAAACCAAGGTGTATACTGACTCTTTCATGCTATATGCCTTTCTACTCCTGTGGTCAAGTACCTTGCAGTTATTATCGCTTATTTGTTCAAGTGGTGAGGAAATATTAAATATCACAAGTTCTCAGCAGAGACTGGACAATAATTATCAACAGATGGCTGGCAGTAGGGTTTTGAGAGAGAGAAAGAAATTTCCCTTCCTTCCAAAACAACCCTCTATGAGAAGCTGTAAGCAACTTATTAGTGACAGTTTTGGTTAAAATCAGATTTAACTGCCTGCTTTCTCACCATGTTTTTTGTATTACCCTTTCTTATTTAGCTGTGATGAGCAAGCACCAGTGCTGCATGTCTTGACTTTCTCATGATGATGATATTTACATTTGAAAAACCTGACAACTCCTCGTAATTTACTCTCTTATTAAAAATAATACCACCGTTGGGTAATTAGACATGTACAATTTTACAACAGTGTCTTAAGCTTCCATACTCATGCATCCTAAATGACTCCACAGAAGATGTGGACATACACATTGGGACAGATCCTCCACTGAAGCTATTGACAAAGTTAGGGTAATTTTTTCCAGGCTCCCTTTACATGTGATATGGTTTGCTTCCAGAATAAACATGTGGCTAGTCAAACCACTGGATCCTGAGATATTTGCTTCACAAATCAGCCCTTCCCTAAATATTTTTAAAGGATGACTGATTTGCAAATACTGGGAAAAAGTAAAGACACCGAAATTGCCTTCACACTCCATTTTCTTTCGTCTTGTATAACTGAAGAGCTCTATCTGGGTACTCCAGGTGCCTCAGCTTGAAATACTAGCAAGAAGCCCTAGCAAAGTCATCCATAATGGTAAATCCCCAGGATCTCCACCAGGTTTCTGCAATGAAAAAAAAAAGAAAGCAAGCAGATGTATTTTCTCTTATTAAATCTGGTCTTTGTGGGCTACTACAGAGGAGTTTTAGAGGTTGTCAAGAATAAAATTTGAAGATTGGCTTTTGTATATGTGACTGTGAAGTGACCAAGTTGAAATTAATTAAAGTGTTCATTAAGTTGTTAGCTAGAAATACCTTTTAATCAAGAAGTTCTGTTTTTACCCCACTTTGAATAAAGTTCCCCAGTTCTAAGTAGTGTTACAAATCATATAAAAGTTGTTTGATGTAAGTTTAATGGTTATTATTGTGTTGAGAATTTGAATTTGAATGTTTATCTAGTAATTAGGTTATTAAGTGTTTTCTGAAGTTAAAGGAAGTTGAATGGTATGTGTTTTATTGTTTAAATACTATATTTATGAGTTCGAATAGGTGAAAAGAAAAATGTGTTTTTATTAAGAAATCATTTGGTTCATTCTGATTTGGTTCCCCAGTTAAGCTGTGTTTCTAAAGGTAAAACCCGCTACCCCACTGTTAAGTTACTATTTTTAGAAGACCTGCAGCTGGGAGCCATGGAAACATGGAATATTAATAAGAACCTTTCCTGCCTTTTGAAGAGGATGACATCACCCCATTCCAGACGACGAGCCATTGGTGGACAGGACTTACCCCACTGAGGAGGCCCCCAATCAACCTCCTCCATGGAGGCGGGACAATGGGGCTGGGGCGGGGACAAGAGGCTATAAAAGGAGGGAGCACAGCGGGGAAGCGCTCTTATACCTTGACTAGCAAGGTGAGAGCTTGGCGTGGTGGTTTCAGGCCAGAGCTCTACTTAGAGCCACAGTTAAATATAATTTGTCTCGGATTAGCTGAGACAAGCCACCTTGCTGCTGGTACCTGCACTGGGCTCCAGCCAAACCGGTTCAAAGAGTCTCTAATCCCTGGGTCCTGGGTTTCGTTACTTTTCTTTAAGGAATTTAATTTGACCACTCCGTAATTAATTTTACTTTAATAAATTACACTTTTAATTAAACTGAGAGTTGTTTTGTTTTTCACAGCGGTCATTATCAGAAGCTGATGCTCCTTATGTTGCTATGTTTTGTATGGAGAACACAAGAACTCCCCAGTGATTGTAGCAATTCAGTTGTTTAAAAATTCAGCAAGTTACTGATTGAAATAAGCTCCTGAAGCACATTCCTACTGGTTCTCAATTGCTTTGTCACACAATATCACACAAAGCTGCCCGGAAGGCTGCTGGAAGGAGGAGGAGTTTGTCTTCACCAGCCACAGGTGCTCAGCACTGTGCTTTACTCACACCAGAAAGATCCTGTGCTGACAGAGACCCTGGTGCCACAAGGGAAGCCTGACTGGAGCAGCTGGTACTTGGTAACACCACAGTCCTAAATGACAAGGGCTTTCATGCCACAAACCATGTCCAAAGAAGAGCTTTCAATTCACCCCAAGGTCAGTTGCATCCTCCACCCATCTCTCCCACCTGGGGAAGACCTGAAGAACCTTTCATCCAAAGCACCCCAGCCTGTCAGCAAGGCAGCCTCTGGTTTTCATTCTCTGTTGCATTTGCATCACTTTTCTGGAATTATACAATGTTTATTCCCTTCTCATTGCAACAGTGACAAAATAAAAAAAAAATATAGAAACCCAGCAAACACTGAACGTGAAATTTGTACTTAGTTATTGTGACTTTATTTCATCAAAAATTGACTTTTTTTTCAGAGTCCTGCAAGGGACATAAGCACTCCCCAGCTCTTGGACTGGATTTCTGCTTACAGATGACTATCACTTTAAGAGACTATTTTAAATATAATGGCTAGAGTATGTTTTTATTAAAATCCACTTAAAATTAACATCAAAACAATAAACTAAAGCTCAAAGTCAAGGTCAAGCCTGTACAGCTGGATAAAACTTTCTCCAATTGTTTCTAAAACATGACTAATGAAAGGAGATTCCCCTTTCTACCTCACTTTCTGAGTCACTTAAAACATAAAATCTGCCATTTCCACTAAAAACATTTCATGTCATTCTGCAAAACAAGTTAAATATCATATTATGGCTTGCTACCAGGAAACTTTAAGAGTCTCTGAATTTTCATGGTGGAACTAATATATCACAAATAGATAAACAAGTAACATCGAACAAATAAAAATATTTGGTCAACTTATGTACAGGATCACACATTTTTTCCTTTAAGATCTCAGTCATTAATATGCCTACACATAATGGTTGTCAAATGACAGTTTGGAGAAATTTCTGAAAAAGGTCTATCAATAATATTTTTTGTTAATTTAAATTTTTTTAATTTGTCACAGAAACATTTGTTCTTGCCTTTTTCTGAGTATCATAAACTCAAAAGAAACATTAAATTTTTTTAAAAAAATCAGCAGTTTTACCCTAGCTGATGTAACAAAAATGCTTTCATATTTCCATATAAAAATCTCAGTCTTAAAATATCCTTTAATCACTTAGTTTGGTATTTTTACATGTGTTTTGATAAAAAAAGTCTATCCAATGAATTCTTGTCTGAAAATACTAGTAAGCTTGGAAGTTGAATGTCATATGACTAAATAAAAGTCTTGTTGCACTGACAGGAGAGGGTGGAACACGTAAATGTGAGCAGTAGCAGATAAAAAACTGCACATTCTGAACCTCATGCAAGCACCGTGAACACACATGCACACACATACACTCAAGCATGGACTTGGACTAAACTTGCCAAAATCCCTACCGAAGGCTAACCAGCAGAGCCTGGAAGGCTGTTCTGTTTCACATAAAAATAGTAATAATGAATAAAAATACTTGGAAGTCCTCCAATACCTTATACAGCATAATTTCTGTTTCTCTTCCCCACATATACCCACAGGCTTGCTCCTGCTCTATGGTCCCTGTTCTCCCTGGTTTCTCACCAAGGTAATATATTTGCACCACTGTGAATGAAAAGCAACATTCTGAATTATAAGTGCAAAGGAAATCTGTGCTCTTAAAGCCTTCTTACCTTTTCTTGGACTACTACATTTCATCACACAAAAAAAGATCCCATTCAGCGTAGAATCATCATCCCACACACTGGACGTGAGGCTTTTGACTCCTTATTTCCCTCATTGCCTCATGTGACCTTAGACAATTCACTATCTGGTATCTCAGCTTCTCTGTGTTCTAAAGCCTGGAGGAAACACTTCCATGCCAGTGGATTTTGAGATCAAAGAGTAGTTTACACAAAGCAAGTGTTTAGTACCTAAATCCTAAATTGCATCTGAACAGGTTCTACTTTCTTCTAGTCCTGGAGGCACCTAAATATTCCAGTTGCACCTCTGTGTAACCTGGAAGCTCCCAAAGTGTGTGGAGATGTGTCTTACACACCCTCCAGGCTGAAGAGATGCATGGGTGTTTCCTGCCTTGAAGCTTGAACAGGCTTCAGATTCCATCCTCCTGTGCTTCTCAACCAGGACGCCATCCTGGGTGGGATAGAAAACTTGGATTGGTATCCACCAAGGCAGAGGAGAGCACTGGGTGAGTTCCAGTAAGACAGGATTTCAGGCTACCCTTCACCTCCATGCTTCTAGTTGCATAGGTTCTATGTCCACTGACGAGATAAGAGGTTTCATTCTCAGGTATTTCACAGACTCAGAGAATAGTTTAGACTGGAAAAGATCTTGTCAATGCAACATTGCCAATTCCACCACAAACCCATGTACCTAAACACTGCATATTTACATCTTTTAAATGCCTCCAAGGATGCTGACTCAACCATTTCCCTGGACAGCCTGTTCCAGCACTCGACAACACCTTCCATGGAAATATTTTTCCTAATATCTAGTGTAAACCTCCCCTAGAATGACTTGAGGCCCTTTCTTCTTGTCCTACCTGTCATTTGTTACCTGGGAGAAGAGACTGACCTTCACCTGGCTACAACCTCATTTCAGGTAGTTGCAGAGTGACAAGGTACCCTCTGAGCCTCCTTTTCTCCAGGCTAAACACCCCCAGCTCCCTCAGCAGCTTGTCACAGGACTTATGCTCCAGACCCTTCCCCAGCTCCATCACCCTTCTCTGGACACACTCCAGCACCTCAATGTCTTTCTTGTCGTGAGGGGCCCAAAACTTAACACAGAATTCCATGTGCATCTTCCCCAGTGCCAAATGTGTGATGGTTTCCCAGAAGATCCTGTTGCCTCAGTTTTATCTGTGCAGCTACAACTCAGTCACAATCATCAGTACAATCATGAGTACTAAATGAGGAGCTAGTGCTTCTTTAGCTTGTAGTATTGCCATGCTGGTTGATTTAATGTCTTAAAATCGTTTCCTCAACTGCATGTTGAACACAAGATAGTGACTGAATAATAAAAGTCCAGCAAACCATTTTAAGAGACATTTAACATTTAAAAGACAAAACTGAAGATAAATTAGTTCAGTCTGTGAACTAAAGATAAATTAGAATTCCTTACAAAATTAAGGTTGACTTAGACCATCCCCAAAGCTGTAAGGTAGTTTTCACTGCTCTTCCATTACTCCAGTCCTATGCCTGTGATTAACTATTAAAAATAAGGTCAATTAATATGTGTATTAATGTCTTATGCTAGACAGAATATCTGTTGCTTTGTCTTATTTCCAGATAAGCAGGTACTGACTAGATTGTCCTGTGTAGCTGAAACGTGAAATGAAGCCAGCTGCATTCTTCAGCTTTAGGTACAACACAGCTCCCTTTGAAAACATGACAACCTAAGTGACTATATAGTGTTACAGTCTCCAGGGCTCTGGAATAAATCTTCATGTTTAAAATAGAATTAGCTATTCTTCAAACAGCATGCCTTGAAAAATTATTCTCATCTAAGCAGGTACAAATGAACTATTAATGAGGCTTCTGTAAGAAAACAAAAAGAATAAATAATGTGAGAATGAACTTACTGCAACAAAACATGTGCTGCTCTGACTTTAAAATTCTTCTATGAACTTGTGACATACTCTCTTTAGATGCTTACATAAAGAAATATTGAGTGCTGTCTATGATTCTGTTTAACTACCATTAAAAAGCCATTATTCAATAACACAAACAGCTTAGTTTCACCTCCTCTAAGGTTGGGGTTGTTCTTGGTAGGTTGTTTTTCTTTTTTAAGTCTGAAAGAGGACAAGACACAGCTATACTGTGTGGCTGCTGGACAGGAGGTGCCATTGTGGCTACCAGAGTTTTATTTATCCTTAACCCTAAGAAGCAGCCCTTTAACCAATAGCCTTCTCTATTGGCTTTCCACTGGAAATTTAGCACTATACTTCACTCTATTCCCAAGATGGTTTTTAATGGCTGTTTCTTGTTACAGAGAAAAAGCTTCTTCTGAGTTGGGCATGTTTCCAGTGCAACAAGTAACAGCACTTACCAGGAACTTATACTGCAATCTTTTGATTCTCAGAGAAGATTCACTAATACTGGCAAGTCTTTATGGCAGCTTGCTGGTGTTGCTTAGATGAATGACTCATTTCTGAAAGAATCAAGTGGGAAAAGAAAAAAAAATACAAGCTGTACATTGAGAAAAAAAAGGTTTTGCCACTGGACATAGCTATCTAATCTAATTTCCAATAAATATATACAGTAATAGGTCTAACATGATTAGTAAAGTGTCATAAAGACACAGTTCCTGAGCAGTTGTAAACACACACACACGTACACTCACACATGCACACAGATCTAGCAATCACAACCTGTTGCTATCAGAATGAATAGCATTAATCATTTTTAATGGTCAATCTGTTAAAAAAGATGTTCTAACAGATTACTGGTGTAAAATAAAATAAACATTATGCATACAAATCTTATTTCCCAAAAACTGAATCACTTTTGTCAGGTATTTAACTTAAACCAGCAAAACAGACCATCAAGAAGGCAGCATTTAAATAGATGCCTGCAGCAATGGCCAGTCAATGGCCTCTTTATTTGTTAAAGATGGATTATTTTAAATAAATTACAGAGCACTTGCACTGAATAAACAGAGTCTCAGTGGCTGTGGCATGCTATACATGCTTAATTGAGCCACAGAAATCCTAAATGACTACTGAGCTGTGTAATCGCCTTTGATTTCACTGATAGGACCTGATTCTTTAGGTAAAAACCAAGCCATTGAGGACTGAAAAGCAACACTACCTTGAGGAAAATAGAAAGTTTAATCTGGAATATATACTTATAATATTTCGGAAACCACAGAGATGGAGTGTTCCAATAACTGAACACAAGGCAGCTTCAGAAGTGAATGATCTGCGTGTCATTTTTATTTGAGCTTGATATGTTAAATGTCCCAAATGTTTATGTTGTATAAGCCCACTTAAACATTGCAAAGTGCAACAGATTCATTGGCAAAATAGAAAGTATAGCTTTTTTAGTCTTTCTTGCTGTCTTTTTTGCATTGATACAGCACATTATGCACACACATGTACCCAGGGGTTTTCTTAAGTAATCGTGTAATTTGACCGCTTTTGGGGAACCTATTAATGTGATTTACTTTGAGTGTTACCTGTGGCTTCTATAGCTGAAGTAAAACATCAGGTCAGACACCAGGAACAGATCCTTTAACCCTTACTGATAATAGTGTTCATTTTAAGATTGTGTATTATTAACTCTCTATGTTCCAGTCTTTATGTAACTCAGCCAACAAAAAAAATTCCATCTGAAATAAGGCTGTACTTGATACACAAGACTTACATGATCAGACCCTTCCCTTACCATAAATGAATCCTGACCTAAAGACATATGGAATTCATTTTGACAGAAGCTATGACCTTAAATAATATTACTTCCATTTGTCAATATCTCTGGAAAATGGTTTGACATTGAGAAGCAGTTTGAAAACTACCTTGAATAACAGCAATTAAAAGAGAGATTGATACTGTTGGGCACTTTAATAATGATTGCATACCTGGATTTTCTCTAAAAAATTTCAACACCTACCACTTTCTTTAATAAGCAAGTGTAAAAATGCTCATCTGTGAAATACTTCTCTTTCTAATGAAGAGCAATGAGCTACATTTGCAGTTTCCACAATTACATTGTATATTTGAAAAAAAAAAAGATATATGAGTTTAACCATGTTGGAAAAGCAAGTGCCTGTCAACATCCAATTAACACTGATGGGCATTTAAAATGGAAATTTTATCCATACACAATGAGGCCAAGAAAATTAAGAATATAGTATTAGATACTCTAAAGTACTCTGATGAATGCTATGAAGTTTGTGAAAATAAGACCAGGCTGCTTCATAGTGTCACAAACTGGTCAACCAAAGGTGCTCATCAAGGTTACAGGCTTTGTCTAAAGCAGATGAACTGTTCCTGTGTGACTTTAGAAACTCAGACGAAGAGGCTGTAGAGGAATTTGCATATGCTGTTGGTGCAGTTTTGGTTATTCCCTTGATATTTTTCATAACATGTAAGATCTTCCTGTCATGAATATCAGCCCTTCCTGGAGAGAAAACGTTTGGCCTGCCTCCTGGGCCTGAGCAGCACACAGCAAGGATGACACAGTGAGCAAACACAGCTGCCACAGCTCTATTTAGCATCATCACACTGTTTTCTCAGGGAAAGGAGAAAACACTTAATGTTCCCCCCAGTTAATTTCTTTAGTGGAATTAATGAGAAAAAAAATCTGGAACTTATTATGTTGACTTGTGAACATAACAAGAGGGAAAATCCCCCAAATATATGAGAGAAATTTGCAAGGGCTGAAGGCTCTGCATGTCTTTCTCAGGCTGTTCATACCAACCCAGGACATAATTATATTTATGTTGTCTTTGGCAGTACACTTTTTTCCCTTTAGCCACAGAGACACATTCTCAGGAGGCCACCAATCATGCGGAAACCACGTGGTAAAGTCGGGTATAAAATTCAAATAGCCTGGTGCCATACAGTCATTCCCTGCTCCAGCCTGGGGATTGCAGAGCAATGTGGCAGCAGGTGGGACCAAGTCTATCAACTTTTTGTACTATCAGCCCTATGGGAATAATAGCTGTCCCCATCAACCCCAGAGCAGAACTAGACACACTTCTGTTTCCTTGGTGGCGTAAAAGTAGAATCTCACATAAGCAATTTGGACTGGTTTCCCATAGGTCCTTTTAAAACTTTTATTTTTTAACTTTTCTCTTAAATATGGCTCCATGCTAGCCAGAAACCCTTTTGACTGTGCGTGCTGCTAACTCACAGGCACATCTGGCTGGGTTCAAATATTCAAGTGTTTTTTATGGTTCCCTTTGGCCAGCAAGAACAGCATCTTATACAGACATTCATTGAGAGGATTCCTCTGGTCTGTCAACAAGCCAGATGAGCTAAAATAATAGAGACACTGATAACAAATCTGGTAAGGAAAAATTTGCAGAAACAGGAGAGGAGCGATTGTATATCCCACAAGTCCAGGCAGACCGAAAGCCTGCACAAAATGGAGACCTGAAACTGTGCCATATGTATGTAAGGAGAAATATGTTATAAATGGTTAACTGAGACTTACCTAAATCAGGAAACAGGCTTGAGCATTAAAATTCTAAGACACAGTTAATAGAAAAGACTCAATAGGACACGAGGGAAACAGCTGGATGGGTGCGGAAGTATGCTAAGCCCAGGAAAAGAAATACTATAGCCAGTGTGACTGCTGCAGAAAAGGCAGCTGACACAGTGAAAAAATAATAGGAAACTTACAGCCCTGAAGTGACCAGGGACAGAGATCACCAAAGGATTCTGCAGAGAATGGCCTGTGGCAAGCTGAAATAAGGGATCAAAAGGCTACTTGGGTACCAGCTATCTTTTAAGTGAGAGAACACTGGTGGAGTTGCTGCAGAACTTGGGGTGTGGTGTCCTAGATCCTGGATTTAGCACACAAACTCCAAAAGTGTAAAAAGTGAGAGTACTGAACCAAAAATCAAGTACTATACATAAAAGCAAACGGGATAAATTCATTCCTTCCTGGTGCAGGAATTTCTGTTAAATAAACTTTTCTCCTATGTTCGTAATATTTCTAGCAAACCTTCATCCATGTCCAGATAGGCTTTACAGTCTGAAGAATCCAACCCTGTGAAAGGATGCATCTTCCACAAATCAAATCCTAGAACAAATATTGTGAGATATATTAAGAAGGATATACTACATTTATTTATATAGTGTCTTTCAGGCCAAAACATTTCAAAGTGCTTAACTAATTATTGATCAGCACAGATGCCCTCACAAGTGTATTCACTGAGCAAAAGGTCATAGATTATCCTTATGTGAGGAACAGCTATAATTAATTCTCATGTAGAAGAGGAACAAATAAGCTGTCTTCAGAAGTGGGGCAATTGGTAAATGTTACACTGCCCTCATGCACCTTCTCTGCCTGTGTCAGCCTCTGCAGTGGTCACCTTTTCAAGTCAGTGCGGAATCAAGCAGCATAAAAATAAACAGTTCATGAAGGATGTGCTAGGATGAGAAGAACAGGAGCAGAGTTTTAAACATTATACCAGGCACTGAAGAAAAACATCACTTATTCAAATCTTACCATCACTGCAGATACCTTGCAGAAGCCCTTACAATAAGGAGGTCTTCACTTTGCTGTTCCATAAGATTAGCATTCAGACTTTTAAAAGTAATCAAAGGTATTTTCACATTGATGTTTCCAATTCCAGCACCCACTTTTCACGTATTGCCTACCAAAATCTCTTCTTTATGCTGACACACATTGCTCCGTATGAGCATGCTTTTCTGATTGAGAAAATGTTGCAACAGTTTTACTTTGATCTCAAAAGGAAAGCAAAGAAACCACTACAAAACAATGGCATTCAAACAAGGGAGTTAAAATAAGCGTTCTAGACACAGATTGCTCAGTCTCCCGCTAAGGCTGTTTGTAAACAATACCTACAGCTAATTTTAATCTTTCTCATATTTTAATGGATCATAACTCTAACTTATCTTTGACTGTCAGTTGCTGACGTTTATATCTTTCATCTCCTTTTTTATCTCCGTTGCCATTAACAATGGTATCAGAGCAACACTGCAGCCTACAGATATAAATAGATTAATAATTAGTGTAGATCCTTCTCCCTCCATGTAGGCTGCAGGCAGCATTCTGTTTCAACCTTCAGCAAGGCAAGTAAGATGATGTTGGCAGTATATCATGAGCTGCTCATCAGTCATTTCCTTAATGACTTGCTAATTTTCCTCTCCATATCCTCCACATGACATACTGGAACCTCATATGGTTGTGCAGACCAGTGCAACAGAGAATGCAGCCCATGTACAAAACCCTATGACTTTGTTTTTATGGCAGCCCTTGTTTCTCTGTTTTCCCCTTAAAGCATCTGCTTGTATTTTTTAATTTAATCTCTGATGGTGGCACAAACCTAATTATTTAGATATTTACCTTCTCCATCTACTGTTTCTCCTGCTAATCTGCAGCTGCCTGAATTTTGTCATAAAACAGAGATGAATGTTTTTATTTTCTGTTCAGCATTTTATTCTTGTTCATTTGATTTACTCAAGTAAATACTACACAGCTCTGAACCTAATCCTTTTTACTTTTTTCTTTTTAATTAAGAATAAAAGAACTTGTATCCTTGAATTTACCCTCAGAACATTGCTTAATACATGCAGAACACAAAGTAATCTTTCTTGGATTTGACTACTACTTTCAATGAGTTTTAGAAGCATTAATAGCTGAAAAGTACCATTGTATCCCAGAGTATGGCAATCTCCTTAAACCTCCAGAAATAACAAGAACATTGTTTTTCTTTTGTATCATAACACTGGGATTTACCAGACTAATATAGTAGGACTCTCAGTCTGAAAATCATATTTTCCTATCTATTCACTGAAATACCGTGCTGTGCAGCCACAAACCGAGGAACTCAAGTTTGTTTTGACTCAGTAATACCATATGCTCTAGATAGAAAGCCCTTAAGGCTGTCCTTAGGTGTGTACCTATGAAGCAATTGCCTGGAAGTCACTGCCTTGTTGACAGTGGATTCACTGATGGCATAGCCTCACGTTTCAGAAAATGGAAGAAGACTGAGGTCGTACCAGCTCAGGGCTGCACAGTGGATCACACCTTTCAGTGTGCAGAGCCTTGAAATGGAGCTGTCAGCTGCATGGGGCCTCCAATGTGTACATGTCACATTTAAACCCATGAGGGTTTAATACTTACTGAGTGCTTTTTCTTGGTCTGGTGACCAAACTGAAGAATACTAGTAACAATTAATTATTTAAATATGAATAAATATTTTAAAATAAAATCTATGTGCTTGGTCTCCCTTCCTGCATACAGTGGCTGGCACGGTTACCTGGAAAAGAAGAAATTCAGATTCAAACCTTCTTCTTTAAAGTCTCTGGAGAGCCTAGGTGGTTGAACTACGTGTTATCCTACATTTACCTCTGCCTAGCGTACACATTGCTTTTTGATTTTCACTGGCACTTGTTAGCCTTGGGTCAGCAATGTGTCACATACTCATACTACATTGTACCTGAGCTGGCTCTCATTTTGCTAGCTTGATTCCAGAGTAGGAATACCAGAGCCAGTTTCGGTGACTTCTGGCAATTTTTTATATAATCTGAGGCACAGCAGTACCATCAGAGGACATAAATTCACAGCATGTATGGTAGCAATACTGCAGCACCCTTACCACAGGGAGTCATCCAGATGGTGTTCAATCAGTAATGGGAACTCAGGAAGAGAAAGCAATGAGTTTCCTTGTTGCTGAAAGAAATTAGAAATAGAAAGCACAGTCTGCATAAAAACTGAAGAATTAAATCATTACAGCTACAATACCAAGAGTAAGCACATGCTCAGAGCAACAGAATAAGTCCAAGATGTAAATTTCAAAAATGAGAAGAAAGGCTTTTTATGTTCTGTTTGATTGTTTTTCTTAATTCAGGGTTTTAAGAACATAAACATCTAATATATGAAATGCATTACTGAATTCTCCCATGCTACTCAGATCACACAACAGTCTCTTACAAGCCAGTATGTGCTACTTAGTGTGTTTTTAAAAAAAGCCATCAGTGAAGCAAACCACATTCTGGTACATGTTCAACTGCTTTTGTACTTCAGGACAGGCAGTAGGTTTTTTGGTTTTTTTGTTGGTTTTTTTGGTGTTTTTTTTTCTTTTTTTCTTTTTTTTTTTTCTTTTTTTGAAGGTAATCTAAGGAGATGGAGCACAGCCAGGGAAACAGCCAAGAGAATGGACAAGTAACGTAAGAGAAACAGAAAGAGCTGGCAAAGACAAAACACAAAGGAAAAGGGTTGGTGAACAATAAATGAGAGCCAGAAATACACGGATTTGGGATTGATGTTTATTTTATTTGAGATTAATAGCAAGAAAGAACCTATAACTGTGGTACAAATTGCTCAATGCCCCATGCAGTGCCAATATTATGCCATTCATTATACTTGCAGGTGTATTATTTCTAGTTCCCCAGATAAAAAAAATGTTTTCCATGTATTCCTTCTTATTTTAAAATGTATTTTTTCGCTGCTATATTGCCAAAGGTTCTTATTCTTCCAAACTCAATAGCAACTAATCATTTTCCTGGCTGCAGACTAGGAGTATGGTTACTATTTTGTGCAGGTAATTCTTCCATCTTTATTAAAGGACCACTCTAAAATTTTGATCTGCCTGTACTTCAAGTTCTTTCCTACATGTTTGTTTTCCCCGGTGAGAAAGGTCTTTCTATTAAATCTTACTTGTGCTCCTAATTACAAACCTGGTTTCCCTCTATTGGGATGAAAGGTTTCTTATTATCAGTATTATGCACTTTCTTCTCAAAGAAAATTTAGAAAATAAATCAGAGCAGCAAAGTGAAATCTAACTTATCAACATCTTTCCCTACCACTTGCAACTGCTGCAATCTTGTTGCTATTGCCTGACTTAATGTTGTAGCTCCACGGCAGCTGTGGAGAGGATTTTGACAGAGATAATAGTGTCAAAAGTCCAGCAGGAGAGCAAATGCTGCTGGAAGGATTTACTCCATGGTCTGTAGTACTTCTGATCCCCACTCCTCATATCCACTGACAGAATCCAAATTTTTGCGGTTTCAGCAGTGGCTTAGCAAAGCTTCTCAGTGAGGAAAATTATTGAGCTCCAAGTCTGGTCTGAGGACACTTGTCCTGCCTCCACAGACACCCTCATGCCAAAGGAAAAAGCCCCACCTCCAGCCAGCCCAGGGCACAGAGGGATCCTATGTGACACCCAGGAGGCCTGTGGGCTGTGATCCCATCATGTGCCCGGCGGGCACCTCCACACAAGGACCCTCCAGGTCACAATGTATTCAAGCTTGCTAAAAGCTCATGGGAATTCAGGCTACTAAGCAGGCAACTACCCCTTGAGAAAGTGGGGGCTTTTTGTTTTAATTAGTGTACCAAATTTATGATACTGCTTCTATCAGACACAGCCCAAGGAGCCTTTTCTGGGTTAGCAGGCAGGTGTCTCAGCTTTGATACAAGATCTTGGCAGAACTAACTCCTGCGTTTGGCTTGGATTTGACTTGTGTGAAGACATTTAAAATGATGGTGATTAATGAGAGATCACGCCTTCCTTTGGCAGTTAATCCTCCAAACTGAGGAAAAAAAATAAAATTATGTTATTACCTTATGCTTTCCTTAGCATTTTAAAAGAATGTGGCCATGACACTGTGGAAAAGTCCAGGCTCATTCATCCTCTTCTGAAAAGATGTTCTTTAGACAACATCCTGAGGGAAAAAAGCTTTTAATAAACCTCTACTTATTTTACCTTTTCAAGGAAATGAGAATTTATTTTTTATCAATATTCTACTCTCATAGTCATGTCCAAGGAGGAGATTTCCTTCAGGCTCCATCCTGCAAAAGTGTAATAAGGCATTTATGAAGCAAACAAACTACGTAATGAAATCTGACAGTATGCTTTGGTATACTGTTACATGCATCTTACAAGAAATATCATTTTGGGGAAAAAAAGTTCCAGAAAATCAGTCCCTCTCCTGTTATTTCCTCTGTCTCTTGTACATGCTCACACATCCATACAAGTACACACATGAACTGACTTGCTTGCATAGACCACAGACATCATCATCATCCCTTTTTCCTCACTCACTCTCCCTCCATGCTGTCCTTTGAAGCTCCGTCTTCTGCCATGCCAATTTAGACCCTTTGATTCCTTCACTATTCTGAACAATGTTGCTTTTCCACAGCAGTTTTAGATCTTACCACAGGTCTGGTTATCTTACGTACCACTGGCCCCTTGCTTCCAGATAACTTTATAATTTCATAGAATATTTCCATTTCTCAGTGGATGAATTGAACACATGTAACATCAGCCAGAAACCAGAAATAAACCCCACACAGATTGATTGGTCTGCTCTCTGTAGACCACTAACAAATTCTCTCTGAATTTGTGAATGTTTTGGATTTAGACTTCGTGAGTTACTGCCTAAACAACACAAGGTTTGACAACTCTTCTGTTGTGTCCTGTAGGAAATTTACTCGAAATGAAACTAGACCTGTATCAATACAAATAATATAGTATGACCAAGTTTTCAGAGATAGACCTTTTGAGGAGAAAACTGGTGAGTGATCACTTTCATAGTCAGTTCTACGTGGGCACAGAACCTCATCTAGTTTTGCCTTTCCTCCATTCTGTGGTGTTATAATAATCAATACACACAAAAATAAATAAAACTCACTCCTCTTTCCATGTCCAGAAATGCCCATTCTGGCTAATAGATTGATGCAGAGTAGAAGTTTCAGATCCCTTACACAAAGCTGTTTCTTAGAAGGCAATTTTGAATCTAATTTCAATATCAGGCACTCATTTCCCCATTTAAAATATAGAAAGAGAAAAAAAGTGTTTAAGCTTAGTAAATCAATGCTACAACTTAAAATCTGGCAGTTCTAGTCTTTTTGCTTCCCAGGAGAGGATTAAATTGTTTCTTCTCATTCTTTGCCCTTTATTATTTCAATTGGAGGATATAAAAGTGCTATTGAGAGTTTTGAAGGATAAACACTTTATGTGGTAACTGCTTAAAATAAGAATAAAATTTATTGAGAGTGCAGACATTTTCATCACATTAATGTGACCTATTAATGATAAAGGAAATTCCCTTCATCTAACGAGCACTGTGTTTACAAATGTAACAAGAGATGTTTTAATTCTCACCATAAATCTAAGGAAGTTAAAATCTTAACCCCAAGGTACTTAATATAGTTGATTCTGTATTTAAACGGAATGTTGTTAACATTTATATTGTTTTTGTTACCTACAACACAGAGATCAGCTATTTCAATATTAATTTCATTTTATAGATAAGGTTTAACAGGTATTTCAAAGAAACCTACATGTAATAAAAGTGAGGTAAAATCATACCTGCTATAAAAGAAAAGGCTGCAAATTTCTCTACTAAGACAACATAAGTAGTACATGGAATTGCACATGACCAGAAAGCCACAATCTTATATTTTAAAAATCAGACACAATTAATTTGACAGTATTAATTTAATAGAGACAAATTAAGGCTCAGCCATTCTTTTTTTCTGACAATGCATTTTGTTGCATTCTTAGCACCGTTTTCAGCAGAATTTTTTCATTAAAGTCAAAATATTCCCCAGAGTTGAAAGACTCTGCACATTCAATGTGGAAAGAATAAGGTTTGATGACTGGTGTATGGAGAGGTGCAGTTCTGTCACTAGGGACTGTCTTTCACACCCTATACTAGTCAAGAATGTCTGCTATTGGATATATCTCAGTTTCCTTAAAATACTCATTATCAACCACTTTGCTACAGTAAGGAAGCACTCAAGGGCCCTGGTCATCTGTTATGCTACCAAGACTGTGCCCATCAAGTCATAAAAGTGTAGACAGCATCTCTCAAAGGTTCTGACAGATTTTCATGTGCCTGGATGGTCCTAAGGATTCACTCATATGTTTAGGGGATTTGGCTGGGCTGAGAAGAGCAGGATGAGACGATGAACAGGTTTCCCAGCTAAAGCAAAGGGGAGCTCATTAAAACAAGAGGCTTTGTGGCAGGAGAGAAATCTGAGATATGGTCAGGTACACACTCCACATTTCTAAGATGAGTCTCCACCATTTCAAGACTTTCAGTCTTCTCTTCTAGTGTTTCAAATCTGTGAATATCTGAAAAGTATACCTCTGGCAAGTACTGAGATATAGTCTCCAAGAATCACTTTACTTGCTAGCTCAACTACAATTTAAAACCAATTCCTGCATTGTTGCATGAGTTAAAGTTACACCTACAATTCCATCATGCGTTTCAGGAAACTCTCAGAAACTGGAGCAGAAATTTCTTCTGCCAAAAAGGAACTGCTTCAGAGCCAGGAATCATGCCAGGTCAGTAATGTTCACTGGCATTGATGTATTCTACTATGGAACATGAAAAGAAAAGAATATAGAACTCTTAAGAATGTCATATCATATCCCCTCATCCAAAACCTCTTCCACACTAGATAACACAGGCCGTGATTTTAATATATTTCAAGATTATTTCTCCATTTAAAAATGGTAAGATTTCACACTCTTCCCTATGCCACTTCTGACATCATGACCCTTTTTTCTCCAAGAGCCTGTCAGGTTAAATGAATGATACATTTAACCATCCACAGCAATTAAAGTGCATGGCCTGAAGCCAAAATTTTCTGAGTTTCAGTTGCAAATATTTGTATAGTTTAAAAGGTAAAAAAATTACTTAGCAGTCAAAGTTCCATAAACAACTGGAAAAAAATTATTGAAGAGAGTGCTTTATTTTTAATTCAAAGTCCAAATAAAGAATAAGTATACTCTGCATTTCTCTATATATGTATCTCAGCCATCTGTTAAAAAGAAATTAAGTTCAATAGAATATGGCAGTATAAGAATCACATTCCTTCTGCCCTTTGCTCAGGCATGATGCCACATAAGTTTGATGCCATAAAATTTAATTTTTTTCATTTTGAATGATTTACAGCAGAGCAGAACCTATAAATCAGAACAGTAACAGGGTTTATGAATAGGGATGTATGTTTTTCCAAAATGTCTAAATGAAATATTTTGAAACATGGTAAAAGAACTGCACAGTTCTCCACCTGGCAGCCATAATTGAAGTTAATAACACTTGTTTAGACATAAGGAAACTCTTTGACACCTAGACTTTTTTTTTTTTTTTAATAAAATGATCAAACAATCATCATCTAGTCTTAAGAAATCAAAGCAGTTAGTTCTGGCAATATGTTATATGAAGACAGTCTTTCTTTCAGCTGTGTTTCCAACTCTGTCTAATAATTTTGAAAGTACACACCGATTCCTTAGCACAATTCCTTATTTTAATCATACACCATATTATTAATCTTATTGCAGCTCTTAGGAGCCATTACCATAATGCCAATGACAGGCAATATAAAACACATTCTATGAAGAGGCTTTGATAACCTCAATATGTACTATTGATTTTACAGCATTTCAGGTGCATATTCAGATTTTGCAGTCTCTCCTTTGCATACATCACAGGCAGCAGATAATAAGGTACAAGTGCTTATTTCCCCACAGCCAGTTTCACCAAGCCTTGGAATATTCCTCTTCTGCCATGATGGCATTCAGAAAGCATAACCTCATTAAAGAATACAGTTTCTTTGTTCAAGGAAAAACCTTTCTTAAAGGGAATGAAGCCAAACTGGTAAAAATTTCTCTGTTCACTTGCTAATTCCTTCTGGGTCTGGTTTTCCAGTGATCTTGATAAACCTAAGAACAAGGGTGCAGGGAGATTGATGAAACTCTTACTTCTGGTCCTGAATCTTCAACCCAACAGGCTTGCTCACTCCTGGAAGTTTGGAAATACTTTGTCTCTTTTCCTAGAAGCCTTCTATGACCAACCCCTCCTTGAGTTCTGAGTAGGAGAACATCTAGGTCTTTTGTTAGATGCTCATTTCTCTTGTTTCCCCAAGAATCAGGAAAGAAGCACATTTACAGGCACTCCTGTGGTGGAGAGCTCCTTGCTTCCAACCACCTCTGTCTCCACAGTGGAGGGGAGGAATCTTCCAGATGACCAAATTGCTGAGTAAAATCTTCAGGAACAGGCACCTCACAACTAAGGTTTGTGCAGTAAGAGAAGGAATTATCCTCGTATTTAAATTCAGGCTCTTTTATCACACTTTCCTTGCCTGTGTGGCTTTCCCTTTCCTTATTAAAAATGTCTTTATCTCAACCCATGAGCTTCCTCACTTTAATTTTTCTGATTCTCTCCCCTGTCCTGCTGTGGGGGCAGTGAGCCAGCAGCTGTGTGGGGTTGAGTGGCCAGCTGGGGTTAAACCATGACACCCCTCTTTATATCATGCAGGCTGAAAATTCTCACTGTGAAGATTAGTACTTCTTTTCCTAGATTTGTTAAATACCAATCACTTAAATGCTTTACAGAGTGCACCAATTCAACATAAGGTGAGACTAAAAAGCTATTAATTTAGAATAGGTGTCTTGCCTTGATTAAAACATAGATAATTTGTAGGCAAATTTCAGTTCAGTTGGGACCAAAGCAACCTAACCAGTCGCTCAGTCAGAAGTGTGTATGATCACTTACGCATTTGCATTAAACACAGATTATTGCAAGTTCATGTGTCTTGCAAAGCCTGAAGAACATTTATCCAGTAAATGTCCACATGAATGTGACTTATGTTGATCAGAAATAATGACCTACAATCATAATAAGATTTTTTAAAATTGTTGTGAAGGATCTGATCCTTCACGGACTGTTCAGATAAAATTGTTGTAGATTTCAAAGGGAAAGGAGGATCTGCGGCATCCCGGCAGCCCAAGTAGGCACAAGGCAACATGAAAAGCCATCAGGTGATGATGTCACACACCAGGGTCTGCCCTTATAAAACCAGGAAATACCAATCCATTTATATCTCATCATCTTAACCCTGAACCTCTAGGTAATGGTTTTGCCCTGTATTCCTTCCTTTTCCAAGATGTTGTCCTGTTCCCTCTTAACTTGATTTACTCTACTTATTTCAGCTGCTGACTTTGGCACTTTATTCCAGCTCTAACCAACCACAGTATAAAGACCTATGCCTGAGCTGCTCCAGTGCAGAGTGGCAGAGGACTCATTCACGTAGCTCCAGCCCAGGTGAATAAGCTCCTCCTAGTAAGCTGAGTTAGAAGGAGTTAACAAAGACCCTCAGACACCATGGGCAAGGATGCCCACACCTACTAAGCCCAGGACAGAAAACAAGGCTAAAATGCTATCAGCATTTGATTTAGTATTTGGTTTGGCTGTTTTATGTAGAAGAAAAATCAATCAAATGGAAAGGCATATTTTGTAACCTCACAACCCGAACAGTGCACTAGCATGCAGCTGGGGGAAGCCCTGCATTTTGTCACTTGAAAGCCTTCCTCAAATTTTATACATTTTTCACTCAAAAATCAAACACCAAGTGCATGTGCCTAAAAGTGACAGACAGATTCCTCAGCTGGGCAAATGAAGTTTGTTTTTCCAATTTCAACTACAGAAAACTCCTCCTCGTATAATTCTCTTCAAAGGCTAAAATTTGTTCCAGTGATAATTGCAGAATTTATGTGTATTTAGAACCCAGTGCTTAAATAAAACAGCTACATTGGGTGAATATGTATAAACACTGTGCCAATTTCTTTGAATAGGAATGTAGTAAATTACTACTGATTACACAAATACCGATTAAAATTTTAAGGCAAATAAATAATGAAGAGGGATGTTATTTATTTGTCCAAATGCTCTTAAAAGTGTAGTCATGCCAAGCACAACTTCCAAGGAAAGCAGTGGATGGAAATACAGTGTTATGCCAGTGGACAGCCTGGACTGAGTCATTAGGACAGCAGTGATTACTGTTTTAAGGTTTGCTCCATCTGCCTCTCTATTTTCCCTTGTTCTCTCTATAACACTATAAACCGTGCTCATACCAGGAAAATTCTGACATTAACTTTGCACTTGCAGTTCCTGTTGAGCTTACTTGGGTTTTCCTTTTGCACAAGCTGATAGAAGATTGAAGATGCAACCTGTAAAGTCAATGGAAATATTCTCAAATTTTATACGTTGCTCCTCCATGCAGCACCTGCAAGGACCTTCTCAAACCTTTGGATCCAAATGCAAATCTGCCTCTGGAAACCACTAATGCCTCTCCTAAACACTACCTTCAATCTGTTTTACAAGGAAGGATATTGACAGATGAATAATTTCTGCTTAGGGCTAGGCAGAGAATTACGATTTAGATGCTCTCAAGTAAAAATTTCATTTAAACTAACCTGATCCTTGGTAGACTGTGGTAATAGCATTTAGCGTACACAGAGAATAAAATTATTGAAGTTCCACACAGTTCATAGTCGAGCCTCAGGTGACACCAGTCAGTATAACTTCAGTTATGCTGACAACAAGGACAGCAGGCTGATTTGCATGAGCTGATGCTATCTGAGCAGAAGCAATTGAAATGATGGTAAAATTGCAAACAAAAGCTGGGATCCTGGGCTGATGTACAGCTGGACATGGATGTGTTATGCAGTGTCTTTGCGTCACCTGTGAAATCGATCCTTGTGAATGTCACAAATCATGATGGCCCATACAGAGCTGTAGGGCTCTAGACAGCATTTCTGTATTTCTCTCTATACCAACGTCTCCTCATATAAGCTCAAAGCAAGGTTTCATTGTGCTGTACACCATAGATGCATCTCTTCTCAGGTATATTTAGTCCCATTATGTCCATCTTGTTCCCTTTTAAAAGCATCCTAAAAAGGAACAAAATGCTCCAAGCCAGAAGAAATAGGTACAGGCATTTTTATGATCATGTTTCTAATGTGGTTTTTTTAATTACATTTTGAAACTCTATCATTCAGAACACTCTAATTTCTTTTGGCAATTGAGAAAGAAAAGCTAAACCAGATGAAAACCTGTGGTTTATACACTGATACCAAATCTCATTCACAGGTTTTCATGCCGATTTTGATTAGAAACAGCATACACCTTAAACGAAAGAAGCTGCCCCTGCCCATCAGCCATAGAACAGTAATTCAGTTCACACTGGAGCTGACCTTTTACCATCACATGTGCTTTATATGGATATACATAACAAACCCATAGACATTGCAGAAGCAAAGCCTTTACTGACCACAAAGGGAATCTATAAACACATACAGGCTCTAAATATTATATATGACCATTAAAACATGGAATTACTTATCTGCTACCTCACATGAAATACACTATTTACCACACACAATTTCTTTAATTTTGTCTTTTATTTTCTCATTTCACCAACTATACTGGATAAACAGAAACAACCCTAATGTCCCAAAAACACAACTAAAAATAAAACTAAAAATTTAACTGGGAACTAAAAGATCAATCTGTATTTGCTATTTCCCCTTAAATATTTCAGTGATCAGGTATATGGATCTCTTATCTATAATCTGTAGGGAAAATAAAGCATTAAGTCCAGTTTCTGCAGTAGTTTACATGGTTTTCAGCCCTGGAAGTACTCACCATCCCTGTTTTTCAACTACACCGTTACTTAGTCAAAATATTTTAAACAAAATCATAGGAATGAGAAAAACTAAACTGAAATGTTATGGTGTCTAACTTTTCTGTAGCTCTCTTTGTCTTTTATTTTAAAAAAACCTGCTATGGTACAATGCAGATAACAAAAATATGATGTCATTGGGGAAATAGATGCTTATTTTTAAAGATTCTGCTGGGAGTCTCTGTGTATGTAGAACTGCTCAAACTGAAACTCAGGTTTTGTCCGGTTGATTTCTTGTGAACCATAAACCAGATTTCACCTCTCTCTGGTGTTAGTTGTAGAAATACCTATCAGTGAGATCAGAAAAATATTTTACATTCTGTTTTTTAAACATATCCCAGTAAGCAGTCTGTTATATTTCTAGTAGTGGAGCGTATTAAGTTACCTTTTAAGTTCCTGCCAGTTGGGAGCTCCTTCATTCAAAGTAGAATCCCAGTTTAGCTTCAGGCTAGAACTTAGTAATAATCATGTTATTTTAAGGATATAATTTAGACTTTCTATAAATTCAAAGTGTTGAGTTAACCATGTTCTGTTTATTTGTGGAATATTTTCTGACACCTTGTTGCACAATTAATCTACACCCTCAGTTTTGACCCTGGTCCTAAGAATAGAGGCCTGACATACATAGCCCATGCCACCTGTAGCATAATGTATTCTTTCACTCTTATCCCACTCATAGATAACAGGTTTCTGAAATAAAAATGGTCACACTGAAAGTCAGCTGCTCAACACCACCAGCAGAAACAAAAATGTACAGAAGTGTAAACAAGAGAAAAGAATGGATGAAAGAAATCATTAACAGGCGCCCACATCTAAAGTCTCCAACTCCATTTCAGTGGGTAAGGATTTTGTTTTAGGCTTCACATGGGCAAGAATTCATCAACATCCAAAGGCAAAATAGAGTTTGCATCTCACCCTGCCTGAATGATGCTATCATTCTCATGACTGCTCCTGCAGTCAGGAGTTATGGACTCCTGCCATGTGCGTGACTTCCAGTCTTTTCCTTGACTAAAACATGAAACAAAACCAAACAAGTGAAAACCCAGTTTATCCTCTCAATAATATAACAGACATTTATTCAAATACAACAATGAATATGTGCAAAACCCAAAGTGAATAGTAGTGGAAATGCTTGCATAATTAATAAAAATATTGAAGAGCTATTTTTTCCGGGTTACTGTCCCTGTCATATCACACTTGTGCTTCTATTTTTTTCTAATAGTGAATCCCAGTTAAAACAGTGGAGATTAATGGTCCTGTCTTTCCAGTAAAATCCAATCTCAGCTGGTCGTGTTGCAGTAAATGGCAATACTAACAGATAGGGAAACAGTACCTAGAGCCTGCCCTCCTTTGGCAGTCACACCATTTCCACAAAACCACTTACTACACAGCATCCCCGTTGCTCTTTGTGCTGGCATCAAAAAGGTACAAATAAATTTCAATAAAGGGTTTCCTCTAATTTAAATAGTAACTAAAATTTAATGCTTACAATATAGTAGTAATTTTCATACAATAGATGAATAAACAAATGGGGTACTAAATCTGGGATCCTTTAAGATCATTCAGACAAACTAAAGAAATTCTCCAGTCAGTAGTAAGTCTTAATCTTTTCATTCCCTTTAGCTACTTCACTAAATCCTATTCCCTTTTACTTTGTAGTAAACTTTCTAATATTTCATTTTCGTTTCAGCTAGAGCTACTGAGAGACCTGCATGAATAAGAAAACTATTCAAACTAAGTAGCAGTTCAATATTTATCTGTCAAAAAAAGGAACTAATCAAAGCCATCCCCACTTAGGGCACTCTAGTGCAGAACAGCGTGGGCATAATAATGTATAGCAGCTTTTGTACATATATGACAAATGAAGCAAGATCTGATTAATTGTCCAGCAGTTCTAAAACGGTCTGTAATTTCCTTCACATGTCACTCCATTAGTTCTTAGCTCCTGAACTTGCCACTTAGAAAAATTACTTGTGATTCTTTGAGTAATAAATGTGCATTTCTATTCAACAGAAAAGTTTCCATCTCCCAAATCTTGAAATTTGTGCAGAGTGTTAGATCCTATTCTTGCTTTTAGATTGGGATTCTGTTTACAAATATTAACGTTAACTCCGAAATGCACAGAGAAAACTCAGAGAAATTTCCCTGGAAGAACAGTGAAGAAAAACTTGATCTCATAAGGATTCCTAGCCTCAAGTTCAGAGAAAGCCAAACATAGGCCACAGTTCTGGGATTAAAGTCTCAGAGGTTTTATATAGGATCAGCCCAAATGAACCTTGGGCATTTTGAGATGTATGTATTTCCAAACCTTAAAGACCTGGTTCAGCTGTCCTGTCTGTGCTGTCTCTAAACTGAGAGTTGAAAAACTCATGGGTGCTCAGGGTCCTAACTTAGGTTCCTTGTTTGGGTGTTTAGAGCTGGAGTAGACAAACATGGGTCTTGGAGTTCAAATGAGTTGATCAGGGTGGTACAGGCTGGTCTGAACAAGATTGGAAATGGAAACAAGCTGGGAAATCCTAGCTGTCTTGTAGTACATCACAGAATCATAGAATCATTAAGGTCAGAAAGGACACAGTTCTGAGGCCTCAGCACCAAATACTGGGCAGAAGTTCTGAGACTTGAGCATGCTTAGTGTAAAAGGGCACATGAGATATAAACTGTCCAAGTGTTACAGACCATGAGAAATCTGCTGGATGGGCTTTGCTTCTAATACCTTTATATCTTATGCTATGGTGCCCAGAACACCAGCACATCAGTATCTGCACCTGAAACTATAGTTCTCCAAAAAGAATAATGAATAAAAAACAAATAAACAAACAACAACAAAAAAATTAATGAAAGCGAAACACATGGCTTTAACACAAACAGTTTTTCTTAAAAAAAAAAGGCAGCAAGGACTCCATGAAGTTCAGTTCAGATTTGTTGATTACTATTTATTTTACACAAAAGACGTTTAAGTAGAATTATTGTAAATAGCAACCTAAAACAGACATGGCTATGAGCTGTGCCCAAGAAGGACAGGAAGGACAGTCCCACTCAGCCTCTTGAATGCTGGAGCCCAAGCAAGGGTATTTATTTGTGAAATGGTTTACATGACCTGGGCAATCTGACATTTTAATGATCTAGCAGGTAGATTTTTGCTTGAGTTGTGAAAATAGGCTTTTTGGAGAGTGGTTATAGCAGCCCAGGAACAGCTGCTCCTCAGGCCTATAGAAAGCTTTTATTCCACAGGCTGGCCTCCTTTCAGTGAGGCCCTTTCTTTAACCTGCCGGGATCATGCAGGAAACATAAAAGTTACTGAGGCCTCACTGACCTTGTCAAGGCCACGTGTGGGAATTTTTAATGTTTGAGTTGCTTGAAAATTATAGCAATTACTAGAAATATTCCAGGAAAAAAGGACTTTTTTTTTCTTCTGCCAGTTCAGATTTCCCAACTGAAATTGTCATTTTCATCTGCTAGTCCTTTTAAAAAAATAGAATTATAGACACTCTTTAGTCACTGGATAACAGATGTTATAAAACTTTGTGGCACTCAGTCATAATTAAGTCAGGCTTAATATGCATCTGTCAGAAACCATTGACCTTTTCTGATGATGGCAGGGAAAAGGCTTTGATACTCTACCACACATTTAAAGCTTTTTGAAGGAAAAATGTCAAAGGTTTGGGTGTTCTGGCAGGAAATTACCTCTTGCGCTCTTAATGACAAATGTTTTTAGCTTAATCTAAGTAAACAATTAAATGGTGTTGCTTCAATTGGGATTTCTAATCCAAAATAACATCTTTCCTATGCTTCTCTAGCAAAGAATCAAGGAATTGTAGAACTTACGTAATTTTTAAGGTGACAGTCTAGCAGAGCAAAGGAGTAAAATGCAACTGACAGTTTTCACACACAAAATGTGGAGATAAAGGAAAATTTGAAAAGGAAATTAAAATAAATTTTTTTTTAGGCAGAGTTTAACCATCTGACTTACCCTTAATATTGTGGACAGCACAAGGACAAGATACTCACAAAGCTGTGTGAAAAAAGGGTGAGTAGTTCATCAGCAGTCAGCATTTGAAACTTGCCACACAGCTAATGTTCCATATTGCTCTTAGGTCTCCTACCATAAATTTTGGCAAAAACTGGACGTCAGGTACCTGCTAGAGATTCTTGTTTGCAAAGGCAAGACACTGACTAGAACTACCCTGAATGTACAGGTAGCTAAAAGGTCTCATTCTGTTGATACAGCCTCACCATGGAGGCATTCCATGAGTCTGTGAGGACTGAGAGGTGGGCAGATGAAGAGAAGGCAGCACACAGAAACGCTGCCCAGAGGCTACAGCATTAATCTAACATCTCTGCAATCCCAGCTTCAATCTCCTCCCTGAGCAGGCTAATGGTGTTTTCTGGACCAAAAGAATTTTAGTGCAGATTATGGAGGTTCCCAGGCATATAATCATCCAAGGCCCCCTGGTACCAACATTACTGGAGGATTTATGCCATGAAATTCCCTTATGAGCCCACGCCTTAATATCTTCCTGTGTCATATCCCTACATATAAAATGTTAGTAATATTCCTTTCCTTCAGGGAAGCGTTGCAAGGATTAATGAGTTAAAGATGAAGAAGATGTAAGGGAGAGTATTAAATGTTTTCAACAGAGAAAGGTAACATTATTTTTTGAGTGCTATCACTTTCAGAAAGCCAGATGTGTGCCTTCATTACTAAATTTATTTAACAAGATTTCTAAATCCTGTATTGAGGAGTTGAAAAGAACATTTTAAAGGTCTTATTTCAGTGTTTTACATTCATTTAATCTTTTATCAAGTTATTTTTATTATCTTTCAAAGGTGTGTGTCTATCCATTTAGACACCATGCTTACCAGTGCACAAGAAAAAGGTGGTGTTTTCATAGCTTGATTCTTTTAAGCAGGTTACTGTATTCTTTAGCTTCAAGCAGAACAGAAATTTACCTAAGCCCACACAGAAATTCAGGCTTGAAAGCTCTACAAAAGCCATGACAAACAAACAAAAAGCTTATTTGGGAGATGAAGGAACATAATCTTTTCCCAGTGCATCTGCAGTGTAGACTGCAAGACAAATGGCAGTGAGTAAAAGATCAAATAACATTCCTCATTGCCCAAAACAAATAAATAATCTAATACCAAGGATTACAGATCAGATTATTTAATACATATCTCTCCTTGGCCATTGGAGGAAATGTACACGGTAGCATTTTATGTTTAATCTCATGAAAATTTGCCCCAAATGCAGGGTACTCTGCATAATCAGATTTCAGCTTCGAAATAGCTTTTGCTTTCCTATTCCAGAAAGAAAGCCAGTGCTTCCCAATGCTGCCCTGGAAATGCCATTACTGCACCTACCTAAACAAGAAAAACAGAATGGAAAATAAACTCACATGGATGAGAGAGGAAGGGAGAAGCAGCAGCCCCAAGATAAGAAAATAAAAATGCCCCACACTTTCAGATGTGGCAGGGCTTGAGTTAAAGGGACAGTGCCAGGTGTTTCAGTCATCATTCACATTCTATGGTTTGACAGCACATAATATTACTTGTTCTTTTGTATTAATTCAGCTTTAATGGGGGTTTAACACCCCCATTTCCACACTGGCAACTTAAAATTTTGAAACACGTTTCTAGTTTTTAGGAAAGACAGTGAAAATCACTTCAGTTAAGGAAGTGGTGTTCAGAAGGAAAGCCGTGACTCTGCTTCTGATTTGGCTTTTATGCAATGACATATCGATATTTGAAATAATTTTTTCCCTTTTTTCACTATCAAGCCTTACTGTAAAATTTACACTATCTTTATTATGAAATACCAGGCCTTTTTTCTTAAAGTTATTTTCCAATTGAAATAATGGGTATGGTAATTTCATCTGAAAGTAATTTCCTGCAATGAGATTCAAAAGGGTAACAGAGATAATATTTTCTCCAATTAAACATTCCTATATTGCATTTCTTCCTATTTCTTCAATTTCTAATGTTAATTAACCATAACAATATTTATTATCAATTTTTTATGTTTGTATAAGTGAGCCGCATCACTGAAATATAATGTTCTTCCCATTAGACCTATTCTGATTTTCTCCAACCAGACAGACAAAGGGCTCAAACTGGAAATTACAGGAGCAGTTCCAGAGAAGAGATTTGAGCTGTTCACATTGTCTTGGTTCAAGACCAGGGTCTTAGAACTGCCACACTCCCATTTCCTATCTCTGTCTCAAGAACTTGCAGACAGAAGTTGCCAAAGAAGACATTAGTCATAACTTTTAACTCCAGGTGAGTAATCAAGACTTGGTCATCTTCACCTTTATTATACCACTGAAAATGACTTCATTTTACCTTCACTGTAATACTTCATTGTCCCATACCTGTCATTTTTCTCTGGTTAGTGCTACTCCCTTCCTAATTTATGATGCCCAAGAACATGGATGAAAACCTTTTGGGTTCATTCCATATTTTTCCTGTTCATTTAAGTCCCTTATTAAACACTGCTTGCTTTTCCCTCTACTTTTATGGAAGGCTCAAACCTCCACACTGATCTACAAACACAGCAGATGGTGTGGAAATTTGGACCCAAGCCTTGTGAACAGCTTCTACTTCTCTTATGGTCCAAACTAAATGCCCTGATCTGGCAGGAATTCAGAAATCCAAACAAGAGCGCTGATCCCGCAAGACTTCAGCACGTATCACACTGCGAGGAGGCAAAAGGGCTGCTTTGCTTCCATGTCCTGGCTTCCACCTTCAAAGTTAAGCATGTACCTTAGCTGCCAAAGGGAAATTGCAGTCAGAGCTCTCTTTCACTCACGCTAATCCCTTACTGCTGGAACAGCATCTCACTTTCTGCCCAGAGATCAGGTCCACATACAGGTGTCACCAACCATCTGCCCATCCATCCCCTGCTCAGGTTGTACCCTGAGCTCTTCAGCTGCAGAGAGAAGGGTAAGGACCTGCATGTGCACAGTCAGGACAAAACTGTCACAGCTAACAAGGAAGCATTGGATGGAGTTGACCTTACCTCCAAAGGTTGTTTTGATTTTTTTTCTCCACCTGGAGGGCAGTGATGGGGTTTAATATTTATCTGAACATTCAGTGAACACTCAGTGCTTTGTCAGGACTTGGTATGAATACTGAATTCTGAAAAACTTCAAGTGTACCATGAAACTGGAAAAATTCCGTTGCATGCTGAGAGGGGTGCCTGGGATGGAGGGTAAGGTCATAACCATGAGTGATAGAAACTATAAATCTTGAAAAATCTTTGTTTGACCAACAAATATTCTTCTCTTGATGTCCATTAAATTTTACAGTGCAGGCAGTGCTCAAAAACCCAGAAGTAAATGTGTTACATGCAGACCAGCCTCGATGGTAAGCACTTGAGGGGGAAAAAAGCCCTTCAAAGAAGATGATGAAAGGCTTAAATCTAAACTGAGGTGTTTCTTACTTAAAATCAGGCAGATTCAGAAAGAACCAACCACTGATGAAGGGAAGGAAAATTTCTCTAGAGGAAAAATGCCAAAGCTTCTTTGTCTGAGCCTGGCTAACACTGGGAACCCAAAACTATCTGGAAGATTTCACTGGTCATGCTGTGGTTTATACCCCACTCTGATGGAGGGGAAGAGGTATTAAATAGCTCATTGAGGGAAGGAAGGCTTTTGATTTCTCATAAAGGCCCTGTGCTTCAGAAACAATCACTTCATTCAGACAATCCAAATTTCCACTGTCCACAGATGAGACAAATCTTACATGGCCTGATTGACCATGTGCTATTGACCTGAATAGGGTAGGAGATTGATATGATACATGATGATATGATCTGTTGGCAGCTATCCTCTGCCAGCTATCTACCCATGACTGTGGGTGAAAATCTAGTGCTGCATCAGGGATTTCTTCTGAGAGCTACAGTGCTGTTAGGCAGGCTACGAACCACTGGGAAAATTGTGAAGGTCTGTTCCTTTTCCAAAGCCAGCCAGAGGCAATTGTTGTGCTTACTGTTGGGGACCTCATGTCAGACATGTTTTGTCCCAGGCTCCTCATCCACAGGTCCTCTGAAAGGGTCAGGGAGCAATTCTGCTTTCACACAATGTCTCAGGAAGCAGATGGTACCACCCAATTTCCCCACATCCTTCCACTCTTCACTGACTGTGTTAGAAACATGGATGGGAACTAACAAATAAGGCTCAGTGTTGATAAGCCTGAGGCAATTTTGGCTGAAGAGAAGAAAGTAGCTAGAACACAATTCGATTTAGTCATCTCTGACTACTTCTACTACCTATGACAACAGCTTGCAACCTGTGGGGGTTTATATCCCCACCTGCTGCTCAAAGTCTGTGTAGCACCAGTTACCTTTCCCTTTTCTTTTACTGTGCCTGAGCTGTGGCTCTTTTTTCCATAAATAAATGTAGACCCTTGACCAATTTATAGCCTACAAACTTAACTGAGGGAAAGCAGAGGGGAAAGTCCACTGGATAGGTAAAGATGAACCTCAGTCCGACAAAGGGAAATCATTAATCCACTAAAGAACTGTGGCGGTTTGACGCTGATTAAGCGCCAAGCACCACAAAAGACTATTCACTCATTTGCCTCTGCAAGTCTTTCGTGATGCTTGGCGCTTAATCAGCGTCAAACCACCACATGAACATAACATGTAGCCTGCCAAAAGCATTTGATTTCCATTTGTCTCTAAATAGTAAAAGGCTTCACACAGTGCCCTACGCCATCACAACTATGTAAGTAAATTTCTACAAAGGTTTTCAAGTTCTTATAAACTCATCTACTCAATTATGTCAACAAACATACATCAAATATAGGAAGCCCAGTGTACTTGGAACCCTACAGATACACAGCGACAGAGTTGCCACTTAGACCTACCCAGACACTGAGTAAGCTGTTTTAGCTCTTAGAAATGGCATTTGAGCAGTCGTCTGGGAATTGGGCTGGCTACTTAACCATTTCCAGAGGGAGTTAAGGTGTAAATGTTTACAGGTAAAGCCCCATGAGACTCATATTTCTCCCTTTGTCATGTTACTGGAGCTGTTGATAGCAGAAGTAACTCAAAATGAAGTCTTGCTCCATATAAAAGAGAAAGGTTATCTCGTCAGAGGGACATCCTTAATTTACTTCTTTCCCTTGGGCCAATATATCAGTCCATTCACTGGGAAGAGACTGTGATCTTACACTGACTTTGTAACCACAAACAGCAGAGAAAGGTGCGGAAAAACTAGAACTCATGTCTCTTTCTCAGTGATGTTCTGTTACAATTTTCCAAGTAGGACTCAGATTTCTAGGTTTCTCGTGGATTACATGTCCCTGAAAAAAATCTCAGAAGCAAGAACAAGAAGAAAATTGGCTGCAGTCTGAGAAGTAAAAGAGAGGAACTTTTATAGCCCTCTTCAGTTAAGGTGCAGACAGCAGTTAACCCTAAGTTTCTCTCCCCTTGCACATAAGGGGTCATGGGTAATCACTTATGACTAATTGCACACTTGTGTCAGGGAGATGCCTTTTCACATCTGGTTCAGATAATCCCACAGTCCTGAAATGTTCCACCAAATGTTGCAAAAAAATACAACCTGTGCAGTGTAACAGCTGGCGGATGACCCGAGCCTGCAGACTGACACCTAATAACACATTTGTACCCTGCAAGAAGATCTTATTACAGCATGGTCATTTTACATGATGAAGGATTATCATCTTCAGGATTAGAATTCCACCTTTAAAGCAGAGCCATAAACATTTGAGGAAATGCGGACTAAAAGCTGACCAATGTGCTATAAAGCCAAACGCCAAACTTGGGCAGAGAGGTCAGGACAGGAAAAAGGATCCTCATTATAAAATTTGAGTAGCAGCTTCCCAGTCAGGGGTCTGAACTTTCTGACACATCCACAGCTTCAACCTGCCCCATGATTCTTTTTCATAAAGCACCCCCCACCCACCTCAAATGCCTCCTTTCTACTCTCTCTACAATTTTGTCAGAAAGATTAAGAACATTTAGATATGACATTCCAGATATATGAAAATGGTGAAAATATTATTTTTTACTCCCAAGGAACTTGTGTTGCAGATTTTCAAATGGCTTCACCAAGATATCCTATACTTCATTCACAAGCCCTGACAACACTTTTTCAGTCCACTCTCTCAGTGTTTTTAATTATTCATTAATAGTAAACTAATTAGCTCTCACTAAAGTTTATAAACTTATTGTTTCAAAAGTTTGATCCATTATGACTTCTGTAGGTATAATACAGGCAGTATATGACATATTTTGTGCCCAGTCACAGACTGCTGAATTTCAGTTCATAGCACAACCTTGCACATATGACATTCAGGAAAAGTGTCTCTCTGCACCACAAGCACTCTTCCAGGACACTAAATTACTAATGTAGATGCATCCTTTGAGAAAAGGTAGAAAGATTTCCCTAATCTCCAAAGGCACAAGCAATTAGCCTTCTCAGTTTTAGAAAACTTGTCTTCCAAGATAAAACTGTATTTCTACAGATGGTATATTCAAACATATATAAAGATTCTGTACTGTATCACAGAGAAAAGTGACAAAACTGATGGAAAGTATGACAACTGTGGGATTTTTTAGCTCCAAGGTCTCAAATGTTCAGTTTCATGATGTGGGATTTGTATATTCAGTGAACTGTAATCACAGTGGATGTCTAGAGCTACAGAAGTAACTCCAGAAATTTTAGTATATGTGGTTCTGTATTGCAGAGACATAGTGAGCCACACAGTTCAAAGCTGCTGCCCCTTTGTTTGTGTGTTCTAAGAGTAAATTCAAGCTGACTTACAAAATTAATTGTTGACAATACACTAGGCCTCAATGTTTTAAATATTTTAAAAAGAGAATATAACAGCAGATGTATAAAATTCAGTGCTGGTCAAGAATTACGGATTTTGTGGAAGTGAGAGGAAATAATGTGCAAAGACTCTTTCACGTTAATAATAAGTTGATAATAAGGTAATAATAATAATGAGTTTTAATAATGTTAAAATATAGGGAAAGACAAAACGTACATCAAATTCCAGAGAAAAGGTATAGCAGAGAGGAAATAGAAATTAAATAAATTACCAAAAGTGAGAAGATGTAATATTGTGCTCCCTCTACTCTTCCTTTCACAAAACAGTCCTGCTGGTTATGCAGATTTTGCTTGTGTTACAGATTAGGAAGGCATATATATAAAAATATCCTGAAAGACAACCTTGTCTGGCTTTAAGTACCCAAACTGCCAAGCTGTTGTTCAGAGCACTGCATCCTCTATGCTGTGAGGTCAGCCTTGACACGTTACCTAAATAACCCATTCACATCCCTGGTGTTCTTGTAGAAGCACCCCTCATTCAATTTATCTGCCTGACACAGTCATATGAGAGTGCCACAGGAGAGCTCTGACTGCAGTGCACCTGGCAGGACCTCCCTCCAGAGAGGGACAAACTCAGGTCTGTACTGATACAAATCACAGTCCCAGGATGCGTCATCTGGCATGCACTGAGGCTGACTTAAGGCCACCTCAATTTATGGGCTTACGTTCACACAGTTTGGAAAAAAAGGCATATTTGGTTTTGAGTCCAAAATAAAAAGTCAATACAGTCAGCAAGATTGAAGTGAGCATTGGAATAAGGTAAGATGTTCTACTCAAAGTTGGCTTTATTACTTAAAGAAATTTTTTTTTAAAACCCACATAAAAAAACACACACACACCAAACAGAGGCAAGATTCAATCTTTCTATTAAAAGGTATGGAATAAAGACACAAATTTTTGTACTATTTTCTGTTTTCATGAGAGACCAATTACATTTAAATGCAAAACGTTTCTATTTGCTGTGCCAGATACTGTTTCATGGAAGTGGAAGGCCAGCCCTTCTAACCAGAGGAGAGGGATCAATATCTGGTGAATGATGCTTCCTTTACAAGACCAATAATATCACTCTTGGAAAAAAAAAAGAAGGTGCTTTTCTTTCTATTAGTATAATCAAGTATAAATTCCACCATTTAAAAGCCTTAATGCTAGAAGAGCCAAAATCATTGCAAAAACATTGCACAACATGGACAAAAGTAGATCTCCAACACACAACTGGAAACCTATATTAATGAAACCAGCTGGGAGTTCCATACATCCTCCAGCACATGGGCTGTGTGTTCCACAAATCGTGAACTGCAGATGTAGGATAAGTCCTAAAAAGTTTATGTTAGGTGAGAGTCCACTTTATGGGTAGCACTGGCAAGACTCCACAAACCAAATCAGTTTTGAATAGTGAAATACACTCCTAGAAACAAAACCCTGCCCTAAAGCATAAACCATTTTGTCAGAACTACACACTGTAGACTAAGCTGGAGAGCAACACCTTGTTCATTTAACTAAGTTAAAAAGATAACAAAAATAACTTTTAGAAAACAGTAAGGAAAAATTAGGAAAAAGCATATAGTAGTTATATAACGTAACAAAATTTCCTGCAGTTAGGACCCTGTTCATAATCCCATCCCTTCAGCAGCTCTGCTAAGGCAGAACATGCTGGCAGCTCCAAAGAGCACACGTGTTTATTCACATCATATTGTGCACCCTACCTCTTATTCATGCTAGAATATTTTATGTCTCTGGAAAATAGAACCTAAAAGGCCATGAATGGCACAGCTCTTCAGGCTTTTTTATAGCAAAAGGTTGCATGCAAACTCACTAGACATATTATCAACACCTAGTTATTTCAAAGAGCTCCTTTAGAACTTTCACATTGAAATATGTCAGAGGTATAGGTACATCTTTTGCTTGCAAAGTCTAAAAACAAAGCATATCACAAGATATACTAAGATTTAAAACACTATTTTTTTGACTGCTGTAAAATATGATTTTCCTTTTTTCTGATCCTGGAAAGGCAATGCAAGGGGAAAAACATAAAATTGCAGAAAGGTTTGTGTTGGAAGGGACCTTAAAATCTTCTAGTTCCAACACTGTTATATGCAGGAACACCTTCCACTAGATCAGGTTGATCAAAGATCCCTCCAGCCTGGCCTTGAACACTTTCAGGGATGGGGCATCCACAACTTCCCTGTGTAACTTTTTCCAATGCCTCACCATCACAGTAAAGAATTTCTTCCTAATATCCAATCTAAGCCTGCCCTCTGTCAGTTTAAAGCCATTACATCTTCTCCTATCACTATGTGCCCTTGTAAACAGCCCCTCTCCAGCCGTCTTACAAGCTCTCTTTAGGTATTAGAAGGGGCTCTGAGGTCTTCCTGGAGCCTTCTCTTCTCTAGGCTGATAGCCTCAACTCTCTCAGCCTGTCATAGGAGAAGTGCTCCAGCTGTCTGATCATCTTGGTGGCCTCCTCTGGACTCACCCCAGCAGGTCCATGTCCTTCCTGTGCTGGGACCCCAGAGCTGGATGCAGCACTGCAGGTGGGGTCTCACCGGAGTGGAGCGGAGGGGNCAGAGCAGAGCAGAGCAGAGCAGAGCAGAGCACAGCACAGCACAGCACAGCACAGCAGAGCAGAGGGGCAGAATCCCCTCCCTTGCCCTGCTGGTCACACATCTTTTAATGCAGCCTGGGATATGGTTAGCTTTCTGGGATGTGAGTGCACATTGCTGGGTCATGTTGAGCTTCTCATCAGCCAACATCCCTGAGCTTGTCTCCTCAGAGCAGCTGTCTATCCATTCTTCATCCAGCCTGTATTTGTGCTTGGGATTGCCCTGAGGTGCAGGACCTCACATTTGGCCTTGCTGAACTTCATGAGGTTCACATGGGCCCAGCTCCCAAGCCTGTCAAGGTCCCTCTGGATGGCATCCCTTCAGTCCAGTGCGGCAATTCCACCACACAGATCGGTGACATTGGCAAACCTGCTAAGGGTGCACTCAATCCCACGGCCTATGTTGACAACAAAAAAATTATTTAATGAAAAACCTAATGATGGCTTACTACAAAATTATTACAATGGGGTCTGAGGACTGTGATTCCTGTCATTTTCTGGATCTATATAAGTAGATAATTGCACAATCCAATATGGCCCTTTTTATGCTGTGCTAATAAAGCAAAGCCAGCATAAATTTGCCTTGAGAAATTCCTAGATTTCAGGAGTGGCAGAGAGCCAGCACAGGCAAAGCCATGGTGCTCTGTTGCATTGGCAAGCTTGGAGGATGCTGGTGCAAGTTGCCATTTCCTCAAACTGCTCTAATTTGTGCCCTGGACTGGTCCAGATTCCAGTTCTGGCCTGAGTCTTTTTTTTTGTCATGCTCTGTCTCCCTGGAAGTGGAGATCTTGAACCTTTAACCAGCTGTCCAAATTTGATACAAATTCAGAGGAACGTCCAAAACGAACGTCCTGTGATAGAAGGCAGGTCACAGCCACCCCTCCCCCACCAGGTTTGGGAAGAAATTCCTTGGAGGAAAGTGAAAAGGAAAAAAACCTATTTATTTAACAAACACAGTGCACGGCAGGCACGGGAAGAGAATAATGCTAAATAATAAAACCTCTTTCTGTGGAGAGAACCTGGTAAATTTTCAGAGTCCTTTCTGTGGGTATGGTCTCTCTCTTCCCCTCCTCAGAGCTGAGTTGGCATGGGCCCCTCTGGGCCTAGGTGTAAGGTCTCCTGGCCGATGTTTTGGTGTTGTTGAACAGTCCAGAAGAGAAGAAGAAGAAACCAAAATTCCAGGAAAACTCCTTGCTTTAACTAATGAACAAAAAACTAGCTAGAAAGTGGGAGAATGCCACTCTCTTCCCTGCTGCAGAGAGCCGAGCTGAGGAGAGACGAGCGATTTATATCTGTGTTTTTGAACATAGCGCCAAAGGAATTCCACCAGCTTCCCTCTCCTCTCTCTTAAAGGTCTGCCTTAAAGCTACAGAAAAGGCACAGGATTCATGTCTGGGCATAGAGCAGGCGATAGGGGATACACATCATAAAGTCACCCCAAGACATTAGCATTTAGCAGCATTTTAGTTGGAACTAGGAACAACTTCTTGATCTCATGCATGTTTTCCCAATTTGGCTTCACAAAAGGAAATTTTAAGAACTTTTATGAAAACCAGAGACAGCCTGGAAAACTTTAAAAAATTAGCCTTAATCCCGCTGGGTGTTCTCTTGTTTTGTCTACAACGATGATATACAACTACATAAATAGTAAACTCCAGATTGAAAAACCTCTCAGCCACAGGCTTCCTTGCTGAGGTAATCAGGTAAAATACAGATCCAGGTTCATGCTCATCCTTCAAGTTTTGTTTAGTGGTATTATTGAATAGGTTTAACATTGTTCCCCCACCCTTTGCCCTAAATTTTGGGTACTCTTGGCAGGTAGATTGGGTTGCTGTGGGAATATTTGCAGTGGAAGACAGAATTTTTTTCCTATATATTCCTGTTGAGACCTTCAATAAATTAAATTGGTGGTTTTGAAGTTTTTCTGCCTACTTGCTACCATAAGTCTCTAAATAGAGCCTCTATAGTTTTTTCTGTATAACCCATCTTAGTGTTTATAAGGTGGTAGAAGTTGTGGAACTTACCTGCAGGCTTGCCAAGGTCAGTGTACAAGCATAGCTCTGCTTTATTAGAGTTTGGAAACATTCCCATTTGGAGGTTCATTTTCAAATGTATAAATCTCAGTTGGTAAAATACCATGACCTTCTAGCAGCTTCTAAGCAAAAACCTACACTCACCTAATACATCAGAATAAATCTAACTCATATCACCTTTTATTCCTCCTTGTTCCACAGCTGGTCCAGGGCTCAGTGGGAAACTGCTGAGTTTAACATCTCAAGGGAGCACTTTGCTTTGCAGTGGTTGCCACTGTAGCAGTGTGGCAAGAGCCATTTTTATCTCTGTGGGTTTTTGCCAGAAAATAAAAAGATCCTAAAATTACTCTGAACTCCCAAAAATAATGGCTATAGCAAATAATTCTGAGCTAAAGAAAATGTGGTAAAGAATTGCTCTGCTTCTTCGCCTTACAACTGAAGGCAATGACACTTTTTTTCTTATGTGATTTCTGCAGAGCTGCTACACATACATTAAAAGAAACTTGGAAAAAAAAAATCTAAGACCAGTTTTATTCCAGCAGGTGCAAGGAGAAACAGTTTGCACCTTCATGCATGATCAAGGACTACTGTCCTCTGTGATGGCTCTTCTCTCCACCCCAGGAAAATCACACCACACTTCCACTTCTCCCCACACTTTAAAATTCCCTTGAACTCAGAATCAACCCCAAAGAAGCTCCAGAGCTTCTCATAAATCTTCCTGGAGGATGTACAATGCAAGCCTTGTCTACTGGTACCAGCCAGCTTGGCTTAGGTGATCCTTATCTGAGCCAATTCCACTAACTCCTTGGATTGTGGCAGTCTCCAGAGGAGGAAAGACTGCAGGCATCTGCATACTTACTCAGAAATTCACATCATGTTGAGGTCCATCTGGGTAGGTGTTCTTGTCAGGATCACACTCAGCCAATTCATATCAAGTGTGACTGAAAATGTGAGAATTCTACCATGTTGCCTCTTGGGCTTGGAATTTTTCCTCCTAGAGGAAAAGATGAGGTTAGAGCTCACCTCCAATGATGGATTCTTTTATATAATCAGGTAAAAACTGAACACTTGCACCTTTTTCACTTCTAGAAACAAACAAAAATAGAAAGAAGAAAAGAAAGGCTCATAAAAATGGTAGCCAAGCAATGCAACTAAAATGTGGCATTTACAACCTCTTCATTGCCACCTATAACGCAACACGTTCAGTCCTTGTGACTGAATCTGCTCATGATAGACCTTAGGCTACGTCCACTCATAGTATTGTTCAGTGCAAAATATATGCTTTTATGATCAATACAACTGTGAAAGAGGGACAAAGGACAAATACATCTATTAACTCTCCAATGTAGAAACCATTTTCATTCTATTTTTCCACAGCATTCTTGTGGAATGTCTGCTTATAGTACAAATAAAAAAATGTTGGGAAATAAAAGAGGGAGACAGGAGTAAAAGAAATTTTTAGAAAAGGAGGTAAAGTAAGATAAAATAAAAGAAATTGGAAGTGCAGAAACCTACAAAACATAGGAAACCAAGGAAAGGAAAGCAAGAGGGAAAGGGGGCAAGCATTGCACAGGAACCCTCACAGTGTAAAGACTGGTGAGTAAAACTGTATGCAAAGATATTTCTAGATCTTTGCACATGCAGGGACAGTAACACTAAAAGTGGTCATGAGCTGAGAGAAGGTGACTCCATCAGCAAGAGCTCTTGCTCCTCAGATTGTGAAGTTTGGAGCAGGAGTTCCTCCACCTCCTCACCACAGCCTGGAGCCAGCCACCAGCTCCCCCAGCCCACCAGCCCCAGACAGCACAGTCACTGCTGGGGACCAGAGGAGCCCTGTGCACAGTCACACACACATGAGCACAGTGGGAAACCTGTAGTCAAGGCTGTTCAAAGCATTCTTTTCTGAAAAGCTTTTATTTTTAAAAAGTCCCAGAAATCCGTGTTCCTTGCACTATTCTATTTCTTCTGCCTCCTATGAACACCAGCATACACTCAGTCAGTGTTGTGCTAAGAAGTGCACTCCTACCATTCTGAATGAAAAGATTAACTTAAAGCCTCCCAGAATTCCCTAAAATCAAAATACTCTCTGACTATTACCCTGTCGGAAACATTACAGTCAACTGCTCAACAGCAGTATTACGGATATAAAATAAACAATAGCATACTCAATTAGTTTACAAAATGCCATGCACACTCTAGATGTTCAAAAAAGATAGTTTCCTACCCAAAGAATCTACTTCATGGCATAATGACAGCACATTGGGTAGAAATGAGAGTAAACTGAGAAAGCAAACAGCAAGAGAGGTAGCATTAAAACACAAGTGAGACATTCTACATTGGCTAGGGATAAAGTGGGAGACAGAGTAATAGGCCTTCTAGCACTGAATCTGCACAGCTATTAAAAGAAAGTTTTTAATTTAAAGCCAGTTCAATTCACCATAGTTAAATCTCACTGAATTACGGATTCGTACAAGCCAGATATTTGCGTGCGTGCTGCTGCTTGTGTAATTTACACTCCAGCCCTAAGTGATTACTGGATCAGCCAGCTGACATATGGGAAATATTTGCACAGAGCTGTGACACGGGGAAGTTTGTGGTTTAAAAAAAAGGGGGGGGAGGGGGGCAAAAAAAAAAAAGGTGCTGTTAGTACAGAGCCTGTGCCACTCCAGCTGAGTGAAGCCAAAGTTTCACTTGGAAGTTTTCCCACCAGAACTTCCATCCTCTCAACAGTGTTAGTTAGAAAAGTCTTTTGCATTCATAATGCTTTGCTTTTACAGGAAGAGAGACCTATTGCTGCGGAGCAGCAACTGCATCTCTCTAAAAACCTACCTATTCAAAGAAGTATTACCAACTGAAATACTACTAAATGAAAATAGGAGTTGTCAGTGGAACTCAGATGCTGAGCTCTACTTATGTTTGCAAGGTCTATTTAAGAGGAGACAGCTGTTTTTGCTAGCAGTGCTGGCGACATATTCAAGTTTTTTCCTTTTCTGCTAAGAGTGCTACTCTGCCACGCTGCACTGCCAGGGAGTGCCAAAGAATAGCAGTGCTGCCTTCTTAGCCAGGCTCAGGTTCCAGCTCATCCCAGTCACTGATCACTAACCACCCCAGGTAATTTTTGCCACAAGTCACCTTGAGTTGCAAGTCCTCTCTGAGTACACACTCAGCAATTTCATTTCTCCCTCCTGCTGCTCTCTGGGCATCTTCAGATGGAGATGTTTGCTGTGCTCAGCGGCTGCCATGCTGCAGTTTGCTGCTACACACCGTTGAACTGATGCCACGTTTCAAGCCAGAAGTGGCTGGCTTTCAGTGGTGGGAGAATTAACACATTGTATAAACGAGCTAGGCTGTAAAGCCCTTTTAAATCCACCTGAATGATAATTGCTTATGTACCAAAGGAGAGAGAGTTCACATTTAGTTTGTCTTTTCTGGTGGTATTAGCCCAGATGCTGGGTTATGTTGCAGAAAAGGCACAATTTTGTACCATGATATACCAGCTCATTTACATGCTTTGGGTCTCATCCGGTCTCATTTATTCAGCTTACCTCAGAAGGACAGACATAGAGAGGGGAGCTACCAGTCCTCCAGGCTAGGTCTTTGCCAAATGGTTTTTGCCATTACTGAATTACTTCTAAGATATGGCTTCTACTCATATAACTAGCTTTTAGTAGGGAGAAAACTGCTCAAAATTCTTCCAATGTTCTTCATGCTTTCAAAAAGAAAAAAGATTTGACACTTCACGTATGAGATGAACCAAACCAATTCATGGAAATGTACATCCCATAACTAGGGAAAGTATTTTGTTACCATTGGTGTTAGCAGCTTATGAGAACTGACAAGATCACAGCCCACGGTGGTGTGGCTAAATGCCTGCAGAAAGAAAAAGGCTTTTGTGAGTTTGCTGGAAAGAACCTACTTGCAGCCCTGACTTCTGACTGAAATGGAAGAAATATTCTACTTTCAAATGTGAATCAAAAAAATATTGCTAGCATATTTCTCTTCATCAGCCAAATGATTTGTCTTATAAATACACTTTTTTGCTAATTCCTCAGAGAATGACAGCTGGGTGGTAGATTTATTCAGCTAAGAAAAAATCTGGAGAGGAATCCAAGCATTTTGAGGCATCTGAACTTCTCCAAACTTCCAGACCTTTACAGCTTCATTCCTCACTGCTAAACACACAGTAGATCCTCTAACAGTGTCATTACAGCTTGCCATGAATAAAACCACCCAAACCCTACATGTTTAAACTGCTGGGAATGTAAATCAATAATATCTTGTGATTTTATCTGAGGTAAGAGTCTAAAATTAATTACTTCTGAACATTTAATGGTTATTATCAAAGATATTCTTTCAGGCAAAAAGATGGCATAGTCTTTGGCACTCTCATCCCCTTAGCTTTTAAAAAATAAAAAAACAGTAAAGTTTAACATTTTCCATTGGTTTCCTATAAGTGAGTAGTCAATGGATAACATGCTGGCGTGAGGCAAAACTCAGTACTAGAATTCATTAAATACACAAATTCAAATTTTTATGCTGGATTCAGAACTTAGGAAAAGCTGTAAGTTAGTACTGGCAAGAGAGTTTTGAAAAACAAACCAGGACATCTTCCTATAAACTTAACAATTGACATAGATATGCACACATTTACACACAAAAAACAGAAATAAAAACTAAGGAAATTATCACTGCATCTCTGGCCTCACTAAAAGAAATATTGTAGATGTGGAAGAAGCAAGAGATACTAGGATTTCCAGATAAAAACCACGTTTAATCTGAGCAAATGCAAACAAATACATTTGGATCACAGGCAGACTGAATAAAGCCTTTTAAGTCGTAGCTCCCAGTTTCTTGAGAAGGGTTGACAGCTTGCAGAAACATCTGTAAAGGAGTTCCAAACCACCTCAGGAGGGCTGTGTTGAACAGTGTGCTCACAAACATGATCACGTCAGAGAGAGGGGTGCTCAGGTGATTCCTGCCTTAGATACTAAGAGCAGCTGAGCTCTGGAAGCACAGACTTCAGCGCAGGCTGTTCAAGCACAGCTGAGGATCGGGCTCTTCTCTGTGGTATTTGGAGTTCACACTTTGTTTGCTACTGGTATCCAAATAGATTGATAAAATGAACAGATTTCGCCAACAGTACTACAATTGCTTCTTCAGCTTTGTTCAAGTTCAAGTCTTTGTTCAAGTTCAACTACTGCTATGGATTACACTGTAGGTATGCACAATGAAAGTAGTTTAGCACAAAAAATTAAAAAAAACAAAGAGTAAGGCAACCAGAGAAGAGCAAGAGAAGTCCCTTGGCTAAGTGACTAAGGATTGATAACATAACCATTTTCTGCAAATTTTTTTCCTGGCTCTGAAGTCAAACAGTAATGACAGATACACGTCAAAAAAGACATAGCCCATATTCCATAATGCTTATATTTTGCATCCTTAAAAATATCCTGTAGTTTTTACCACAAATATTAATTCCTGTCCTAAACACTCTGTAATCTTGCTCTGTGCTTTTAAACAGCAGCCATGTTTTGACACAGGATCACGGTATTCCAAGGGTGAGAAAAATCAATGCACTACTGTTTAAGTGGTCTGTAGACTGCTTTGAGAACCAACCAGCAAAACTGCCCTGCATTTATTTCATTATTTATTGTTATTGTGCAGAGGTGGCTATAAAGTCTGCTGGAATTCAGTCCCCACGTGTGTTTGGTTGCTGGGCTCTGTACATGGACAGAGGGCACCTCTGTCCAATTAGGAGCTTTCCAAGGGAACATAGCAGACGTATCCACTCCAGGGTTGTGTTTCATTTACTTTGCTTCTTGAACAGAAATATCAACTGGTTTTCCATTGCAGGACCAGACGTGACGATACTCATCATGTTGGAAGGCAAACATCTTTTTTCTAAAATATCTGCTACACGAAGAAGTAAAACACACAGAAGTTCCTCCTTGTCAGTATCAGTAATACACATATTAAGAACTACAGAAATCGTGTGCATTTCATAAGAACAACTGATACTTGGTTTCTTCAACAAATAAATATCTTTCAGATAAATCTGGCCAGGGACACATGATGCTGAGAACATCTCAGATCTCATGGATTTATTCATAAATAATATATTCCAACTACTCCATACTACACTATGAGTTTTGAGTAACTTGTTGAAAATCCCACTTATATCTGTACTGGAGCTAGAAAATTAGCTTGTTTGCCCAAATTAAAGACCCAGGATTTCGCTAACCTGATCAGCTCCCTTTTACAGTCATAAACATTTGGAAAAGCAGATTGGATTCCATGTAATTCCATTCCATTTCATTTCAGAAATCAAATCTGTAAATCTTTATTTTTCTATTTGCAAAGTGCCGCTGACAAAGAACTTTTCACGCAACCATGTTTTTCATGGTCTAGTACTCCAGAGAGTAGTGACAACTCTAGTGACAAACTGCTGTCATCTGACTGTCATCGCCATCCTCTAGTATCTAAATATTAGCAAACTTTCTAGGAACTTGCCAAGAGATAGGCCACAAGTCACCAGTAAAACAACTTGAATGAAGGATTCCAAGATTGCCTACTTGCTATGTAGGAACCCTTTTAAAATGCAGGACTTCTGGAAAGAACTCCTGGACTCTTGCCTTTAGGCTGGATAAACTTGTAAACCCTCTGACAGAAAGGGAGAAGCATCAAGAGATAAACAGCGGTATGAAATTTCAAGGTATTTTAAATTATTTCCTGTTATTTTTTTCTTCAAGAAAGACTCTTATGTTCATGGATAGAGATTTTAAAAATAGCTGAGTGACTTCCTGGCTGAGGGAAACAGAAAGATACAATTCAGGTTTATTGGCTGCCTAGCAGACATTACATTCACTGTGCATTCTCTGGTTTTCTCTGTGCATTTGCACAAGTAGTTGCCTGTATGTACACAGTCATAGAATCAGAGAATACACTGAGTTAGAAGGGACCCATCAGTATTATCAAGTCCAACTACTGGCCCTGCGCAGGAAACCCCAAGAATCACACCGTGTGTCCAAGAGTATTGTCTAAACACTTCTTGAACTCTGACGGCCTGCTGCTGTGACTTCCCTGGGGAGCCTGGGTGAAAAAGCTCTTTCCTGGTTGAAAGGTTTTTTCTGATATCCAACCTAAACCTCCCTCAACTCAGCTTCATGCCGTTTGCTCTAATCCTGTCACTGGTCACAAGCGTGAAGAGATCAGTGTCTTCCCCTCTGCTTCAGTCCAAGCCATGAAAGTTATCTTCAAATTAATTGTTCCATTATTTTGGTCCCCAGTGGTTTAAGGAAGCCACTGCATATTCCATCAAATCCTACCCAGCTCTTCAGATAAATCACTACTTTAAATATTCAGGTACTTTGCCACTCACAAGAGCAGAGGCTGAATCCACTGATTTCTGTTTCATTAGTATCCATTTATGGCTGTGTCATATACAACATTTGTAACGAAAACAGTAGCTTTTCTTGTGGAGTTTTGTTTGGTTTTTTTTAATTTTGGAATACCATTACCAGAGGATTTGGGAAACTGCTGAGTTCAATCCCATGCAATACCATGCAAAAGAAATTAATGTATCTTCCATGGGCATTGGAAGAACACAACTGTAGAAAACTCAGAAGAGCAGACTATTTGAAACAGGCTGAAAAAGACAAACCTACATGACTTCATGTTGTGTTTAATGCTACATTTGCATGTCAAGATGGTTCTACTAGAGGTGGCCACTGCTCATATTTGAGACACAGTATAGAATCCATGCAAAACTCCACCAGGAGAAGGGACCAAATAGTTGTTTTCTCTTTTTTTGTGCTGCTTAGGCATATTCGCTTGGCTTGAAATAATTAAGTAGATTAAACAGATTCTTCATCTTTGCCTTAACTCTTCACTCCCAAAGCTATGCCCAAAGGCAATTATATAGAACCTTATAAGGTAAATATCCCTGGCTGTACAAAAACAAACTCACTACATGTTGTTTATTTTTATGAACTGCTAAGAATCACAAGAAAAGTCATCTTCTCCAAACACTCAAATACAAAAAATGGTCATATGAAGGCATTGGCAAAAAACTGATATAAAGGAGTAGAATTTAAATCAGTCACAGCATTCATAAGGAAAGAGATTTGACTAAAACATGACCTAGTCAATGCTTACCAGACTTACATTCTCAAAGTAGCACTGTAAATAGTAGAATGTAATGCCAACAAGGAACATTCACCAAAAAAACCACTGGAAACTGAAGTTGTTTTGGTCACTCACAGTTAAATATCCTGTTTTAATTCCTAATTCCTCAATTTTTACTCAGACAAAAGCAAGGATCTGCCTCACTCTCTGAATCAGTTTTGTCAGGAATTATTCAAGAAATGTTTATGCAACAGACATTAACGGTTTTGAGGGAACTTTCACAATCCTTGTTTCCTTCTTTTACCTCTGGAGGGAGGCACCTCAAGTTAGATCCCATAGGCAGAGAATACCAGAAGCTGGTTTGCAAAGATTTCACTTTTCTGTAGTAAAGCTGTGATGTTACATGAATTTCCTCAGAGCAGGGCTCACAGGGAAAGCATGTGTGGGGTCCCCCACTGCAAAGGAAAAAAAATAGAAAATATCCAGTTGGAAAGCTCTGTATCGACTCTAGGATCTCACATCCCAGTGAACGTGTCCAAGTGACCAAACTCACAGCTAGAAACAGTAACTTAATCCCCTCTTCCAAACACATTTTAGCAACATATGGAAGCCACTAAGTGGGTTGCAACAGATAAGTGACCACACATAACAAAATGAGACTCATCAAAATAGTTGTAACAGACTGAGAAAAACAACAAAAACAAAAACTGGAGCAAATAAAAGAAATTAACAGAATGAAAAGCAGGCATATTAGAACAGGCCTGGGAGGTCTGAGTGGAATCCAGTTCACCTTATTTATATAAATTTTTGTTTGAAAAAGGATGTTTGATTTCAGCAGACCCATCCGCTTTTACATGAGCATGAAAAGGGTTTATCGGAAACAAGTATCATCATTGTCTAGAGCTGGTATCAGAAATCTCAGTATCAGAGCAGAAAGCTTTCAGCTGGCAGGGAGACTGAAGGGAGTGAGTGTGAATGAATAAATCCTTCAGCGAGTAATCTACCTACTTAGTGCTAATAGGAGTTTATACAAGAAAGCAGAGAATCAAATCCATGCCTTTCTGAATTCAAATGATTTTCAATAGAAACGCACTGCACAAACATTTATAGAAGTGAAAGGGTGACTCACTGCCTGCATATAAGTTTGTTTAGGAAATTATTGTCTTACTTGCAGAGTTACATTTTGAGTAGGTGGTCTCCCATTTTTGAATTAATATTCGCTTCCTTTTTTTTAAGGCAGCCACACAGCCTATAAAATGTTAAGGCTTGTTTCAAAGTCTTGCCATTCTGCGCTGTTTAAATAGCACAGTTCCAGAAACCAACACATTTTGAACACATTACCCACCCACATTACTAGTCATTAAATGAGCAGCTGTGTCCCGAAGTCTCATGCAGACTGGAGGAGTTGGGAGATCCCAAATTCAGTGTGGGACCTACTGACCCACACTGCTCCTCATCTGGTGCACTTACACAGGAGATGAGGCCACTGTTTCAAACACACCTCATCACTTCCCTTTGCTTCATTCTTTGTGCTTTTCACAGGGTGACCTTTTCAGTCACCTGCACATTTTAGTTTAGAGGTCTTTGTTTGTTTTCTGAATAGCTCATATTTGTGGCTCTCAAGCATGTGCCCTTTGACTCCATCTTCCCAAGGACAGTCATTTTGGTCATACCTACTTGCTTTTCCTCAACCACAAAACAACACCCTGATTCTTATGATAAGGTGGTTACTTCTACTCCTAATTTCCAGACACACAGCTCTTTACATCTGTTGCTATTGTGTCAAATCTCTTTGGAGATGTTTTACAAATGCTCATTTTCTTTGAGCATAACCAAGATAGATTTCTTCCAGATTTGGTCAAATCAAAAGGACTTTTTGATTTTTCTTCTCTTGAAGAATGTTTTCCTGATTGTTTTAACTGTAGAAAACTGCATAATTAATAAATGTCTGCTTGTATGACTTTGAGGTAAGAGGGTAACAGTGCTAAGTGCCACCAGAGATACCTTTGGGTATCCCCTGGTCTACAATAGGAGAGCTATGTCTTCCCAGGAATGCATGAGATCTTCAAAACTACTGTATGATGCCTGCCAGTCTCACAAAACTGTCACACACACACCCTCGGGAATCCTGATAACATGGGTGCCTGTGGCTGGGCAGCAGAACTGAGCTCTATCCCTTATATCAGACTTTCAATATGCTATGCAAACAAAATCGGCTGAGGAGCCTTCATCCCAAAGAGTTTATAGCACAAGAATTTATAGCTGCAAGACTAAGGTGTAACATAATGTCTATTTATACTCTGAAGACTCCTGAAGATGTAAACTGGCCAGGAAACAGCAGTCAACACTAACATTCAGGGAACAAAGACAGCAGTCTCTAAACCAGAGAGGAAGAGAGTTCTTGACAGTGAGTGTGAAACTAAGGGAAAGCTAAAGGAAACTTGCAGAGGGGCTGGATGGAGAGATTTTTAATAGAGGAAAGACAGCTATCCTCTCTGGTTAAATAAGAGTTTGCCACAACAACCTCCAGATTTAGAAATCTCCCTGCAACTTGTGGATACTTCAGATTTGAAAGATTGATTAACAAAGATGAGGGGTCTCCATGGTTTTATGTTCTATGTGTTATGTGTAAACACATATATACGAATGTCTTTTCTTCCTTTCCCTTCAGATTCTTATAAATTTCAAGAGCAAGATATATATATATAACACAAATAGTGGTTACAAGTTTTACATTGAATAAACCCATAGTAGAACATAAACTGAGCCCAAAACCTGAGTGCATGGTCAGTAGAATTCCTAAGCCCTAAAACAGAATAATCCATCTCCCTAATACTGTTTTGTGCATAAGCACACACACATATGTCTAAGACACAGGATTGAAATATCAAGACTCTGTTCTTAGCTATGCCAAAGCTTTTCCACCTGACACTAAACATTATTTCCAGATAGCTTAAATCATCACAACTACATTGAAATCATTAATTCTTGTTAGCACTTATGTGTACAATCTTCAGACATCAAATTTATAATAAGCATTCTAAGCTGAACAAAAAAAAAATTCATGTTCTGTGTCCTTGTTTGACATTATAGGATGCAATAATTTTTTGCATTAAATAATATTAATGAGAATTTTTAAATTATTAGGTTAAAGACTGTCACCTATCACCCCTGATTTTTCAAACAAGCTGACCATCTTTGGCTTGCACTGGTTTCAACCAGAGCTGCACTCAGTTTGTATGAAACCTTCACACCCATGTAAACACAGGAGTAACAGAGAAAATAAGGACAAAGCAAGACACCAAAAGGATAGAACTGAAACATCTATATATTACAGTAATCTAAATTTGATCTTCTTCGTATTCAAATTGACATTGAGAGGAAAATCTTGTCATGTTTTTGAAAATAGCTCTATTGGTAGCTGTAGAAAAGCTGTCAGAGGTACCTGGCCTTCTGCTGCTGGGTCACTCTTGCGGAAGATTTTTGAGCCAGTTCAGCCTCCCACTAATAACAAACAGATGTACTTAATGCTACTGAATGTAAATATTATTCTAACGCACTTTTGCCTAGTTTTCCATGCGGCCTTATTTTGAACTGCACATGCTTGTGAATCCCCCTGCCCAAGGGTTCTGCAGGTGGCCTATCTCACAGTGCCATTAGAAAGTTAATTACCTACAAGGGAAGTTTAAACAAGTTGTTCCAAAAGCAGTGGAACTAATAAAGCCTGGTTTCCTAGAGATTTGTGGCTTGCATCATTCCCTGCTCTGTAATGCTACAGTCCAAGCCCCTTTTCCATACTCCTTTGATAAATTCCCCTCTCTGTGATCCACACTGCTCCCCTCCACCCCGCCCGTATCCATCAGCTTCAGGTCAAGCAAGAGGCACTGTGCTTGTTTCTGAACACTGTGCATGCCAGTGGCTTGACCAGGATACGTGTGCTGAAACTTTTCCTTCCATCCGTGTACAAATTTATTTCCTAGCTCTAGTTTTCTCATAATAAAGAGGAACTTCACAACTTTGAGAAAACAGTGGCACTTAAATTCAGTAAAAATGGCCAACAAGATCAAAAATTTTTTTAGAATAAAAACATCTGATCATACTCAGTGAATGATTTTATTAGATACTTTCCTTTAGAAATTTAGTCAAAACTGTTCCTTCCTCTCACATCATCTGTGTATATTTTCCCACTGGTTAAAAGGACATTTTATCTCTTAGTCTTCTAACTAATATCAAATCTTTAAGACCATTCCAATCACTGTCTTCTTCATCTCAAAGATAATTAGGCCTACAGAAAGATAACTGCACACCTTCCAAAATTTATCAAGTAACATGTAGTACTAAAATTAAAATGAGAATTTTAAACTTTTACTGCCACAGGGAATGAGATTACAGTCTGAACCACTCTCAGATACCTGAACTCTTCAAGGACCAAAGTGTTTTATTTCCTTTTGATAAGCCTGTCCCACAGCTCTCATAGCATCTTTTCTTCACTAAGCAATGGTCTAAAAGTGTAATTTTCTTGGACTTTCTACTCAGTCCTCCTTGTGACTGTTGTGCATACCATGGGTCTGTAACCTATACAGAGCAGGTTTCCTAACCCCTCACTCACAGAGATTAGACTTTTACAAGAGAGACCTTTCTTAATAGCAAAAATAATAAATGTACCTCCTAAAATAACATCTGTGAATCTGGCCCAACTCACCCAAAGATATTTTTCTATCACCCAGTAACTATAACATACATGCATATTACTATCCCTGAGCTCTCTGGGGTCGTTTTGATTAATCTTTCCCCAGGACACAGAGCCTTCCAAGCCATGAATCACTTTGCTTGATTTTGTCTGCACTTTTCCATGTCAGCAGTTTTCCTGCCCCACCACATGATGACAAGAGCAGCATGCAGCGTTTGTTGACTGCCAAGTGTTACACTCACTGTCACACAAGTAGGAAAGGCAGTGGAAACAGATCTGCACTGTTTAAGGATGTGCAGTGACTTTGCAGGCATTTCTAGCTTCATCTATCAAAATACAAAACCTCTCTTCCCAAAATACCCCACAGAATATGTGAACATTTGAAGCAAAATTGCTTTACCACGGGTTGGTATGACACAATTCAAGTGTCATAGTGGTGACTACACACTTGCAACACCCGAGGGTAAAACTCATTTCTGTAGGCTGATTCCATCTGAAGAGCCTGACCCTAACACCAGAAATTCCCCATGACACACTTGACCTCCCCAGCACACTTACATCGCCCTCTTTAATGAGCACAGAGCTGCCCAGCTTCTTTCCAATGCCCACCAGTTTCATATCAGCCTTGCCCTTTGAATCTATCCTTGCCCCTATTTTGATGTGTTGCTGACTCTGCAGCAAAGCTACACCCTTCTTTTGGTGGAGAATATGTTAAATACTTTTTCATGACAATAGTCATTAAAGATCTATCATGAGTCAAGCCTTTGGTCAGGGCTGTGTTTATTCTGCATGAGAGCTTCAATGGAACTTGTTCCAACTGTGTGCATTTGTCTTACAGCTGATGAGAGACATAGGGAGAACTTTGTTTTGATCTTCCCAAAATAAACACTTTCAAGAAAAGAGATACAAAATAAATAGCAAAAAGACTGTAAAATATTGAGGAAACTTGGAATGTCTTAGAAGATTACATAGTGTCTTCCCATGTAAGGAGATTAATTTCTTTTCAAAATCCTCTTTAAACTGTAAATTATCAAATAAACATCTATTTCAGTCATTATTTAGAAATTTAAAAACAGAAGGATGAAATTACCAGAGAGAACTATTAAGGGAAGAGGAGGGTAAGGTTCTAATTCATTTTAAAATCAGTCCTAGCTGAAATCTCCAGTAGGATGTTGTACAGAAACACATGGGCAGCAGCCAAAGAATCTAACCCACTTCTCAGGGTCTGGGAGAAGACGAGTCCTGGGATGGCCTGCAAGCCCCAGCCAGAGACACATTTACGCTACATATCACAGTGTCCTCCTCTACCCCATGCTCAGGTAACTCATCTGGTTCTGCCCCTGGTGGCTTGTGATCCAGCAAGAAAAAGGAGTGAAGATGTTTTCCCTTGCAGTTTTTCCCACTTCTTCAAGGAAAAAAGAGAGGCCGAGGCGAGGAGGAGGTGGGAAGAGAAATGAACGCCTAGTTGTTCTCCGCAAGGGCAGCTATGAAGAAATAAACAACTCACATTACTCACAGGAGGGGGTGAAAGGAAAGTGGAGCCAGTCTGCAGGAGCTGGATTTTCCTGGCTCCAGCAAACCCCTCCTGGAGTAATATATTGAGCCACCTCACACCCTTCACTCCTTTATCTGAAACAAACTGTCCACTCGCAAGAAGCATTTTGCCTTCCCTCGCAGACCTGTCCCCAGCTGCTTCGAACAGCTAAAGGAACAGAGGAACCAAGAAGTCCAAGGCACAGGCAGAGACTCGTCAGAGGAGGAAAATAGCCACAGGAGTCACAATGAGCTGGAAATTCCAGTACCATCCAGGAAAGAGATGGGAATAGGCTACACTGTTTGCAGAGAGGTGTCCCAGCTGTAAAGTTGCCAACTTTCCTTTTGACCTGCAACAGAGCTAGTGGTGTGGCTAACACACAGCAGGGAAGCTGCACAGGGACTAAGGAAAGTAAAAACACCACTTCTATTTACTGCACCAGATTTGGATTTGCACGGCAGCATGGCAAACTGGGAACACACAGTGCATTTGCTGTAGTTTCTGCAGACACAAATTGTTCGAATATGCTTAATCCAAAACATTTTACCAATTTTGAGAGGAAACTAATAGAGGCAAAATACATGTCTTCTTAGAGGCTTACATTTTAAATATACAATTTCATGCACACAGAATGTTCAGAATTCTACATCTTTGCTTTGAAAATCATAGGTTAGATGATGCCCATGCTAGAGCTCTTGTCTTTAAAAAAAAAATTAAAACTTCCAACTTATTTTACATTCTTCTGTACGCAGTACAACTTAAAATTACTTTTTTAACTCTCCCATTTTTTTCGGAAAGATTGCATACTACCATCCATTTCTTTATGCTTGCAGTAACTAACAAAATGGGATCACAACCAAGCTCACAATTTGACATAACCCCCCAAAATTATGGAACACACTGTTAGTAGTGGAAACTTCTGGGAAACATTACTCTAATATGCAACCAGATGACTGCACAACACATTTATAACTGTTTTAGGAGAGTAAGTTAAAATCTGAATATAACCATTGTGATGAATTATGGTATTTGAATTGTCTTAGAAGACAGCTTTCTCTTCCACTGAAGATACATCATAGGGGAAGGATTTATGGAATTCACTTTTCATTCAACCCCAGTTTTTCTTAAAGCAATACAGACAAATACACAAACTCCAGGTCAGCCTGAAAAGACTGCAGCCCAATGGAAGGCAGTGGCAATGCAAGCTGAACAGAGGACATACTGGGAGGAATGTTTGGAGCAGTTTGCACAGGCAGGACTCTGTGTGACCCACCTGCTCTCAGGTCACCTTGGCCTTGTGAGTACCTCTAACACCAGCCTCCTACCCATAACCTCATCAGAGACTGCCAAACTAGGAATGCCACATCCAGCTCTCAGGAAGGGGCCAAATGACAGCCTGGTAGGCAAATGGAAAACCTCATCTCTCAGTCGCTTTCTGCAAACCCACTGTTTGGCACCTTCATTCAGTGTCTGAGGTGGCTTCTGGTCCCTACCTTGAATTTGAAAATTTCTCTTCCAATGAGTAGAGCCCGAAAGTCAGGCACAAACAATGCACAGGAACACTGAATCATCTCTTCACATTTGCATATCAATAGATAGATGACTTGGTGTCCACTCCCTTTTTTCAGACATAAACTAGGCATCAAGAACCTCAAGATCCACTGGTCTGCAATAAATTTAGATCTAACCACCACTGAGACTTTTTAAAATGTGTTAAGTTCCTTATCTCTGAGTTGACTTTTGTAAATTGTTTCCTTCAAGCCATTTTGGAGTCAGGCACATGTCAGAGGACCAAGCTGAACGAATTTTCATCTGTTGTGTGTGTGTCTCAACAGAGCAGCATAAAGCAAACCCTCATTCTGTTAGAGATCCAGAGATTTCAAATCTCCTTTCCTGTACGATCCATTATCTCTGCTAGTTACGTTACAGCATTGTCAGATATCCCGATATTGACCAAGGCTCTTTGTTTAACATTAGGGTCCCATGCAGGAGCTTCCCACTTGTTGGCTGAAATTTACAAGAGACGGCTTTGACCCAACTCTGTCTAACATAATCCACTGCCTAGCAAATGTGTAGACTTTATTAGTGGGCCCCCAGTCTTTCATCACAATATTGCTGTGCTTCAGCTAACCAGAGTCCATGTTACGATCATCAATATTGTACTTTCCAGAAAGAAAATTTCCTGGGAGTCATTGTGCAGTCTAGGGCCAGGATGAGGCAACTTGCAGAAGGAAAAAAGAAAGGCTTAAATGCAGCTCACTGGAGCTGGCCAGTGACTGAAAACCTGAACATTCACAAACAAAACCCTGGCCCTGTTAAAGGCGATGAGCAAATTCTTACCAATATCAGCAAGATCTGGATTTCTCCCAGACGCACTCAGAATAATGTTAAAAAAATCACCCTCAAGACTAAGTCAAGCATTCACATTCCTGCTTCTGTAAAGAACCAAAATTCTCTCAAGCCCCAGAGCACAAAAACCAGCCCCATACCTAATGTAATTGCTTTTATCTTCAAAAGCATGGCAACTAGTCCAGAAAATGGATCAAGAGGCTTGTTAAATGTTAAACAAGTACACTCTTCTGTCTCTCCCCTATGTTTCCTCCTGTTTATTTTAAAATGGAGCTTTATAATCCAAGAATCTAATTCCTATCCTGCAATGTTTCCAGCAAATGAGTTATGGGCATTACTAGGCCGATAAAATACTTACAGGATTTCAGAATTAGTTTTACCTTTTCTAAAATCATCAATTCTTAAAATAAAGTAAGAGGAATATCCGGTGGAAATGTTTTATCAAAAGGAAAAAGACTGCACCTATATTTAGTCCCATTCAATACAGACAGTTTCAAAGGAGTACTGTAAGTAAAACTCTTAGACAACACTATATAAATACATTATTTGAGCTACATTCTGGATCTGATTAATTATAACAGGAGATCAAATGTTAACAACTTAAGAATCTTCACTCCCATCTACACACATGGAGTACTTTAAAAAGTACTATAATTTCAGAGTAATAAATAAGAGCTCTCACCTAAATTATATGAACATTATCTTTTGATTGCTTTAAGGTGAATGCACAATACAGAGTTTTTATTGCAGGCTCATTTGGTCGAAGTTGCCCATATATGGCTGCTGAGAGAACCAAAGAGGAAAATTATGTCCTTTGTAAGAACATTTAATTCACATTCCTGTTCTGTTTTCTGTACAACAGTTATGCTTATGACAGGTATGCATTCCTGCAGTACTTACAATGTGTTTTTATATGAAAAAGACATTCATATTCATCCTTAGCTGAGAACATGTCTTGCATTGCTGTGAGTGTTACAGTAATCCTTTTTCTTAAGAGAATAAGCCAGGCCAACTTTCTCAGTATTTAAAGTCCAAATTCAATTTGTATCCTTACCATTTTGCTTCCAGTTATTTTCTCAAATACTGGAAAACTTCCACTAAGCTCTACTTCTTACAAAAATATATTGAATGTTTATTGCCTGATAACAATTACAGCAATTTTCAGTATAATTAGAACTGCCACATCCTGTAGTCACCAATTTAAGCGAAAGGGAAAAACCATCTCCAGTCCAAACCATAACACAGATAGTCCAAGCTCATTCTAGATGAGAGAGAGCAGAAACATAAGCATGTGATCCCAAGCTACCAATACAGATTTTTATATGCCACATATCACCTTATAAAATTCGGTAATGGAAGTGAATCCTTTATTTGAGGTTTCAGCTATTTTCCTTTTTCTTTCCCTTTTCAGAAGCAGACATACTAGGCCAGAGTTTCATTTTGAATTAATAGTCAAAGTGATCAACCTTAAGATGGAAGACTTACAAGGAAAGCAAGCCCAGTATTTTAGAAAAATTACAGCTGTAAACCACGTCTGAAATCTACTTCCATGAGTTTTTCATGGTGCAAAATCAGTCTTTTGGGAGAAACACCTTTTGCTTAACATATATGAGTCTGGCATCAACCAGTAACCTACCCCTTTTTTAAGAGTTCAGCAGTACCCAGACCCTGAATTTGGGTAACTTCAGACCATGAAACATGGAAGGAGTGGAGGAACAGACACACAGCATTGCTTTTACTCTTGCTTCAGTGTCACATTTGAATCAGAAGTAGGCAGGATTTGTACCAAGCCACCACAGCATTCTAGCAACTCCAAAGATATGTCATCTTTATTATGCCACTGTTTCCACCCTCTATTTACAAATGGACACCAGAAACCAAACTTACTTGGTCTTATGTATTCTGATGCCTGTAATAAAAAACAAAGGATGTTCCAGAATTTAAAATGTCCACTTCCCTATAATACCTGTCACATCTTTGTCCCATTCACCACAGGTAACTCAAAGAAAAAGTTTAACTTTTTCATTTACTTTTCTTCAGAAAGCAGCAACTGAATGGTTCATACTGTTTGCTCTTTGACTTGTTAAATATTAGAATTTTTTCACTTCAGAACTCAACTAAAGTTTCAAAACAAACTTACTTTCTACTGGAAACATGGGGGGAAAAGAAAAAAAAAGAAGACTCAATGTTTTATCTGGAAAATGGTTAAACAAGAAAAAAAATCTTTTTTTTTTTTAAATTGCACTACTCAAAGTAACCTTATTCTTTAGATAAGCTCATTTGTTTTCCATTCTATGTTGTTGTTTTCCAGCAATAAATGTATAATCAGAATATATCTAAGGAGCTGTAATTGTTATTTCCAGGAATGACAAGGGAAGAACTTAGATATTTGACTGGTGTCTGAGCTGAAAAGAGCAGTGACTTGACTTAACCAACTTCTTTCTCCTGAAATGAGCCTCAAGACATCATCCCTGTGCTACTCTCCCACCCTCTCCCCTACCCTCCCCAAAACCATTCCATTGCACAGTGATATCACCAGGCAATCACCTCATCTGAAACATGACCTTTCATTTTAGCACCTCTGTTATCTTCTTTGCTTCCTGAAGTTTCCATTTCTCACCAATTTCCTTTTAGTCCATGGGCATGCACCATGTTTTCTTTAGAGATTAACCTCATGTTTCCTCATAAACATGCAGTTAAAAGAAACTTTCAGAAAGAAAGGCAGATGATATCATAAAACTCAGGAATCTGGGGTCTTTTGCATGCTTTGTTTTACTGCTGGGGAAGACAATTTGCTGTAGATCTGAGGAGGCACTGTATTATTCATTGTCCTTGACCAGCTAGGAGCATATAATTATTTCTGTATAATACCATTTCTGTCTAGATTATGCTGGATATTTAAAATGTATATCACGTGGTTAGGATGGTTTGCGTAGAAAACAGATGTGAAATGCTACAATGATGATGGCAGCATTAACTGCATGAAAAACTATCAGTTAGTTTTTCTACGTTATTAATATTTTTCAATACTGTGTCAGAATCACTTACCACTTCAACAGAAAGTGGATACCCCTGTGGATAACACTTTTTACATTTCAACTGCATAAACTCCATAAGAAAAAGGCAGTAAACCTTCCAAAATGTTAGGTGATGTTTCTAAAAACATCTTTGTTGTTAAGGAGCTTAAACATATACCTTTTGAACTTGCACTTAAGCAATTATGAAAAATATCATAAAGCAAATATGAAGAAATGTAAAGTGTTGGAGTCTAACACCTGAACTAAGTTCAAGCCCTGTGGAATATGTTCATTCTTTTAAACTTAGCTCAGGATTAACAAGTAACACTAGTCAGAGCCAGGGTGAAATATGGAAACTGTCTTATTGAGAGATGAATACACAGTACAAGCTTACAGAAACAGGTCTGGACTTTTTGCTTATGTAATGGGTCAACCAGACAAAAGCTATAGCTCCAGGTTAAAGGTACATATTTATGAAACAGGTGCCACCTTCCTCCTTTTCTCCTGGTTCCAGAACATATCTAACACAGTGGAGTTTTGTCTGCTGCTGCTGGTCTTCACTGCTTTGGCACTGTAAGGACTTGATGGAGCTCTGATTCTTTAACCTGATGCAGAAATCTTTGGGAGAGAAGCAGCCCTCCAGCTTGTTTTACTGCATACATTATTTACTCCAACTTATTTACTGCATAGATGATTCAGAGCTAACAACAGTCCCCTGTTTTATTCTCCCTTCTCAATACTGCACAGAAAAAAAAAGAAAGCATATTTCTTGTCCAGCTAAGCCCCGAAAGAATTATGATCTCTTTGGCCTTCTTGAAACTAGGACAAGGCAAGGAGTCCTTTGACTTGAGGGTTTGTGAGTCCTGTCACAAAGACAATGAATCAGCTCAGAAGGCGTAAGCAGTGGTGCCCCACGGGCTGTGCAGTGCACCCAGGTCTGGTGTGTCTGATCCTGAAACTGGAGCACATGGCTGGCCCATGGTCCAGGACAGCCTCGGAGTGCTGCGCTTGCAGGCTGGAAGCTCTTGTTCTGTCAGCTGCTGCACAGCCTCACCCCAGGACGTAGGAAAAGCAGGATCCCAGCCACGGTCAGCAGAAACAGGCTCACCCTGTTCATTTCAGCTACAGCACATTGTCACAAATCCTACACACTGTGTGCAGGTGGCCAAGTGCCTCTGAATGCACGACCTGTAGCAAAAGGCAGAGCCCTGTCTGTAACTGGAAATGATGCCCCATGTGTCACAACTCAGCAACACCGAGTACAAGAATGGTTGGATTAGGTGAGATGATGAGTCTCCACCATGGAGCACTTCCTGCTGTCAGTGTCTATGGGTGATGTTCTTAGACACATGTAAGTTCAAGATTGCTCTGTGTGAAGAGTGGATTTGGACTCACTGATCCTAAGGGGTCCCTTCCAACTCAGGATATTATTAATCCAAGGAGCTGGGATTGGGGTGACTTCATAGTTATGGAAGAGATCTTACTCAGTGCTCTAGTCCAGTAAATGAGCTTCATATCCCATAAATGATCCTTTCATGACAGAGATGATTGACACAAGCCCTGCAAGGTCTGTAATTTTTAAAGGCTGCTGTTAAAGGGAAAAAACTGCTGAGAAGTAGAATCAGATGGGACAATTGTGTCTCAATATAAATATTTTGCTATTATATGTGGACTGTCATTAACTCCTATATGAATGAAAGTTTCACAAACAGAGGTTCGACCTCCTTCAAAAAAATAAAAATAAACAACTATGGGTGAGCCAGGGTAAAATTCACATGGTAAGCAACAGAGTTCAATGTGCTAAAAACCATTAATCATGCTGAGGTCAACCAGTGCTTTACATATTTCCTCCCCAAACTGTCTTGCGGGTGATCTGTCTCCTAACAGGTTTTGTATCGCTGAGTTGTAAAGCGTTCCTGATGAATTGTTTTTGGCACTCAGTCCAAAGCCTTGAAAGTCCAAGTCCTTGAAAATAAAAAGCAGAACCTTTCTTTAACATCAGTGTTGGACACAGCACTGGAACACAGTCTACATTGTGTGCATAACAGGAGAGGAGTCTGTGGCCTGCACGTTGGTTTGTCTGTGATATCAGGGAGGCACGAGGCTATCAGCAGTGTTTTAAAGCAAAGCCACTAGAGAAATGAGAACACATTTGAAAGAAAGGCTATTGATATTAAATTTATTCCTCCTTCGTTCTACCCAGTAACTGTGGGACTTGTTACTGACTCTGTAACTCCCACCATCAGACAGTGATCCAGTACATCCTTCCTACTGCCCTGTTACTCTCCCTGCCTTTCCTTAACCTCTCACTTTAATTAGTTTCCTCACACTTCTGACAGAAATGTGCCTTACTCTCCCCTTCACTGTTTGAAGAAGAAATGCACAAAACCCACTCTGGCTTCCATCCTTTTATCCTGCCTTTTCAACAGTTGCCATGAGCAGTCATTCTGAATTCTTCCCCAGTGACCTCATTCTTTACTCAGTCCAGTCTGACTTCTCCCTTGAAATTTCATCCTTTCAGATACAGTGAAGCACACCTCCTACCTGAATCCAGATCTTCTTATTCCACCTTTACAGTCCCTCAACTTTCATCTCTTTGTCATGCTTCTCTTTACATCCAGCCTTCCCTTGCTATTGGGGTTTTGATTTGGCATTCAACACATCTTCTTCCTCTTCTTTTCCACTTTCAACAAAGAATCCAAACACTCTATCTTCTGCTTATGCCCTTCTCTTTCAGTTTCCATACCTTCCACACCACCTTAAAATTGCAACCCATACAAATTTTTTGAGCCGAATAATTTTATCATCTGTGTATTAAAGAGTCAAATTCATTACATTCAAAATAATTAGTACTGAATTCTGTCATTCTGTAAATAGCAACGTTCCTAGACTGCAGAGAAAACAGAGCCCCTCTTTTTTTTTTTTTCTTATTCTCTTCTCATATAGAATTATTGTCTGAGAACTGCTATGGTATTTTTAAGTAATAAGTATCAAAGCAATACATAATTCACTGTCATAGGGCACTGTTATGGCATGCCATACAGTTATACCTCATCTACACATACTCTGTCTTTATTTATTTATTCCTTCATAAAAACACTCAGAACTTCCTAAATTACTCATAATCAATAACATAAAAGGACAAGTCTTCTATTCTCAGAAAAAAAACCCTTCAATTTATATCTGCTATCAGGCGTAAAAATTACAGTACTATTGTGTCTCGCAGCGCTGGGTTTCAGTGTGTTTAACTACGCAGGCTAATTTTTCATAAAGTTTGCAACTTGAATTGAAAGATCATTTCTCTTTTTGTTTTTACAAAGGTCAACAGGAATTTATTCCTGGATTTCAGCAGAAGCTTGATCAGACACCTGTTTTCTGTGATATTCAGCTTCATTCATCACTGTTATCTACTATTTATTCTTCAGCACTTGGCTAGGGTTGTGATTAAAACACAGCTAAACTAAACAAGTTAAAGGAAGTTAAGAGACATTAAAAATCATTGCTGCTTTAATTAAATAATATATGCAAATAACTGTTTATAACATAAGAAAAATATACTCTGCATAAGAATTAACAAACTGTAACGAAGAAAAATTTAATGAAATTCTGCAGTCTTCCTTCCAGCAGGAATTTGTTTAAATACAACATACAATCATTTTAGAAAAACAATTATGGGTTGTTCAATGTAATTACAATTTCACCCGCGAAACTAAAAAAAGCATATTAATATAGGGCTGTGAGGATCATCTCCTTCATTCATGTGATTACATTCACTTAGTTATTCCACTTTTTGTTTGGTTATTTGTCCATGTCATGTCTTACCCTTTTTTACCATTAAATGCTCAGAAATGGAAATCTCTATTCCTGTTTATAAATAACCTAGCACAACAGGACTCAGTCCTGACTATGAGATTCAGAAACAATTTGACTTCTAATTATAGTGACTTCATCATTACTCATGGCTGGCCACAAGAACAGTCCCATTTAACTTGAGTTAAATAGGTCTGTAAACAACATTGCTGTCAGCCTCTTGTTTTTGTGACAGAAACTGTAGAATATATTAATGCTTTTAGCATTATCATTTTTCCTCTCATGTACAAGACATGTATGTTTTTATATAGCCTCTTCTGTCAAGAAACTGAATGTACCATTGAATTGTTCATGGAAATCAGTGATCGATGTTCCACCTCGAAAATCAGTGATCGATGTTCCACCTCGAAATTGCTAAGAAGCTCTGTGTTGGCCTCTAACCTCAGCTGCCCCAGTATCTGCTGGGGGTAAGTGGATGCAGCAAAAAATTTCTTGGTCCTTCGAGCTTGCCAGTGATCTGATTTAGAGCAACCCACGCCACATCTGACTAGCTGTGACCCCAGAGGGCTGCCTTCCAGCTGCGATCTGCCAGAACATCGTGTGCTTTGGACATTCCCCTGTTCCCACAGTAACATTTCTGTTGGGGGCTGCAGGGAATGTGCTAAGCAATGAGAATACCCAGCTGAGGAGACACAGCAATTTTCCAGACATCCACAGTGCAGAATAAAGGAGCTCAGACTGACACACTCCAAGACTGTTTGCAAAAGCAAACCCTCTTATTCCAGGACTGGAAGATCACACCACACTACACCAGCCATGGCTCTGAAAGAGAGAAGGGGAAATGTTGCCTATGAAAGCATTTCTATTTTAATGTATAGGATAGCTAAGATAAACAATGCAAAACTGCAATTGTATTCAGACAGAGAGCACTAAAATAAATCCAGATAACAAGGATTTGTGGTTTCAGGGCACCATTCTGTCTTGAAGCAGTATTATCTATCTTGTCTACAATTTTATATGTGTATTTAAAACTGTCCACCCATGGAAAAATCATTTTTATAAAATCAATGTATATAAATAAATTAGATCTATTAATGAAATATTTTTGCACCTCAACTATCTTTGCAAGATAAAATAGATACTTGGGAGGGGCCTAAACCAATACCCATCAGCATGTTAAATTATGTGTTTCTTAAAAATAACTTTTCTTTTTAATGAGACTTAAAAGTGAGGCTCTAACTGCCAAGAGCACTTAAAAGTCCAAACCGATTTCCAACAAGGACCTAAACAACTACCCCAGCTCATCATCTCCTGCTCGTTCACTTTTTGTGCCAATCGACTAGCCAGGATTGCTCAAGAGCATTGGGTAGTTATTGAATTCCTCTCCCATCGATCATGGGAGAGTGCTCCAGTGCTGGGTTTCCGAAGCTGTGAATAGTTTTGCAAATCCCTGATGAAATGCAAAAAGCACTTTGGGGGAAAGTTGATAAATGAAAGCTCCATGGAAGTTTTTTGTTTAGCACAAGAGCTTAATGGAGCATGATCGTGGTGGGTGGTGTGCACCTTCGATGGGGGGCGAGGGGCAAGACAGAAAACAATCTTGCTGAGAAAAAGGAGGCAGAGACAGTAAACATGCAGCCACGGATTTGTAAGAGATGATTTCTTAAACAAGCATATTCCAGTATACAACACATATTTTCTATTTCTTTGAAATTGCATCTGCTTTTTATAAGATTATTATGTAAGAAAAGCCTATTTGCCTGAGTATGTGGTTACACATTTTCTACTGACTTCACAAATTGTTCAAATTTCAGTATTTGTTGGCTTCATTATAGACCAGTGTTATTACTGGCAGCTACTATAAGGTATTAAAAAAACCTTTTTTTATTGTTACTATAGTGTGGCATTAAGGATCAGAAACTCATCTGAAATAAGTGAAAGCTGAACGAGCAGGAGTCAATTTACATTGTATTACATTTTAAAATCTTGCTAAAATAAATTATATTTTTCCAAAAGGTCAAGGAACCAACAGATCCCCTAGATGTGTGATGGCTTCTGAGGTCTCCTCAGTTAGAGCTCTCTGTTTCAAACCAAATCCTGCCTGATTATTCCACTCAGTTGAAGAGGCTCCCTTTGACTGGCCTTCGTGCTTCAGCTCACTTCCTATCCAAGGCACTTTCTGGATTCATTTAGAGTTAATCTTCCCCCCATACTTTAATATTTTCTGTTGGTTTTGACCTCATGCTAACTAAACACAGATTTTCCACCACAATCACCCATAAACATAAGCAGTAAGGAGGAAGCCACAGCGTGATGAGCCATGCACACAGAAGCTGAAGGGTTGGTGCAGGTCAAATCAACAACAACCGGCCCTATTCTTGACAAATTGCCCACTGCTGGGTGAGATGTTTCACTGTCACATTTCTGCCAGTGTGACACACTCTGACAGGCAGAGGAACCAACAGATTCAACCAATTGCTCATCTAAGTGGTTGCTAATCTAATTTAATTGCTCAACTAATTGCTCATCTGGGTGGCACCAAGCACCAGGCAGTTCTGTATCAGGAATGCAAGCTCCTTTGTAGCATCAGAGAGGGAACTCATACAGCATTTTGAGGAAACTAGAAAATCAGAAAAAACTCCATTCCCAAGTGAGATGGGTTTTTACTTTGTTTCATCAGTAAATTGAAACACAAAAAATTGGTTTATAAAATCTCCAATTATATACTCAGGTAAATGTTTTCCTTCAAAATACTAAACTAGAATTGTACAAGCATGTGAAGTTTTAAGGCAGCAAACCTGTGCCTGTAGCGGTGTGTAGGTTTCCTGAGGTGGCACGGCATGCCACAGCCTTCCCGGAGAGCGCTGCGGGGGTCTCTTGGGGGGAGCAGCTCTGCCACATCCCGTAGCCTCTTCCAGGCTGCCCCTCGCTTGCTCGGGCTAGCTGTAGGCCCCACAACATGGTGACGATAAAGGAGGCGAGAAGGTTCCCCGCATGGGGACTGCAGAGGATCTTTATTCCATGGTGACAGACTGATCCCCAGAGCCAGAGAGCCAGCACATGGCTGGTCCCCCAAGGCAGAGAGAGGCTGACATGGCACATAGCCCTGGGTCTTATCTAGGGATGAGGGGGGCAGAGAGAGCACATGGACTAAAGATTTCAGGACACAGGGGTGGTACATAGGCAGAGTTGGGGTAACAGAACCAATAGGAGAAACCTGAGGGAGTGATTAGGATTAGGGGCGGGGAAGGGGGGGACCATGCGTGGGAAGGGCAGACAGGAGTGGAGAAATACAGTCCCACATCTCCCTCTTTCTTACTAAATTGAAGAGGGAAAGGTTTTTTCCCAAGGACTCTTAAAGGTAATTTTTCTACAACAGACAAATAGTAAAACAATGTAAAATGATGATGTGGCTGGTTGGTGTTGATGTTGGAGATCGGTGCCAGCTGAGCTTTCACACTGCAGCTGCTTTTGTAGATTCTTCTGCTGGGGCTGCAAAGATGGCTTCCTTCCTGTTGCTGCCAGCTTCACTTCCGGTCTCGGTGGCATGGGAACTGGGGGAGCGGGGGAGGGCTGAGTCGCCGCTCTCGCCCGTAGCCACAGTGACGTGGGCACTGTGTGGGAAGCGGGCGGCCCAGCCCCGTGCGATCCCAGGGCCGGGGCCAGCCCCGCAGGTCCGGCACGGAGAGGGGCTGTCCCCAGCGCCGCCGCCACCCGTGCTCCCAGCTTTGGGAGTGCAGGAGCCAGCGGGAGGATGATGGCCTGGCCCAGCACATCTGCTCCCCTGCCTGCGGCCCCGGCAATGAGGGTGCCAGCCAGAGAGGGTGCTTGGGGCGGGACCATCGGAGAAGGGGGCAGAAATGAGGGTGGAGCCCACGGTCAAGGGGGAAGCTGCGATAGGGGAGGGGCCAACGCGATTACACCCAACGAAATGGGGGAGGGGTCCTGATATAGGAGGCAGAGTTTGGGAGGGGCCAGGGGTTTCGGCGGGCACGGAAAAATACGAAGAAGAAGGAGAAGGCAGTATGGTGTGGCCACGTGTTGCCGCCATCTTGGCTGAAACCTGGCACCAACACAGCAGGGTATTGGGGGGTCGGAAGGTGGGTGAGGGGAGCGCCCAGGCCGGGGTGATCAGTCCCAGCTCGGTAAGGGGACAGGGGACACCCAGAATCCACAGAGAGACAGCCACACCCTTGAGCTTCCAAACTCTCCCGAGGATCAGAGGAGAAGGGAGACAGGGAAGGGGAAGAGACAGAGGGGTTGCAAGTTGGCAAAATGGCTGCCACCACATGGTCGGGGTAGTCTTGGGGAATAACAAAGGAACAAAAAACTGGGGATGAGGGGAGAGGGAAAGAGATGATGGAGGTGGTCATTAGGGAGAGCACCGGGGTTTTCTGTTTCCAGATAACGTAAGTGAAACAAAACAAAGGTTAATTCCCTTTACCTCTCGCGTGCAAGAACTCCCCACGCACAGCTGATCTTAAAAGAAAAACTTCTCCCAAGACGGGGGTACTACACTTGCATCTTCTCTTGTTAGAGATGGGTTTTTTCTTGCCAAGGTTTTGCATTAGGCGCTACCTCCCTCACTTTGACATGAAGCCACCCTCAACACTCCACCCACCCTGAGGTAAAAAGGATTAAAATAAAAAGAAAAAGCGACCCCCATACCAGGCCAACCAGGCCCATCCACATGCTCCCCTCACAGAGGCTTTCCAGCAGGCTCCCCTAAGGGACTTACCAGCGTGGTGAGTCAAAATAAAGCACTCAGGGTGGTCTGTCCCTGTCCAGCCGACTTCCTTTGAAAGCGTTACTTTCCTCAGGAGACTACCGGCTGTGGCTTCCCAAAAGTGACTTCTCTCCTGCAGCAGCAGCTGCAGGGGACACTCTCCAGGGCACCTCTTCGCAGATGCCCCACATTTGGGCGGCCATTTGTCGCCATGTGAGTGTTGATGGAGAAGCTGTCCTCTTACGTGGAAGATGTAGGAAATATAGAAAAAGGTAAAGGGATTTCTAAGGGTGAGAAACAAAAGCAGGTTTTAAGAACAAAGCAGAAAGATTTTAGGAAACAGCTCTTTCTGAGAAAATATTAAAAGAAGATACAATTAGAATATACAATTATACCTTAGAACAAGGACACAGGAACAAAGAGCCATGTTTCTAGGCCTAGCTGAGAGAACTTTTAGAAGTTGCAAAAAATATGCTTAGCAAGAAAGATAAAGTTAAG
>VZTD01002225.1:2246-92077 GCA_013397725.1 Rhagologus leucostigma
TCCTGGATTTTGAGGACTGCTGCCACTACTGTCCTGAGGCAGGCTGACCATCCTTTGCTTCTAGGATGCCAGTTGTTGGGTCAATATGCCCAATGCCAAATTGAACTTTTCATGCACAAATACTTCAAAAGGTTTTCCTAAGTCCAGTAGTCCCTGTGCAGGAGCAGTCAACAGAGCATGCTTCAATTCCTGAAAGGCTTTCCTGCATTCAAGTTCAGTTCTTTTTTAGGAAGGAGCTCAGGAGTTTGACAGATAGCCTCCTTTCTTTCCTGGCCCAGGCTCCTTTGTCCATGTGAATCAGCAAATCTCCTGAACTGCAAGTATCCTTCCAGTTACAACGTGAAGCCTTTCCACGGAACAGTTCACCTGAGCAGGCACAGGCCTCTGCAGCGCTGCACCAATCCCTCAGCCTCAGGACAAACCCAACCAGCTCATTGTAACAGAGAAGCCTGCGGCCAGAAACTTTGATTTTTTCTTTTTCAAATGTAATTTGTGCATTTAATTTACTCAATACATCTCTTCCTAGTATTGTTATGGAACATTCAGGTACATAAGGAAATTGACAGGCTAACACCCATTTACCAATTCCAAATTTTAATGTTGAAAGAATGGCCAATTTTCCTTTTGCTCTGTTACACCAACATAAATTGTTTCCTGACTAAATTTTCCTTTAGGCCTATTTAAAACCAAATACACCACTCCAGTATCTAAGAAATTCTGTTTGTCATTCCCCAGCCTTATTGTAATCAGAGTTCAGCTGGGGATGACACATCCAATCCCCGTCACACATCTTCTAACATCTGGAGCCTTCCTGCCTGATCAGGAACCTTGGGTGAAGTGCAGGGTCCAGCAGCTTCTGTTTGCCCCTTTCCCCATAGACATTCCCATTTCCAGTGGCCCTTCTTGTAACAAATAGCACACAGACCTCTGTACAACTGCCTGTAATTCCTTCTCTGCCTTTCTCCTACAATGCACCCCCTTACTGGGCTTTGTTCTGCTAGCGCAGCTTTCACTCCTAATTATTGTTCATGTTCCATGCTGCTTCTAACAACTTACTCAAATCCCTAGTAATAACATATCCAATCATCACATACCTTCACAACTTTCTTTGGGTCTTCCCTACAAGTTCGTGCTATGGGACTAAACCCTTCATCAGTTTCCAAACCCAAAACGTTTTCTACTCCTCCATCAACTTCATCATTTATGCCTCTTTTGCCTGCAGCTGGAGGAAAGTCCCCAGCTGCAACCTCATCTACTCTGTCATCCCCTCTTGTCTCCTTGTGGCCTCTCATGGACCCTCATGGCCCCTCTCAACCCCGCTCTTCCGCTAACCATACTTTATACAGCGTTTCCCAATACTACAAGCCCAGCAGCATGTTTAGGCTTTTTTTCTTGATCTTTCTCTAAAGCTAAAATCACTTAAGGACCCCTTAATAACAAGTTACACTTCGTGTGTGTGTGTGTGTGCGCGCGTGCGCATTTGTAAAACAAATCTACATACAACACCTTAACAGCTATGGATTCCTCAGCTCCTACCACCTGCTGCAGTTGGGCAGGTGCTACCCACGTGCCCCCCTGCCCCCCTTATCTGCCCTGTTATGGGCTAAAACTTTCATTACCATGGTCACTTCTTCTTCCAATTCCACACCCACTCCATGCTGTTGTTCTCCCCTGTGCTCCCCTTCCTCAATCCAGTCTCCTTTTATACATTGATAAATTGACACTGATAGGCATTCCAGAAATTTTTTGTGCTTTTATCTCCACCCACACACCTAACTTTCTGCTGGGAAATCTTGTGCAGTTTCCACTGGAGAACTGGCAGGATCTCAAACTTCAAACAATTTAACATTTGCTTGTTTTATAGAAGTAAGCCCGAGAGAGAGATGTGGTTTGACTATGATAATGTGGTTGAATCACCAGCAAGTGACAGCTGGTGGCAGATCCTCTGGACCAGCCTAGACCTTCTAGTAGACCCATTTGAGCATTTACAACTTGAAGATGCACTGCTTGAGCATGATGATTAAGGGGGATATGCTAATTGATGTGTGCAGAGCCAGAAGGGAGTTGAATCAGCAGAGCAGATGCTCTAAGCCCCCAGCAGGCACTACTTCCTGTAAAACTTACTGTGTTTGGTTTTACTGGAATCCGTGTCACTGACTCCATTCATCCTTTTTTTCCTTTTCCCTGTTAAATAATGGCACCTTGGATCAGGTGTATCATACATTTGCCTTAAGCCTGTACAGGTTTCACTGGCTAGTGGCTCAAATGACTCTGTTTATAAGAGGTCAGTAGTCCAGAAATCAAGGGAAGAATTAAGAAATATATCAATAGTGGAGTGTGTCCACCCAGAAGGCAGAGGAAAGAATATAGAATAGACCCCATTCGAGACAGAAGGAATTGTAGATTTTTTCTTTCACCAGCATGCAGGGTGTATTACAGCTGAATAAGTAAAAAAAAGAGGAACAAAGACCACTCTGGATTTTAGGACAAGAGCTCTCTACTTACTCTCTTTCTCACTAACTTCAAAGGTTTTATCATCCCAGAGAGTCTGGGTCACCTTGGCCACCACCAGCTCCAGAGAAGGTAACGTACAAAGAACCTTGTAAAACTTGGCAAAGATCGCTGAGCTGAGCCAGGTTCCTGTAAAAAGAAACAGTTGACATAAGAACATAGAATAGGGCAGAAGCGGATTTTTGTGACTTGTTCTCCTCCAAATAAAAAATATTTTGAATCTTCTGCCATTGCTGGTTTGTCTGGAGTATTTATCACCTGCCTCTGTCTGCCCTGAGGTTACCTTCAGTACTTGATGGTACTTCAGCACCATCCTTTCCCTGCTCAGCTCTAATTTATTCCCTCTCTTCCAAAGAAGCAGCCCTCTTGTTTTCCAGACCCTTTCATCATTTCCTTCTCTAGGTTTCTCCAGCCCACTGAAGAAGTAATAACATTTGTCTAAATACAGACATTTTCCACCTCAGTAGATGTGAGTTACTACAATATATCTCTCAAATCCCCCAAAAGTCCCCTTTATTTTCATGAAATAAGAGCAGGAAGATTTCGCTGGGATTTCCCTCCTTTCGTTGCTTTGATGGCACAGGTCACTTCTGGATAAATTTATTTTAAGCTGTGCAGTGGGAAGTTCTCTAGAGTTCCCTCTAAAATCCCCTCAGCTATAGTGAAGGCAGGTGAGCACAGGAAATTTGCTAACACATTTTTCTCATTAAAACAAAAAGTGTGAAGGGTGTAAGTACATCAGTCTCAAACAACTGGGGGGTTAGTTGCTGGTTTGTTTTAGAGAGAACAAAAAGGGGAAGGCTGGCAGAGGGAAATTTAAGTAATTTAAGACCTATTGATTTGTCCTAGGAGATAGAAAGAAAGGTGGAAATAAAGGTAGTGGTAAAGTTGAAATTTTGTTGAAAAACCAAGGAGCTTTGGTAAGTCAGTTGGCAGGAAAAAAGGCTGCACTAAGTCAAGCACAGTGGTGGGGAAGATGTCTTCAAATACACCTCTACCCATCTGGAAGAGACATTGCCATGACCTCCAGAACCCAGCAACAAGTTAGGCCTGATCTGTTGGAGGCAGCAGAAGCTTTCTGTTTCTACAGGTCAAAAGGTACTCCTTTGTGCACTGAGGTACTGAGAGCAGCAGAACAGGCAAGGTTAACTCGTGGTGAGCCTCAGATGACCTGGGAAAGCTACAAACATCACCTTCTTCCTTAAGACATTTTAGTAGATTGCTCCACATATTCCCACACATCTGTGTCTTAAATGAGTTTGAGTTTATGTGGGCATCTTTGTCAATTAATTTTGGCAATGGGTTGAAATTGTACTGTTTGCTTTTCCCTGTGAGCAATGATGGCTTAAAACAGGAGACCTTCTACAAGCTGGCAAGATAAATATTGCAACTGGTATGCACAGTGTATGAACATGTGCGTGTGTATGAAAGCATCTGAAGAAAGAGCAGACACTGAATGTCCAGTATTGATCACTAAGAATGCTGTTTCTAACTAATCAGACTGGGAAATGGGTTGTTTCTGTCAAGCCTGTGACAAGGCCTGATAAATTATCCCTATTTACCAGTGAAAGATTCTAATCTAGCAAGGGGAAGACGGCAGCGAGATTGCCCAGCCTAACTTCTGCTGCTTCTCTTCCTCTCCACCCTACATGTCATAAAAAGAGACAATTCTCACTCTCGTTGTTTCCTTTAAGATGTTTTATTGGAAGCCAACAAGAGTTGTCCGAGAAAAACAAAAAAAAGAGCAGAAAAGCGATTTAAAAGGAAAATCCCGGGTGCAGGGATCGGAAACCTCAGCAGCCGCACGACTGCTGTGGGCAGGAGTCTGTGCAGTGCCAAGGTGGATCTTAGTTGGCAGAGATCCGAGAGCAATTGCCAGAGCAACTGGGGAAAGTCGAGGCCGTGCCTTGGCACCGGGCTGTACCGACCGCTAATCGGTGGCAAAAAGCGAGGTTTGAGGGTGTGCAGCCCCTTAAATAAGGAGCTGGCTCCTCCCTGATCCGCCCCTGTCCCTCCTCCATGGCCCACAGCGATTGGTGTGGCTGTGGAGTGAGGTAATTCCTTCCCGCCAATCGGCTCGTGTCTCTAGGGGCAGACTGACAGGCTGGTGTCCTGCCTGTCCAAAGGCGGGAAGGAGCCTCATTAATATTCCAAGTTGCCATGGAGCTCGGTGACAGGGGTGGCTAAATTTAGAACACGGCCGTTGGTGCCTGCTGCCAAGGCTGCCTAGGATTTAACTTGGGGAAACTTAGATTTTATAGAAACTTTGGCAATTACTTAAACAATTGGTGAAAACGTGCTTAAACAATCACAATAACTTTAACTTTGAACTGTACAACTAACTGATTAACATAACTTAATTAATAACTTGGTCCTGGTCACCCGATGGGCCTTTTTCAGTTTCCAACCATGCAAAAAGCCAACCTGTTCAGTCCATATATAACACTACAGGAAGGTAGAGGCGAAAGAAAAAGAAGATCACTCCCAATTATATAAGAGATATAGCCCAAAATAATTTGTTACTGGGCTGTTATGAATACTCTCGAGGGAAAGGTTACCGCTGGATGAGTGAGGCGCTCGCTGCTGTGCCACTGGGACAGTGCTAGGACACTGCCAGCTCCGGGTCTGAGACAGGAGACGGACTGTGACGCGGGAGGGCGGGGCGTGGGGGCTCCCGCCTCCCCGGGGCTCTCATTCCATCTTTTTCCCTGCTTCCATGTACTTGGCCGGGAGCAACCAGCCCTCTCGCCGCCTTCCCCGGTCGCATTCCCAGGTCTGAGGAGGGTTTCGGGCGGAGGTGGACAGTGGGTGCCGGGCGCGGGTCAGCCTGACAGCGCCGCCGGGAGCGGGACCTCGCCGGGTGCACGGAAATCTGGAGCCACCGCCGGCGACTCGCGTCTCCTTCCTCCGTCTTTCTTAGCCAGAGGGTCCTCCAGATGCAGGGCTCAGTCAGCAGCTGTATTCGGAACCCTGGTGTGACGCCAGTAGAGTGACAGTTTCTTTAAAATTAAAAGAGGTTCCCAGAAAGTGGCGGAGGGAGGGGCACAGCCGGTGGCTCAGGAGCCCTCCGAGGTGCGGTTTGGGAAGGCGCAGTAAAGGATTTGCGCTTTACTTACCCCAGTCTTTAACTACTTTTTCTTCTTCTTCTTCTGTTCGTTTTAGTTTTTGTTTCCCCACCTTGCAGTACCCGTAATTGAGGCTGTGACCTAAAGGAACTTTTTTTCTTTCTGTGCCCGGTATAGCTACTGTATGTACCTGCGCGGTGTAGCCTCGTTCCTCATTGTGTGAATGCTTGTAGCTATCCCGGCGTGTGCGATGGTGCACTGAGGGTTTTAACGGGTACTAAAGCTGTGAGGCAGAGGGTTGCTACTGAAAACTCTGCTTGCCTGCAGGTGTGGCACATTTTTCACTGCTTTATAAACGATTCTGTTACTCGATAGCTTCTGCTTGCTATGCTGGCCCCTGATTTCTGCATGCTTGTATGAATATCTATCTGAATTTCTTATAGCCATGCTCAAATAGCTGACTACACAAACTTTTTTCGCTGGGCTCGTGTCTGATGGGTTCTTGTTTCCTGATTCCACATGTAACAACTTGGTCTCTGTTTGTGCTTGCTGACTGGAGAGTTATATCAGGAGTTGTTTTAGCACAGTGTGGTTTTAAATACTTTTTTTCTTCCTCTTATTTATTTATTTATTTACCAACCCTCTTTTTTTAACCTGTATAATATAGAAAATGCTTTGCAGTTGATTCTCTCTTTTATTTTTTGGATGTTGTCTTTAAAAGGTTTGGCTTTGCTTACATTCTTGACAGAAGATGGTCCCAAAATGCGTCAGCTAGTTTTGCAGGCATTGGCAAAAAACTCAGCAGTGGGCAGGGTGTGTTACAGAGGTATTTTTTGCAAAATAATGTTTCCACTTGAATATAACACCAACTTCATTTCCAGGCAGGTCTACAATTCAGTTGTAGGAAACAGGGCAATAAGACTTGTCAAATCTTGCTGTCTGACCCCAGAACTACTTTTTTTTCACATAAGAAATCTACTGTTAATTTTTGCACACATACAATGTCACCAGAAGATGATCTGTCATCTCTCCTTGTCTTTCTTCAGGCGAAGTCTTCCAAAATGACTTTACGAGTTCTGGTTTTGTGTTTGGCATGTTCTGGGCTTGGAAAGGCAAATGGTAAGTTGAATTTCCTGAAATCTGCTTGAAAATGTTTGGGGAACTGGTTTCAGATTTCTGAGGCTTCAACAGAGTAAGTGACAAAAATAGGTGAAATACAGATTACTGGTGCTGTTTGACACGCTACTTAGCTGAGACAGAGACAGGGAGCTGGTAGTTGTGACACAAGACCTCCTGGAGCAGCATTTAGAGATGGGAGGGACAGGAAGCATCCCATATCTACAGTGACACTGGACACCATTGTTAACCTGAGTTGACAGCTTCCAAGAGTGGGGCATACCCTAAAGAACTTCCCTCTCTCCATCTCAAATGTACTGTGAAACTGCAGTTCAGAAAGTCTTTTTAAGGCGTTTTGCTGTTTACTTCTCTGATAATGGCTTAGTATGTACTTCTCTTATGCATTCAATCTTCCTCTAGCTCTCAAGAAACAAAAATTGAGTATTTGCTGACAATAGAAAGCCAGGAGCTGAGTTAGTAAAACTTAAAGAGGGAAGTCTGCAAATACGGGTACAGAAATAAGTAAGTCTTTTTTTCTTTTAAGTAGCTTAAAAGAAAGCTAAAGCCTCAGCCAGTGTAAGTCAACATAACTTCACTGATTTCTAGAAGTATGCAGGAGATGGATGTTTTTGTAGGGGAAAGCCATAGAAACAATATGTAACTGAAGGAGTTCTGTCTGTGAGTAATCCAGGCCTTAGAATCAGCATTAGGCTTCCAAATATGTGTGGTATCTGCCCATTTCATTAACTGTTTACTGTCATTGTAGTGGTTCCACAGGCTGAACACACAAAAGTGAAGATGGGTGACAGTGTGACTCTGGGCTGTGCCCTGACAAAACCCATGGATGTTCTGCAAGTGACGTGGCAAAAGGACTCAGAAGAATTACATAATATAGCTACATACAGTAAAAAAAACGGATTAAAGATTCACAAGCCCTATGAGGACAGAATGAATTTCACAAGTTTGGAACTCAACAAGACGAGCATAACTTTTTGGGACGCTAGAATGGATGATTCAGGATGTTACAAGTGTCTCTTCAATTCTTACCCTTATGGCTCCTTCTCTGGAGACACCTGCCTGAGTGTTTTTGGTGAGGTTCTCTGCAGAGATATGTCTCTAGTGAAATAAGAGGTGTCTTCTCATCCACAGTATTAGCTTGAGCAGATTCGAGAGCTGCAGTGATAGGAGCATCCCTTGGTGAAACAAGATGTAGGAACAGAGCGCTACTGCTGTGAGCAAAACTCTGTGGGTCATATTCAAGACTACTGTGGTTGTTTTGGTTCTTGTTTGTTATTCCTTGAGTAGCAGGTGAAAAGCAAGGAGTGGGATCTTTGTAAGTCCTTGATCAGTCTCAGCTGGAACGTGGGCAAACCAATATTGCCTGTTGCAGTTTCCTTTTGCTGTAAGGTACAACCCCAGTGCTCTGAGCTGCTCTGCCAAACCCTACCATTGATAGGGAATTAGTCGATAGGACCAAGAAATGATTTTACGTAAGAGATTATTTTAATACTTGGATTTCAGATTGAGTGAAATCTTTGGGGTATATAACTTCAGTATGGGGGATGGAGGGGACCTGACCCAAGGAACTCTTCTTGCATTCCTTGCCATTGGGCTCAGTGCAAATCCAGTAAGCTTTGCTCTGATTCATAATGGTTAGACTGCTACTACTGCTTATGACCAGGTGCTCACTGTGGTGACGACTTGTCTCATTTGTATGTTGGAAGGTCTCAATGCATCTGTCCATTACAACATTTCTGAAGGTCATTTGATAGTCGTCTGTAATGCCGATGGCTTCCCAGAGCCCACCATCACCTGGAACAACCCATTCAATTCTACTCCTACACAGAAGACAGTCAAGCACAAAAACGGGATTGTGTCCATCACCAGTGAACTGGAAATCTACAACGTTCAGAGCATCAGTGCACAGGATTTGACCTGTAGTGTAAACAACACAAATGAAAAAATTGAATTGCCTGTGAAAATAAAAGGTAAGCAGTACAAACAACTTGTTACCATTCTCTTGGCCTCTACATTTTGCGGTAGCATGTTTGGATAGGAATCATCTGGGAACAGGAGGAAATGAGATGTGTATATGTCTGGAAATCCTATTTGCGTTCATTGTTGTCCTTGAGGTAATAACATACTGGAACCCTATGCAAGAGGGAAAAAAAGCCACACTAATCAGCTAGGGAGATATGGGGTTTAGAGGCACCACACATTTTGCAGCAAGTTGAACTTAGGTTTCCACATAGGCCTTCATAATTTTTCTTAACAGCCTAAAAATAAATATAAATATGTCAGCTGATATCTATGAGTAGAATGATGAGTACAAACTATGGGTTGCTTGAGGAACTCGGAAGTTTTGAAATTCATAACAAACTGTCTCTGAATCAAATGTTTCAGTTCAACTTACTGCATGTTTTGTTGTATTTAACCTGTATATTATGTTCTAGTTTCTCTGATTTTTTTGCTAAGGCACATGTCCACTGCAGTAATGGTCAGGGAGGAATAGTACTTCCAGGCATACAGGGAGGGAGTCAGTTGAAGATACTTACATTTGGTTTATACAGAAATCTTAGATACATTAATGTAACATCTGAATATCTTTTAGTGTTAATTTATTTCTTCTTCCAGCATTCTGTTGTGCTGGAAAGACTTTGACCCTGTTTCTTCAGATAAGGAACAGAAGCATTAAAAGCTCAAATACCATTCATCGTTCCTATAGGAGCATTTACTTGGGTGATTTAAAATTCATGTGTCTCTAAATCCAGAGCCTTAAATTGAAGACCACTTATAAATTAGCAAGACAGGAAAAGCAGCTTGTAGCTGTGGGTTAATTCTGAAATTACATGTTCAAGTGATTGTTATAGGAATAGTAGTAAAGAGCAGGATCTGATTTTCAGTATCTGCTCTCTAAACGTTCAAAAGCAATTTAGTTCTTAATTCTAAATCACATTAATTGAAAAAGCATATTAATCTTTTTGTCCTGTCTCCAGTATTCTTCTGTTTTGGTCTTTTAAAAAGAAAATGTGTATCTCAGAAAGCAGAAAACTAAGACTGTTGTTATTTCTTGCTAAGTGGGTAAAAAACCAGCTAACAGCTTGTTGTTTTAACAATCTTCTATTTTAGAGGACGAGAAGTTCAAACGAATAGTTCAACATATCTTTGTTAAAAGACATAGCGGTTTTGGGTTGAGTCAAATAAATTTTAAGTCATACAGTTTTCCAGCTAATGTCAGTGAACATTGAAATAAGCCTTTATATTAGCATTTTGATTAATGGCAATCAAATGAAGTGGCTTATGTCTAACCAGGAAGGAACATTTACACTCAGCTGTTGGGTAGAGCTATTTGCAGGCAGCAAAACATAGCCTGTCTTCTTTTCTTAAAATTAATTTCACCTTTTCAACAGTGTTAAGTGTTTAAAAGTAAAAATAATAAAATTCTGGGTGAACAAAAAAACTCTTCTGAAAATGTTAAGACTTGTATGAAGTTCTGCTTGTGTATGTATGCCAACCACAGTATCAGGTATGAGAGTGGCAGTTTTCTTTGCCATGAGAACATCTTTTCTTCACATTTTCTGTGGGCAAGTAGTTTTGTTTTTGAAGATACATAGATTTACTCTCCCTGTTGAGCAATTGCTGCTTTCATTTATCTTACCAATACCTTTAACCATATCAGAGGAAGCACTGTCATTAATCAGACATCCTCTTGGCTCATTTTGCTTTTTTCTCTATAAACTAGATTAATTTGCTGTGGGTTTTTTGTTGTTTTGTTTTCACAGAAGAGGGATCATCATTGCTGTGGCTGGTGATTATTGTGGTGATTTTAGTAGTCATCATAGTTCTGATTCTGATTATGCTGTTCTGGAGGAAGATAATACGCAGAAGGAGTTGAAGTGGTGAGTCGCTGATGTGTGGAAACACATGGTTTTCCTAGAGCCCGTAATAAGGTCTGATCATCTGCAGAGAAGAATGAGACTTTGTTGAGATACCACTGGGGGTATGAGAGTGTCATATTGGACAAATTAATAATATTAAATAATAATAGTAATATGTTTACAGTTTTTAGAGGTTGCCTCAGTTGAGCGTAAGTTTAAGAGCTGTTTTCCCACTGCCAAGGGACAATCCAAGGCTGAAAATTGTGAGGGAAGGATCCAAGAAGACCAGGACATGCTGGTCTTGGTTTGCTTTCAGGTAGTAGTCTCAGCAGAAGTAATTCACTTATCTTTCATGTTTTCCTGGAAGCCCATAAAGTGTAGTTAGTATGCTCAGATAATTTTTGGCAGGTGAATGAAACATTGGAGAGAAACCCACACAGGCAGAGTGATGTCCTCTCAGGGGAAGCATTTTCTACTGGTCACAGCACCATCTTTTTATTTTTTAAGACAAACAGGGTAAAGTGATGAAGAAGTGTGCTCAAATTTGGCACGAGTGTGCTTCCTAATGATGAATTAAGGAAAAGTTGCGGTCAGCGTAATGTCTCTGCATGTGTAATAACCTGGTCATGGATCGATTCAACTCTCTAGTCTTAATTAGTAGTAACATAATGAACAGAAAAAAACTGGGGGGGACACACCATAAGCTTCAGAAATCACAGAAATTTGATGGTTGTTGGTAGTTTCACTCTTGTTTAACTAAATCCAAATGTCGTGTCTGGCTTTAAATTCCACTAATACATTTAGAAACACCAGCAAATATTAAGTCAGTTCCTGACTATTTAGATACATGCTTCAGAGTGATAATGTGATATAAAGTAAAGAAATGTTTCAAGAAGTATCACACCTGTCTATTGTGAACTTAGACCTACAGCATCTACTATTAAGAGAGGTTGACCTAATGAATCTGCTACTGCCAGAGACACAAAAGTCTTCACTGAGAAAAAAGAGAAATTAACAGTTCTTACACCCCAGATATAATGTCTTAATTGTAAAATGGATTGGTCCTATAAACAATTCAGAAGATAAAATTTCTTGTTGAATTTTCAGACCAACCTGGAAGTTAAAGTGCAAGGAGTTTGTTCTTAAATACTGCTCTTTAAAGGAGCAGAAGAAAAAGATGAAATGCTCACAATAAAGGTGTATCTTTTTTCTAGAACAACCATTCCAAACACAAATGAGCTTGTACTAAGCATACCTTGTAAGAAGAGACCTTGAGATGGAGGTGATGTGACAGAGCTTTGAGATCACCCCTAGAGCAGGTCTGAGATTAACCAGGAAAAGAGAGTGCCAAAAAGCACAGGTGCTGCCTTGCAGTGTTTTGAAGCCCCTTCAGTGCATGGCAGATGAGAAGAACCACGCTGGGACGCTGTGTCTGCACTGGGGCCCAAAGCTGGAGCAGTGCCACTCAGTGAAATGCTGCTTGACAAGACTAGGATGTTCATTTTTAGAGCAGGGTGAGGATGTTAACGTGTGTCCTAGCATGATTCTGGCCCATGGATATTAGCAGTTCCCTGGGCAATACCCTTATGTGGGTTCAGTGATAGTTTGTAACAGGGCCATCCCCAGGAGGCAGTGACAGCAGGTTTCTTATGCCCTACACCACACGCTAGGTACTGGGCTTGGAACCCCCAAGTCATTTCGTGTATCCTCATGCCATGACATGGGTCATGTAAGACATGATTTACTGCTGCGGAGACACCGATGCGATGCACAACAACAGAGCCTGCATGTTATTTGGGAAACTTTGAACAGATCCCCCTCCCCTGCCTTGTAAGGAAAGCATAAGACACAGAAAAGCATCAGTTTCAACCAAAAGCACTGTGCCTCTTTTTCCTTAGCTAAAGGCTCAAAGCTTGAAGTCCCACTGTGTCACCAAGAGAAGTGGGGTCTCATGTCCTGCTGCCTGGGAAGACGTCAAGATTCCTGGCCCCACGTGTATGCCAGCGTATCACAAGGTCAAGACTTAATGTAAATCCCTGTTCACTGGGGCAGAGGGCATAAATTAGATGAGCAGTGTTTAGTAGTAGGTGTTTGTTGGATTAAAGTTTATCAAGAAAAGCAGGATTTGAATGACATCAGTTGTTTGTGTTCCTTCCTTTTTTTCATGGGTTTTGTTTAACTCTGATGCCAGGATGTGACTTCTGCAGTGAGCTTGTAAGTGTCTGAGTCTCTGTTCTTTTAATGTAGTCTAGTTTTCATCACTCATAGTCTGTATCTTTTCAGTTGCTCTTTGGTCTTGAGTTTCAAAAATGTAATGCACTGACCTGGATAGGTTTTGAATGAAGGCAGCATTACTTCATCCAGAGTAATTTTGACCAGCTGATCATATTCCTCCCTGCAGTGACCATCTTAGGGAAATGTGTAGTCTGTCTTCCTAATTTACATCTGTTTCCCTGAAGGCATCATTAATTAGTTTGCTGTAAAACATCAGTGGTGGTGCAGCTTGATCACTCTGTCACCATCTGATTTTTTTTTTCCTCTCTCCCAGGATGCTCTTTTCTGCTGGTGGCTAAGGGTTACTTACAGTTTATCTTGTATATGATTCCACTGTCACTTTCCTGGCCATCCTTAGAAAACTAAGAATATCTGTGGAGCTACAGTAATTTTTAACACTATATTTACAATGTTACCACTCCACAAATATTGTGATGAGGAAGTCCCCCAAACTTCTTAGCTATGGATCCTAGTCTGGTTTTGTGGTGACTCATTTTTTGCTTGATCATCTGTAAAATATATTTATGCTTTTTAAAGCGTTGGTTTTAGTTGATTCACCCAAAAGGCAGTAATATCTTTCAGAAAGCCATTTTCTGGTTTTATCCTCTATTGTCCTCAGACTCGTTGGAATGAGGAGCAGCGCCTACATACATACTTTTGGACTTGCTGTTTGTAACAGCACAATAGAGAGCTAATAGCACTGGCTGGAGAATGCCAAGGTCTGTTTGGGGCTTCAATACTTCTTTTCATTCTGCACGAGATAACAAGCACAGCCTTTCCAGTCTTATCAAGATACTCAGTTTTTAAAGTAAAACAGTAGCTTTTCATCTGGGTGGCTGGGGACCTTTCTCTGACAAAGTTTCTTCAAAGTGCTTTTGCTTCTGAGAGTAAGGTTAGGTTTTGCTTTGCTTTTATTTTGTTTCCTTCCTCTTCATGGTAGATACTTGGGAATCAGGTCAAGAGCTGGGGCTGAAAGTTGATGTCCCATCCCTCAGGCATTTGCTGTGTGTACCAGTTACAGAGCATACATACATTTTGGTTCTCCCTGAAAATGTCCCAAGTGGAGTCTCTTCACAATATTTGTGGAAAAGTGACTTTTTTGGAATCTGAGCAGCCTTTGTGGCAAGTGCTGACACACAAGCTTTGGAAAACTCACATCTCATCCTTTACCAAGGATAGGTAGGCAGGCAAACCTAGCTGTGCCTATCACTCGATATAAGTGCAATGAGCAGGCTGCAAAGAATCACCAGGCATAACTTCTCCCTGAAGTTTCTTGGTGCTGCTCATCTGATAAAAAGTTAAATCCTTTCATTCCTTACTCAACTGATAGAGCTTAACTGTAGACCACATCAAGATAAAGCAGTCCAGTTAAGAAGCCAAGTACCTGGGTAGAAGCAAAATAAAGGCTATTAGCCTGAATAAATTCCTGTGACTTACCTGTCATTTATGTGTCTGGACTTGAATGCTTTCCATAGCATCACTTGCTTATTTCATGGCTTGCAGGATACTCATATTTCAGCCTGGCCAATTAAAAAGCTTTATAGTTAATTTTCAGGATGTGGCAGTCTGCAGGGGGATAAAATTCCACGCATATGTTTTTCTGGAGGCTTGTGGTAACCTGTGAGGAAGGACTACTTCACAAATGCATATACAGGCCAGAATGGGTATTTTGGGTTTGGTTTGGTTTTTAAGAGTTGATGTGTTGGTCTCTCTTGGGTAGCTTACGCAGGTTTTGCCATGTGGAAAGCTTCAGAAATAGTCAAATACTATGCTTGTGTTTAAAAAAATTATAACGAGGGAAAAAAAAATGAGGCTTCTAATTGGTAGATATGATATTGAATAGTTAAGAAAGCTGAACAGAATAGGTTAACCTGGAAGAAGAAAACTTGAAGAGTCATAGAAGAAGAGACTAGGCCAGGCCAGAAATTCCATTCTGCAGAAAGCACCAGCATAGAAATGTGTTTTTTCTGTCTAGAAATCAAAACATTCAGGTTTTCTTCAAGTGGAGATTTTATGGAACTCTGGATGTAAGCACCATTGTCTTTGCCACTTAGTGCTGTGGTTTACTTGACAAGGTGGTGTTCAGTCAAAGGTTGGACTTGACGATCTTGGAGGTCTTTTCCAATCTTAATGATTCTACGATTCTGTTTGTGTGTGAACACAACCAGCTATCTGTATTCCAAAGAAATGCTGAACCTCAATGTGCTTCATATATTACACAAGTACTACAAAACAGGTTCAAAATACCTCTTTGTTATGAGCTGGAGATCACTTAGTACTCTGAAAAGGCATTTAAGATGCCCTGATTGTTACCTTTTGAAGTTTGATAGTTGCTACAAATAGAATCAGGTCTGGTAAGTGTAAAATAGCAACTTGGCTGATCAGCTATAATATGAGAAACCCAAATTTTGGTGGCCAAATATGTCCTGGAAGGCTGGGAAATAAGTGTTATGCAGGAAATTCCAGGTTTTGGGAAAATTTATAAGAACAAGTACTTAGTTATACTTTTCTTTGCTTCATTTATAGTAAAGATAGTAATTAATTCTGGAAGAGTCATTATAGCAGTATTCTCTAGTCTGTATTCAGTTTGGGGAAGGCTCTGTTTCTAAGCTCTAGCTTAAAAATTACCACAATTCTTATTTTATCTTACAACGTGGCATGTTTCTTCAGTGGATTTGCTTTGACATCTGGTTTTCTTATTAGCAAGAGACTCGGTAGTTGAGAACAATATAGTAGCAGCTTAGATCTATAAGAATTTTCAGAATAATTTTTCCAGAGAAGACTGCTAAATACCAGACTTTCAGATGATAAACTCGGGACATAACTCTCTCTTTCATGAGGCAGACAGACATAACACTCTTCCTCTGCTCACAGAGGAATGGGTCTCTGGCAGTCACGTCCCAGCTGGCGAGGCTCATTTTAGAGTAGCCTTGATTTCCTCTTAAGTGTGGCTTTAAAGGGAGTAGGAGATTATATTTGTCCTATTTTGAATTCCCGCAAAGTAGCAAAAAATATGCAGTGAATATACAACAGCCTCATTCCTTTACCCTTCTTAATACTACACCAAAGAAAACCCCAAACCCAAGCCAACCAACCAACCAAAATACAAAAATGCCACAGTGTAAAAACAGTATAGCCAAACAGACCTAAACAGAGCTACTGAGGGGAGGAATTAAAAAACCAAACAACAACCCTCATGACAAAAACGTCAGTGAAAGGGTAATTCTGCTGTCAGGCTGCCCATCAGGTTTCTCGCAGACATAAATACTTTGCAACTCAAGTGAAGATGTTTTCTGGGTTTAATCACACACTATTTTCAGACAGCTCCTGTTCCGTAGCAACTCCACTTAGTTTTCTGTACCCTCTGGTCTGTATCATACATAGAGGGAGGATGGGCACACTTTTCAAGCTTTCCACACTTTGGTGCTACCGTGTCACTATTGAGCCCGGGACGATGAGAAAGAACACAACCAAAGTCTGGAGAAAGTGGCTTATTTAATTAATTATAAATCGGTTTTTATAAGTTGAGTCGCCAGCATGGCAGAAGATTATTGGACCTCTGACCAACCACCCATCAGGGTGATTGGTCAGTCCACTCAACACCCATTTCAAAATATTTCTTTTTTGGATATCATAACAGTCCTTTGAAAAACAGCAGGTGCAAAGATAGAGAAATCGTTTACAAAAACCCTTAACAGTATTTTGCATAGTTTCTGTGAGAAACACAAAGTTCTCACAGAATGCAGCAGAAAGCTGAAAAATACCTCTGCTAAAGCTTTTCAGTGTCCACACTACCTGTTTTCATTGTGAAATGGTATTTCACAATGGCTGGTATTTCGTTTGTTTTCCCTAGCATGTTTTGCTGGGAAAAGCATGCTCCTTATCGTACTTTCCATTTAGAAGAGCCAAGAAAAGGGAGTTGCAGAGGAGGAAGGAGGGGAAGGTCACATGGGTGAGTTCTGGTCTCCTGGGCCATGGCTGGAGTTCTTGTCTGGAAGGATGAAACAAATCCTGTTTTGCTACAGACAGGATGAAGGTAGTGGTGTAGGAAACATCTTGGAGTTTGTCCTGCCTATCTAAAGGGACAGCATTGAAGCCTTTGCTACTAAAACACAAAGCCCCTTCTTTGTGAACAAAGGGAGGCTTTTAGTATATGTGACTAGTACAATTTCTATCTTGTGCATCATATTTGTGCTCATATTTCATTATGAAGTAATTTTCTGGTCCTTCCTTCTCCCTTTCATTCCAACAATAGGGTTTTATATATAACCAGAAAATAAAATGGCTGGCAGCTGAAAGGGAGAAAAAATAGCTTTCCTGTGATATCTGAATAGCTGCCTTCCTCTTTAAATTTCTCATTCACTTCCTTGGTAAGAATTCTTTATATACGCGATTCCAAAATACTTTACAAAATACTTTGTATGTATGCAAGGTTATTAGATAAGGAACCTCTTTAATACTCCTCTACATGAAAAGTAAAGGTGCCATATATTTTATTATTGTCTTCAAAGCCATGTAAAGGTAGACTTACAAACTAGATCTCAAACATCCGATTGACATTCTGAAATATCAAACTATTTATATGCTCAATAGATGCATGTTAATTAATTATTGGTGTATTATTACCAGTGAGGAAACTTTTCACAATTTACAAATCCTTTCAGGTTTTTGTATATTCCTCGTCTCACTGTCATATTCTGAATTCTGCATTGTGTGTGATTTCCAGAATTAAAAAAGCAGGGAAGTTGTTCACCAAAGGGCGGGTTTGTAACTGCTGCTCCCCACTTTCCCCACTGTGCATTTCACTTCCTCCTGTCCCAACAGCAGCCACACTGCTAAGCAAAACCTGAGACAGCAACACAATGGCCACGACTCATCCTTCCCTGGGGTTGTTTTTGTGTTTTCTAGGATACTTGAGGATTTCCATCCATCTACCAGATCATTACAAGCCAGCAGCCTGAAGCCAACATTACACATAATGACTTGACTGGCTGGAAAGAAGCAGAAAAAAAAAAAAAAAGACATCATATACACTACCCTGTCTGGAAGCTGAGTTGATCATTGAAATGACTAATGCAATGTTTGTTATCTGGTCTAGGCCTTTGATCTTAAAATGTAGGAGTGGAGGGTCTGCTCTGCGCTTGGTCTGCTGCTCTGCGGAAGTGGAGATTTTGCCAGGCAAAACCTTCTTTGCCCATGCCACTCTTGGTACTGCTGCTGGGCAAAATGTATTTGTCTTCTTCCAGCTGAGTTTTGAAAAAGTCCATGGATAGAAGCTCTGCAGACTCTCTGGGGATTCTCTTCCAGTGCCTAATTGGTCTTAGAGTAGAGAGGGATTTAATTTCTGCCACCATCTGTCTGCAATTTCACTTGCAGCAACTCTGATTTCATCACCCTCTTCCTGTCATCTGGTTTTTCCTCTCTTATCCAGCTATTCCAATTCCTTTTTCCTCTGTCTGGAAAGACCTGCTGGACTCAGAATCACAGGAATCAAACCACACCGGATTTGTCAAAATTACTGGGGAAGAGCAATAGGTCTCCAGGCTGGTGACTAAAAAAAGGCAGTAGCAGCCAGAGTTTGGAAGGAACAATTGCAAGTAATTTATATAATATTTAAGTAATTTACTTTATTTTACTTCTTTCTAATCCTGGAGTGTTTTCTTCTGGGTTTTTTGGGTTTTTTAGGGATCTGTGTGGTGGGGTTAAATATATAAGTGAGGAGGAGATGGTAGCAAAGGCCAGTAGTGAAAGCATTGTCTTCTCCATCTTTCCTTTTCTTTCTCTTAATACCCTATCCTACTCCTTGCTGAGCTGTCAAAAGGTATGGACTTTGTCAATAGTTTTTGTGCTCATCTTACGCACTGTTCAGAATAGTCTTCCCTGTCTTCATCCATTTTTTTGGTGTCTTTTTAAACACAGATGAATCGCTCAGGTGTCCAAAAGCCATTATTCCATGGCTGGACCTCACACGCTGAGCTCACTATCCTGTGTCACTGCTGTAGCTGTAATGATATCAGCTGGCAGTCTTACAGAGACTGAGCTTACTGATTTGTCATGCTTTCGGCAGCAGATAAAGACATTGCACTATTCTTAGGAGCTGGGACCTAATTCTGCTCCTGTCCCAGGCTGGATTAGAGCTCGTCTCCCACTAGCCCAAGTTGCTCATCAATGCCAGCCCAAGCCTGATGATCTGGCCATTTCCAGGCTTAAAGTTCCAGGTGCTTGACCCCCTCTTGCTGGGCAGCAGCCGGTTGCTCGGGAGGACCGTGGAGTCCTGGGCATTGCCCCGGAGCTCTTCATCTTTGTGAGGGGTTGAAGGCTCCAGGTGCCCTCTGCCTCTGTGCTTGTTTTGGTTGGGACAGAGTTAATTTTCTTGATAGAAGCTAGTATGAGGCTACCTTTCTGACTCTCCCCTTCCCTCCTGGGGGACTGTGCAAGCAGCTGAGTGGTGCTAACCCCCTGGCTGGGGCTAAACCATGACAGCCTCTGAGCACCTTCACAGGGCTCTGCGCCTGCCCTACAGGGCAAAGATTGCTAAAAGCAAGCCTACCTCTGGGTGTACCTTCTTAGTGGCTGTCGTGGTTTGACACTGGCCAAACACCAGGCACCCACAAAAGCCGTGAGTCCCTCCCACAGGCAAAACAGTTTTCCCAGAACTGCTGTGGCATGAGTCACTCGTCCACGGGGTGCAGACTTTTAAGGATAGGCAGCTCTAGTTTGGAAGCAAGGGCCCTCTTTCTCTATCTCTGGAAGCCAGGGCCCACTCTCTCTCTCTTCGAGTCTCCCACTGGATCACAGCTTCCTCTGGCATCCACCCACTCCAGCGTGAGCACTTTTCCTACGGGCTACAAGTGGATCTCTGCATCCCCTGTGGACTTCACAGATTACAGGGGCACAGTTTGTTTCACCGTAGTCCTCACCATGGTTTGCAGACGAATTTTGTCTCCAACTCTTGCAGCACCTCTTCCGCCTCCTTCTCCACTGACCTTGGTGCTGCCATGTTGTTCTTTCTTACATGTCCTCACTTCCTCCTCTTCTCTATCTAGAAGAAAAACTGCTGGCCATAGGTATCACTGTCAACAAGTTCCACTAATTCAAAGATTCTTGCAGCATCCCACAGTGCTGAGAGGTTGATTTCATTTAGATTCCACGTCGGGGAATTGCTCGCCATGTTTTTGCCGCTAGCCATGTGGCCCTGCCGCCACTGTGTGGGCAGTCACAGCTGCCGCGGCTCTGGCACTATTTAATGCCTCTCTTCATGCGAGGCACCAGGAAGGAGAAGCCACCGCTGCCGCCCCTGCCCTTCTGCCCATGGCGCAGCTGGCTAGGGGCAGCCAGTCAGGCAAAGCTCGCCACGGGCTGCGCTGAAATGGCCACGGCAGCACATCACAGTGGGCCACGCTGGGATGCCGCAGCGGCAGCACCTCGCCACCCCTGGAAAAAAAAACTGCCCATGCACTGCTTTGATTTTCTTCTTAAATACGTCATCACAGAGGTGTTACCAACTTCTCTAATTGGGCCAGCAGCATGTCCATCTTCAGAGGCCATCAGAGATTGGCTCTGTCAGACATAGTGGAAGCTTCCAGCAGCTTCTCACAGAAGCCACCTCTGTGGCCTCCCCCGCTACCAAAAACCAGGCCATGTTAAACCAATACAGTGGCCCATTTTACTGACAGGATAGACAGATGTCACTCCTCCACAGCAGTGACACAGGATAGAGAGATGCAGGGAGTCCTTTGGTGATTTTTTTGTTCAGCTGATGAGTGCTAATGTTTAAGGTGTTTCTCAGGCTTCCTTCTGCCTAAATGTTTGTCATTGTATCAAGATCACCAACAGTATTATCTTTTCTCTTGGCTTTGATGAGCGTTTTTTTTTGTACCTGAAATACTCCATTTTACCAGAGCGCGTAGCATTTTGGATTGTGCTTTCTATGTCCTGTGTTTACTAGGGGTACAAACTGTCAATCTGAAAAATCAACAGTGGAGATTTAAAACTTAGAACTCAGTGTTCAGAACAAGTATTTTGTTCATTCTAGAGCGGTGACCTCTCCAGAGTCTGGTAACAAGTTTTGTATGTATGTCTGCTTGTGTTACTGAGGGTGTGAGGGGTGAGATTTGCTCTACTATTGTAGGTGCAATATGAATTATTTATTTGTATATTTCACTTTTTCTAATTTAAAAAAAAATCTGATCCAACCAAAACACCAACTGGTCCTTTTTTTTTTTTTTCAACTTGTTTGGGATACCATAAATGCGTCATTGCAAGTTGGGCTTTTTAGTAGTTTTGATTTATACTTTGCTTCCTTTCTGTACAGAAAGTGGGAGTTCATGGGGTTTTTAAGGTGTTTTGGGGTATTTTTTCTTTTTAAAAGAAGGTTTTGAACAAAACTTTTGAGATAAATTTACAGAAGTATTTTTAAGCACAGCAGCTGCAGTTTAGTTCAGATTTGAAAATAATTTCAGTCAATCAAAACAGCGTATTCTATATTTTTACAACCATTGTCTGTGTCATGTTTGTTTGCTTAATTATTTTTTATCTAAAGTTGCATGCTCTACTGGTACATTGTCTGTCTTGTTTTCTGTACTTCCCTGGATGAAAAGAAGCCAAATAAAGCAAATTTGAGCATAAGGCCACGTGATTTCTTTCATTTGTAGCACAGTGCTTGTGAGCTTTTATAGATCAGTGAGAGAAGTATCACACATGAGCTCTAAGTGCATGAATAATTCCTTGGGGAAAAGCCGGAGTGACCCAGTGTACTCTTTAATACATGTGGCCTTTTGAAATTAATTGTGAAACCACAAAAATTTTTGTTTCTCGTGACATCAACTTGCACTTTTCTTCTTAAAAGATGTGATCATGAGAAATTTGAATATAGTTAAAAGGATGTGTCGATGCTACTGTATCCCTAGAGGATTGTGTCCTAGATCTTGAAATACTAGTGAAAGGCAATAGTTTATTGTTTATCTGAGCTATATTTGTTGGTAAAATACAATAGGCAGTGATTTCCAGTGGTTTTCTAGAGATTGCAACATGAACTTTTTATTTTCTCATGGAAACAAGTGGCTGCTGCTGATGGCTTCTGAAGAGCTTCCTCCTGGATGCTGGCCAAAAGTGCAAGTCTTGTTGCTGCAATACCTCACTTACCCTGAGCAATGGGAGACTGTAGTTTCTTCTCCTGGGAATTTGTTGCTATAAAACAAGGAATAACAGTTTTAAACTAAAAAAGAGTCAAATCAGATTATGTATAAGGAAGAAGTATTTTACAATGAGAGTGGTAAAACTCTGGAGCAGGTTGCCAAGAGAGACAGTGGATGTCCCATCCTTGGAAACATTCAAGGTCAGGCTGGATGGGGTCTGAGCACTGGTCTAGTGGAAGATGTCCCTGCTCATTGCAGGGAGGTTGGACTGGATGGCCTTCAGAGCTCCCTTCCAATCCAAACTCTTCTATGATTCTAAGAATCTGACACTCTCAGACCAGCCAGGTTACCTCTCCATGCAAAGGGAAAGCAGTGAGCCAGCAGTGCTGCTACCCTGAGCACAGTGTAGGGCAAGCTGTGATTTTCCCAGGAAGAAGAGCAATATTTACCATGCACAAGAGCAGAAGGGCTGCTTGCCTGGCCCAGGAGCTCCTGGCAGAGCCGGGTCAAGTGCTGCTTAAGCCACCAGTTGCAAGGTGGGTTGTGGTGGCAGAGCAGGGCAGAAACCAAACAATGCAGGCTGGGGTGCTTCAGGCTGGGGCTGAAGTATGGTGGCAGAGTTGAGTGGCCTTAGAAAGGAGTAGGTTGGCCACCCTTAAATTCACAGAACATAAACATGTGTAGAACAGCATGTTTCCTCACAGAAACCTCAGGGTTGCTGTAAAATCTATAAAAGGTTGTTTTTTTGGCTGACAGCCTGGTCCTCAGAACACGTCAAAATGTTTGCTTTAGTTTTCAAGTCACAGCACATTGTTTAATTCCTACAGCTGTCTCCTCTCTTTGTGTGCTTTTGTCCCTGACATGCTCAAGGATGTCATTACTCTGAGTCTTGAACTGTGCTGACATAAGTGAGAGGAAGGTAAAGTGTCTGTGAGAGATAACTTTTATGTATGCAGGGCTGGGTTCCTATGAAAGATGGAGTTCGGAAAAAAAAATTAACTTCTGATTGCAAAGCGAGAATGACTTTTCCTTTCTACCTTGGGTGTTTTGAGTGTTTTCCCATTGCCCTGCTGCACTGACCACCCAGCCTGAGGTAAGGCAGCTGCTCCAGTTGTCTCTGAAGTAATAAATGCATGCTTATGTTTTTTCCTTTATCCTTTCCTTGTTCTTCACTAACTCATGAATTTTGCCTCTGCGCATTGTTTCCAGTTTCCAAGTCTGCGAAATAGACTTGGGATGCTTCTGGGTGACTTTTTCCATGTCATGTCAAGAGATGTGCCTGTCTGCTTCACTTCTGTGACTCCCAGCTGCTCCTTTGCTAACTAATACGCTGTTTGCACTGAAAGCATAGTGGCAGCTGCTCTCAAAGTCTGCTGAATAACAAGATGTCAAGGAAGGAAGCTAAGTTAGAAGCTAAGAGGATGTATGGTGGGGGTTTGTCTGGACTTTTTTCCTTAAGATGGATTGAAGTTAGTGGCATAATCAGCATTGAACAAGAACTTGCACGTTGATGACCAGTATTTTTCCACCCAGAAAGGCTTAAAAGTCTTTCAGCTTCAAGTTGAAAGCACTAAAATTGTTTTTTGGAGACTATATTCAGTGAGCATCCTGGGAGATGGTAATAATGTAAATTTGGTACTTTGAGTCACTCTGCCTGCAAGAAGGAAGTGTGGGCACCTGGACAGGAAGAACTGGGAAATAAAGAATAGGATTACAGTACCACCCTTACTCATCTGGGTTTCCTTAGAGGAAAAGGAGGAGACGTAATTCTTTACTAATCGCAGTCGAATAACTTACTTCTGGAAAACAATGTAGCTGAGTATAGTGGTTGACAAAAGAAAGTTTCCCACTTCTCACTCGAAATAGAGGTTAAGCAGGTTCGTCCTTGGCTGATGAAGTATGAACAGACAGATTGCCTGTTCTGGCAAGAGTTGGTTAATGTAATTTGGTAAGGAAACATACAGTGAGAGAATGATTTATATTTTATTTTATCCACTCCTAAAGCATTCCTGATTTCAACATCTTTCCTCCTGATTTTGACCTTCCCTGTTCAGGCTTCCCTGATTTATTGTTCCTCTTGGTCCTGGTTCCTTCCTGATCACTCTTGTTCTCTGCAAAGGACTTGGCCTGAAGAGTGTTATTTTCTTGCTTATGTGGACACACTCTCCACCTCATTTCTCCCTTTCCCTCTCTGTTACTCGAGCGTTCACAACAGTCATTGCATCACTGGAAGGTGTTTTCATCTTCCTGGGTCACAGTAAACACAAAGTGAAAGTAGCTCCTGTGAAAGCTTGTCCTTGTTTCCAAACCAGGAGGCAACCCCTCAAGGAAAGACAAGCTGGACACCAGTAGACAGACCTACGGAAAATGGAGATGACCGTCTGTCTGCAGGAACTCCACAGAGCCCAGATCCTGGACACTCACTGCCTAGAGCTCATGTGGAGCCCACTGACATGTGTTCACCTCCGTTGCCAGGCTGCATGATTGTCCCATCAAAATGTACAGAAAATGTGCAGCTGGGGGCCTGAGAAATGTGTTTGATGTCTCACCATGGAGTAAAAGGAAAGCATATTCTCACCACTGTTGCACACGTTAACTTTGATTTCTGTTAAGCAGCTGGTTATTTCAGCTAACTGATCCTATGTAGGGGTGATAAATATTGGCATTCTCTGACCTCCTTTATCATGTCACAGCCTGGGATAAGACAGCTCAGTTGGTTACAGCATGGTGCTAATAAAGCCAAGGTTGAGGGCTCAATACCCATATGGGCCGTTCACTTGAAAGTTGGACTTGATGATCCTTGTGGGGTGATGTCATACTTGGACACGAAAAGAACCACACAGACCCATCTTAATTCAGGACAGAAAAGAAGCCAGGAAAAGCCCCCAGCTGTTTATTTCACTTCATATATATATATATGTTCCTAGGAATGACCGTGGATTGGAGGATGAGGTTACCACCTCTCCAACCACACTGGTCAAACGAAAAGACCATCAAACTTCTCTGCCTCAGGAGAAAGAATGAAAACAAAAAAGGACGGTTAGCCAAACATAACTGTGTTTACAGGAAGTGCATGAGAACATAACTGTGTTTACAGAAAGTGTGTGAGAACTCCATCACAGAAATGAAAACATCAAAAGACTGCAAATCTCAGGGCGACAGGGTGCCTTCCAACTCAGAATATTCTGTGATTCTGTGATAACTTTGACATTCACTTGGTAAGTCTTGTTTCCTTTCTGGACTAATTAACCTGGGAGTGAGAACTCTGTGATGGTGAGAGCAGCACTAGGAGAACTCATTAAGGCTTTGATGGAAACACAAGAGAATATTTCCCATATGCATGGAAGACATAATGTTGGGAATGAGAGGTTAGAAGACTTGGGGTGAGAGAAAGCTGGCTTGTTTCCCTGACAGCTCTGAGCATCCCAGCACAGAGTGGTTGCACTGGTGAGATGAGAGAGAGTTTGTTGTGCCCTGCTCTGCCTCCGAATGGTGCGCCTGGAGTCAAGTAGCTACTTATGCTGTTGTCTATGTGAAAGAACAGGATTGGAGTAGAGTCAAACAAAGGTAAATGTGTTCTGTTTGACCTGAATTGATGGTAAGATCTCAGGTGAATTATTCAGGAATATTTTTGGCACTTAGGTATATAATGTTTCCTGGGATTGATATTTTAATTTTGGAATTTTCAGGGAGTTTGTCACAATGTTATCGTCAATAGGGTAAGAGTGCTGTTGAGCAGGACTGAACAGCTCCCCTCTCCCACTGCCCTCAGCACGCCCATCTCTTCTTAATTTGCAGCTGAGTACCTTCTAAACTGATTTGGGCACCAGAGGAGCTAAATCCTATTGCAAATTGCGGTAGTAATCATGAACTGAGATCTTTTTCCCATTTGCTTTACTGGAAAGAGGGTTTGTTGCTCTGCTTGCACTGCCCAGCCATGTTTTGGGTTGGCTGCCTGTCGGAACTGCAGTGTTTGAGCAGTGGCAGACCGGCCACATGAGCAACTGAAAAACTGGAATTGGAGAAGTTTAGTTCCTTGAGCAGAGTGGCTGCTTCCTAGGCAAAAGTTGAGTTCTCCCTGGAAGAGCAGAAATTCCAGTGTCAAGGAGGAGTAAAGACACACGTTCATGAGGTTTACATTGGAGTTATTTGTGGTCTACCAAGAATGAGAAGCATTAAGGGGAAATCCCTCCAGTGTGGTCTGTCGCCTACAAATGAGTAAGGGTGCAGAGGTGGCGTGAAGCCCTGTGAAGGACCTACAGCATCAGGCCAGAGAGGTTACTCAGCATGGCCTTGTCTGACTATCAAGGCTGAGGTTTTTGCCACAGCCTCCCAGTTAGATTTCCTGTGAAGTGCTTTTTGGGACTGTTCAAGTTCATGTGGGATCTGGACTCTGAGTCATCAGACACATTTCTGTTTGTGCTGTGCACACCAAATTTCTGTGAGAAATGTTAATCTGATATTAAACTTGGGAAAGATAAAACTGTCTGTTGTGGGATAAATGTTGTGCCTAACAGTCCATATAAAGAGCTTATTATGTCTTTATTTTTTGGCATGTAGGTAGCACTTCCATCTATGGGAAAAATCTCATTCCCAGTAGGAGTAGGAACTGTGTCTCTGCTAGGCAATCCAGATATTTTCCCTCTCCCCTCTGACACAGCTTTGCATGTTAATCTAGCCAGTATAAAGAACCTAGGAGTAAAATTAACCCTATAAAGCTGTACGGACACCCTGAAAAATCGTTATGCTAAAACCAGGGAAGACAGAGCCATTGAGAAAGATCAGATGTGGCAACTTCAAATGGTGCATGTAAACAGCTAACTGAATCAACTGGAAGAGATTTCTGGTTTCCTGGAAGCAATCCTCAGGATGTTTTCCCCTTGTATTTAAAATGAGGTTTCTGCTGCAACGTCTTCCCTTCTCAAACTTTTCTGTATTAGTTGAAAGGCTGATATTTTAATATGAGGGAAGATACTCCCAGAAACTGCACAATTGTTTCTTCTGTTCGTTATGACCTTTTTAAAGTCTGAAATGTGAGGGGTTAAGTGCTAAATAATAGGCGTGAACTTACTTTCTATCAGCCTAATTTGTGTTATGTGGATAATATGACAAATTATTTAACATTAGCTGTAAATCCTCTGCTCAGTGGGGTAGCACAAGGAGACTCAATTTAATATCCTTGCTTTGTTTGCTTGCGCTATGTACAGAATGGCTGTTTGGATGGTGTGTGTATAATCCATGCCATTATGGAGTGGGCTTGGGCAGGCACAGCTTTCAAATAGTTAGTATTTTGTATTCCTAACTGGTTGTATTGGTACACATTTGTTAGCCTTTCCTGCTGAAATATTTGGGACAGTTTTAGTATTAAAAGCATTTATATCCTTTCGATAAAGTAATTGGCTTGGAGCTGTTTCTCAGAGCAAATTCCCCTGAACAGACATTTGGAAAAGTGGGTCTGTTTTTATAACCCTGTCCCAAAACACTGTCTGTTTCAGTTCCAATTTGGTATGATTTAGCTGTTTACAAAGCACTATCTTCTGGCATACACATATATGGTGTATTCTATTTTTGAAAGTAAGAGTTTATTCATCTTGTATAAATATTGTCGACTCAAGAAAAGAAAGTATTACTTCACCATCTCCACTTGTACTATTTTTGCTTCCAAAAATAGGGCAAGTATAAACAATTGTGGGTTTTTGCCTTTCCCACTAAAATGGTGGAAGGTATCTTCTGTGGAATAAATAAATATTTTACAAGAGAAGTATTTCAAGTTTTCATAAGTCTTTCAGTTAAAGTGTTCCTTAATGTTTTATTTTACCTTTATAAATTGCTATGAAATGTTTTATGTTAAGGAACAGATAGCTTGTGAACAATCCTGAATAATGTAAAATTCTACATCTTTGGACTCTAAATTGCTGCTCTGGTTGAAGATAAGAGAGTACAGTAGAGGGAGAATAGAGAGCAATGATTAGGATGTATAACAAACTGAGTAAGCTTTTCTGAGACACTAGGTAGAGATTTCAGAATGCCACTGATACTTTAGGTAGAGGTTTGACAATGCCACTGGGAAAGCAGATTCATAAAAATATGGAATAAAAATATTAATTTATAAAAATATAGAAGATTCATAAATATTTGTGAGATTCATTAAAATATTAAATAAAAATATGAATTCATAAACATATTAATCTCCTTTCCCAGTGGCATTTTCAAATTAGTAACTATTTGGAAATGGAATTGCCTCTTACCTGACTTGGAGAGGAATCGTCTTAAAGGAAGAGCCAAGGAGGAAGGAAGGAAGGACTGGGAGGAAGAGCCGACCTCCACATGTCTCCGTGTCCTTGTCTTCAGAGCACTAACACACGCATGATGGTGGAGCCAAGCCCCTGGTTAGAGGAGAGACTCTGAGCCTGCCCTGTGTGATATGGGGTTGCCAGCAGCCCTGGGCTATAGAGCAGGAGAGGAACTAAAGCAAGTAGCAGACATCATTATGGGAATTACAAAGGATTACAGGGGAGAGAGAGCTTACTTTTGTGAAGAGGAACTGAAGGAGGCCACTTCTTTCTGTCGTGGAGGTTTTGATGGGAGTGCAAGTCAGAGAGATCAGCTGCACTCTGAAGAACAGAAGCAGAGCCCCTCTCTCTGGAAAGTCTATGCTTATAGAAACCTGATACAGGACTCCAGATTTTTGCTGCCTGTATGAACTGACCTGTTTCCAGGTGATTTTGCTGATGGCTTCTGTGCTAAAACATCCCAAATCAGACCCACGCAAATTCTCATGTGTACAAGATAATTTCTATTTATGTAACTTTAGTTTTAGGTATGTCATTAGTTCTAGATAATAGGATCAAATAGAAATATGTGGAAATCCAGATGTTTGGATTTTATTCTTGCAGAAAAACTTAAAGAATACTCCAGATTCCTTCTTGGGGCACATATAGTCATATTTTGCCCTCTGTTTTAAGATGAACATACATACATACATACACACATACATGCAAAAATACATACATGCAACTAGTACTTCACTGTGCTGCTTCCTGACTTCTGTGATAAAATCCTGAGATGACTCCAGCTTTGACTTCAAGTAGCCCTTTTCCCTGGACAAGATCTTCCACAGATAAACAGAATGACTTGTAAATTCAAAAAAGTAGAGTTTAGTCAGTATTTAAGCTGGGAGTCTTCACATTCTAGAAAGAGAAAACTGAGGTGACAGACAGAAATAAAGGGCCTCTGTGTGTCTTGTTCCCGCCTTGTAGGCAGGTCCTTGCTTCCAGTAGTGCTCTGTGGGTGCATTCAGTCCAGGTTGTCCAGGATATCTTGTCTTCCAGAAAGAAAATGCCTGGTGTTGCTACATATCTTTCCTAGTAGGCATTAGAGAAATACTCAGACCACTGAGTCTTCTGGGAGGTAAATATATGAAATAGAAAATGCAATACTAAAAGAAAGAGATGTGACATAACCCAGTTGCATAAATACAATGAGTTTAGGCTGGAAAAAATTTTGGTATTAATGTAGAGATTTAGCTTTTGTTTCTCATGTTATTTGTTCTAGATATGATGAAGCAGTATAGTGCAGAAAAGTACTAAGAATTACACTTTTCTGCCCTAACTTGGAAGAAAAATTATTTTGTCCCACGGGGGTAGGAATTACAATTTTTCACTAAATCCTAATTTTGAGTGTGTGTTTTCTTTTTCATCCATAATCTCCAGAGAGTGATATTCCAGCAACTCCTTGGCTTTTCTACATCCTAAGCAAATTTTTTTTTTGCTTTCTTCACAGCATTTCTTTTTCCCTTCCCAAGCAGTTGTGCAGGAAGAACTTGTGCAACGACAAGTTTCCCTTGCTGCCTGTGAGCAATGCTGTTGATACCCAGCCCAGAGAGAGAGGGGAAGGGCTGAAACATCTCAGCCTTCCAGCAAAACTTTAGGAATGGTTAACTCCCATCCTTTGTTTTTCCTAGAGGTTTCTGGTGGCTACCACTAATTTCCTACAAGCAGAGTGCTGAGGAAGGGAGGATGACAGCTATATATGTTGGTGTGGATTGTTTACTGAGCTATTTTCTTATTTTGTAGCCTTCACTACTTGAATCCATGGAAGGTATCTGAATACTGCCAGGGGGAACAGAATGCACATCTGTGAGTTTTAGGTCAGAAGAAGTGATTAGGAGGGGAGGGGGAGTGAGAGCCAGAGCAGGTTGTTGGTGTGGGTAGGAAAGGAACTAATACGGTGACCTTCTTGGTTCAGATTCACAGACAGGTTTTCTCTGTCTTCCCCATCTTGTATCTTCTCTGTTCTTGTGCCTTAACTTTTCTCACTACCCACATTCTCTCTCTCTCTTTTTTTTTTTTCACTTCATAATTTGTTGGCCCTTTTGGCTGCTCACTTGCCATTGCTTTTGTTGCCCCCAAGGGCCACACACAGTGCAGTGAGAATAAGCCAGCAGTGCCTGTTTTGGCCCCCAGTGGACTGCGTACGTTTTGGAGGTACTGCTGAGATGCCTGCAGATCTTTATCGGTGGGATTCATGCTGGCATGGTTGTAATGGAAAGGTTTGCTTTGGGCTGAAGAAGGATGTGGAGACATGGGTCAAAGGAAGACCTCATGCCATTTATTTTCAGCCACGGACAAACTGTGCTGTGAGTGTTGTGGTCAGTCCAGTGTGTGCCATCAACCCTTTAGATGAGGATTTATTAAAAAAATTTACAGTATTTGTACAGTATTAAATATTTAAAATATCAAATATTTTTAATATTTATTTTAACAATAAAAGGCCAAAAAAAGTGAGCGAGACCCATTTTTTCCAGAACCTGTTACTGTAAACATGATGAAAAGATAATTATAAAGGAAACTAGTGCAGACTGTACATCCTAGTATTTCACAGCTGACTTTTATCTCAGTGATTCAGTCCACATCAGAAAAAAACTTGGCAGACCACTTATTCTTTTCACTTATCTTAAAGCATTTCACTTCTAGAACTGAGAAGCTCTGATTAAATGTCATAAACTGTAACTTTCCTTACTGTTTTTTCCAGTTTGGTTTTGGTTTGGTTTGGAGGGGGAGAGTACGGCTGATAAGTAGATGTTTTGTCATTTTCTTTTTTAAGTGAGAACAATTGAAAAGCTGTGAAGATTAAGAAGGAAATGTTTTGTGCCAGGGAAAGATGCCCTCCTTGACTTGTTATTTGTGACTAAGGAAGGACTCAAGGGGGATGTGACAGTAGATGACTGTCTTGGCCACAGTGATCACAGAATGGTTGTGCTTAAAACTGTCGCTCTAATGAGAAAAAAGGACATCAGGGTTTCTACCCCGGACTTCAGGTGAGCAAACTTTAAGCTATTCAGGGAGATATTTAGCAGAGACCCCTGAGAATCTGCTTTTGTGGGCTTGGGGGTCCACAAGTTCTGGTAGGTTTTCAACAGCTGCCTTTTAGAGGCACAGGACCAGACAAATCCATTGTGTTGTAAATCAAATAAGCGGGGCAGGAGACCAGCTCGGCTGAACATGGAGCTCAGGAGGAAAAATGAATGGTACAATATCTGGAAGCAAGTCAGGCTTTACAGGAAGATTACAGAGCTCTAGTTTGCACATGCAGGGAGAAGATTTGTAAGGCCAAAGCTGAATTAGAGTTGAAACTGGCCGGTGTTGGGTCAGACAAAAAAATAGACTTTTTAAAGTATGTTAGTAGAACAAGAAAGTCTCAGGAAAACATAGAAGCACTGCTTATTGAAGATGGTCACCTGATAAATAGGCATGAAGTAAAAGGGAAGGCCTTTTTTTTTTGCCTCAGTCCCTAATGATAGACCTTCAGTTGCCCGGTCTCCTGAGTCAGAGGACTATGGCTGTAGGAACAGTGACTTTTCATTTGTGGACACTGAAATTGTAAGGAATCAGTTGCATCAGTTGAATGTTCTTAAGCCCATGGGGCTTGATGGGAGTGATCCCAGAGTTCTGAAGGACCTGAGTATGTTATGACAGGATCTCTTTATATCATCTGCTAGAGATCTTGGGAGTCCGGGGAGGTCCCTGTTGACTGGAAGCTAGATAGGGTTATTCCAATTTAAAAGAAGGACATGAGGGAAGACTCAGGAAAGTACAGACCTGTTAGTACCAGGAAAAATTATGGAGAAGACCATACTGCATACTACTGAAAGTCATTCAAAGAACAATGCAATCATCAGGCACAGTCAACATGGGTTCATAAAAGAAAAGTCCTGTTGAACTCATTTGGTAGCTTTCTCTGAGGTTACTCACCTAGTGAAGCAAAGGCAATGGAGGTAGGTTTTATAGATTTTAGTAAGGCTTTTAATACTGTCCCTCATGGCATACTTTTGGACAAGCTGTCCAGCTGTAGGATGAGCAGGTACATGATGTGTTGGGCAAAGATCTGGCTCAGCGATGTTCAAAGGGCTGTAGTGAATGGCACTACATCTGGCTGGTGACCAGTCACCAGCGGCGTTCCTCAGGGCTCAATTCTAGGCCCAGTTCTCTTTATTGTATTTATCAGTGATCTGAACTCTTTATTATACTTATCAATGGTCTGGATGCAGGAGTTGAATGAACCAATAGCAGCTCTGCTGGTGATACAAAACTGGGAGATGCCATTGACTGTCTCAAGGAAGGAGAAGCATTGCAGAAGGTCTAGATAGATTGGAGCATTGGGCAATGATTAATGGGGCGAAATGTAACAGTTCCAAATGCCAGATTCTGCACCTGGAAGGGAGTAACGCCAGACGCAAGTATAAGTGGGGAGAAGGGTGGATGGAGGGCAGCCCTGCAGAAGGAGATCTGGGGGTGCTGGTTTGCAGCCAGCTCAGTATGAGCCAGCATTGTGCCCAGACAGCCAAGAGAGCAAACCCCATCCTCGGGTGCATCAAACACAGTCGGTAAAAAGAGTTGATTATCCCACTCTATTCAGCACTGGTGCGGCCTCATCTGGAGTTCTGTGTGCAGTTCTGGGCCCTACAGTTGAGGAAGGGTGTGTGGCTACTTGAATGCATCCAGAGGAGGCAACAAATCTGGTGGAAGAGCTGGAAGGTACATCCTATGAGGAGCAGCTGAGACTTTTGTGTTTGTCTAGTTTGGAGGAAAGGAGACTGAGAGGTGACCTCGTTGTTCTCTACACCTCCCAGAGGAGGGGAAGGGGAGAGAGGGGTGCTGATCTCCTTTATATCCAGTCGCAGGACAGTGGTTGAAAGCTGCTCCAGGGGCGATGTAGGCTGGACATTAGGAAGTACTTCTTTATTGTGAAAGAGGTCAAACTCTGCAACAGGCTCCGCAGAGTGGTGGTGGATGGCCCAAGCCTGGCAGTGTTTAAGAGGCATTTGGGGAAATGTCCTTAATACCATGCTTTTATTTTCAATGAGCCCTGAATTGGTCAGGCAGTTGGACTAAGTGATCGTTGTAGATCCCTTCCAGCTTAACTACACTGTTCTACTATTTTCTGTCCAGGAAGTTGTTCTACATCCATATTCCCAAATGACATCAGCATCTAAATTTGGGAGTTACATTCAGTTCTCCTCCAACAAAAGTAAAGGAAAAATGACAGCGTCCATAAATATGGGGCTGCTATTATTTAGCAAATATTCCAGGAAAGACTGTCAAATTGATAGATTACAGGAAGCTCCACAGAAAGTCTGCATTTAAATAGGTCCCAAGGAGGAGACAAATCCATGAATACCAGTGTTTTGCCAAAGTTAGCTGCAAGGGTGTACCTCTCTCTAAAACTGGGAACCATCTTCCCATTACTGTACATCATCATCAAGTTTAACAAATCATTTAAACAAAATGTAAACAAAATATAAACTTATTTCTATTTACATAGCTGTCAAACCAGCAGCCTTCAGTTCCCAGGAATAATATTTAGTAAAAAGAGGGACTGGTCCATGTTTGGAATACCTTGTACCTTCTACAGGGTCTGCTAGAGGGCTGGTGAAGCAGAATAATGATTGGAGAGAGATCTGCCAGTGCAAGTGTAAATCCTGGTATCTTTGGCTTGCAGCAGGTTAGCAATAGAATTCCAGGGTCCCCAGACTGACTCCAGGTTTGTTACTGTCCCTTCCTTATCAGCCACAGCATAGAAGAAGAGGCAGAGAGTGTTGTTTCTCTTGCTGAAAGATGTTATCTTGCCTTCTAGGCTAACCTGTGGATGCATCCGTAGCTCCTGTAAGAGCACATGTACTACACATATCACCTGTTGCGGTGTGTGAGGTCCTGCGGTGGTATGGCGTGCCACAGCCTTCTCGGAGAGCTCAGAGAGGCTTGCTCGGGGAGAGCGGCTGTTCTGCTTCCCGTGCCTCTTCCAGGCTGCCCCTTGCATCTTCCGGAAAGCTGAAGCCCCTCAACACGGTGACGGTAAAGGAGGCGAGAATGCTCTCCGCATGAGCACTGCAGAAGATCTTTATTCCATGGTGGCTCCCAGAAGCCTAGAGCCAGCACAAGTGCTCGCTCCCAAAGGCAGAGAGCCAGCACATGGCATGGTTCACCCAGGCAGAGGCTGGTGCCCCAAGGCAGGGTAGAATGCGAGAGAGAAAGTCACATGGCATGCAAGGTCCTTTATGCAGGGCAAAGGGGGCAGGGAGAGCACATAGATCAATGGTCTCAGGGCACAGGGGCGGTACATGGGCAGAGTTGGGGTAACAGAATCAATGGGAGAAACCCGAGGGAGTGGTTAGGGCTAGGGGCAGGGAAGGGGACGCACATGGAAAGGTAAACACAGGAGAGGGGGAAAATACAACACTACAATCACCTATTAACATCTTAGCTCAAGAGATAAAGGCCTGTGGTGAGGATTCAAGCTTCAGTCTTCTTGATAGCCTATTTCATGTACAGCCTGTGGTTGCAGGCATTAAGTCTCCTTTTCATACTCAGTGAGAATTCGGAGACCTTTGATGTGGACTAAATTTTTCTACTATGAATTATACTCATCGATTACTGGCACATGAAGCAGCTGCATATATTCCCTTTTGTGGTTTTGCGTTACCTGGATCTATTGTTCAGCTCATACAAAGATGGGTGGCAGGCACTGGTGGGTGTTATACTGTAGTATTGGAGAATAGGTGTGCGGTGTGGTTTGGACCAGGCTTCAAGGGTGCTAAGCTGACCCTACATGACTGTATTCATGAATTTGCCCAATATAAATAATTTTAGAAGACTTTGGCTGTTAGTTATAATCCTAGAGGAACTCCAACTGGAGATTTACTCTCTCATAAGCAAATGAATAATGCACAACCTGGAACAGCTTGCAGCAAATATTGTAATAGGAGTTCTTCCACCTGGAGGCTGAAGTTCAAACATACCATGAAGGTAAGTGAACTCATTTTAGATTATGAGATTTGTATATAGTCTTGGCTTATATATATTATGTATATATATAGTATACACACACACACACATATATATACTACATATATATAGTGTATACATATGTATATAGTCTTGAATCTAAAATTGAACATTCACCGGAGTTGGAGGCCCTAAGCAGCATATAACACTTACAGAGCTGTTACACACTCTTTTGGCAAACTCTGGAAATTTTTAAGAATCTTGCGTGGAAAAAAATGCATATGTGCTAGCTGAGATGGAGCAATAGCTCCTTCTTTACTTAAATGAAAAGATGTAGGTAAGACACAGCTATGTGGCTCTGCCATCCAGAAGGGCCTGGACAAGCTTGAGAAGTGGCCCATGGGAACCACATGAGGTTTAACAAGACCAAGTTCAAGGTGCTGCAGCTGGGTTGGGGCAAGCCCTGGTATCAAAACAGGGATAAACAGATCCCCTGAGAGAGCAGAGAGCAGCCCTGCCGAGAAGGACTTAGGGGTGCTGGTGGATGAGAGGCTGGATATGAGCGGGCAATGTGCACTTGGCAGCCCAGAAAGCCAGACGTGTCCTGGGCTCCATCCAAAGCCCCGTGGGCAGCAGGGGAGGGAGGGGATTCTGCCTCTCTGCTCTGCTCTGGTGACACCCCACCTGCAGTGCTGCATCCAGCTCTGGGGTCCCAGCACAGGCACAACATGTGCTTGTTGGAGTGAGTCCAGGGAAGGGACACCAATATGATTAAAGGGATGGAGCACCTCTTCTATGAGGAAAGGCTGGGAGAATTGGGGTTGTTCAGCCCGGAGAAGAGATGACTCCAAGAAAAGCTTATTGTGGCCTTTCAGTACCTGAATGTGAGCCTGCAAGAAAAATGGAGATGGCCCTTTTACAACAGCAGGTACTGATAACACAAGGGATATAGGCTCCAAACTGTAAGAGGGTAGGTTTAGAGTAGATATTAGGGAGAAATTCTTTACTGTGGGGGTGGTAAGGCTCTGGAACAGGCTGTGGATGCCCCATCCCTGGAAGTGTTCAAGGCTGGGTTGGATGGGGCCCTGAGCAACCTGGTCTGGTGGAAGGTGTCTCTGCCCATGGCAGAGGGGTTTGAACAAGATTATCTATAAGATCCCTTCCAACCCAAGCTGTTCTATGATTTTTTTTGCCCTTGCTTCAACTCAGCTACCCAGGAGAATTTTCTCAGCTATTAGCTAGAAATATGTTGACCTGAGATATTTAAGTTACTAAAATATTGTTTGTGTGATGCTCAGATGAGATTAGTGATATGTTCCATCTTGAAGAGCCACAAACAATGTCTTTCTTTTTATGGGAATGCATACTTGGGCTGCCCCATGTGTAACCTGCCGCTCTGACATGGTAAGAGGCCATCCAATCTTACAGATGTCAGTCTCCAGTAAAGATAACCAACGAAGTATGTGGAACTGAGATGCAATGCTCTTCATGAAAATAGAAAAACCTTGCTAAAACTAAACAGAATTTATGTATCAAAACTTTCTGAAATGTTCTGCAAGCCTTTATATCCTTTTCTTTGCTGAATTAGTAGAGTCCAGGATAAATTCTTTATTTCTATTCACTTTAACATATTTAGCAAAACCCCTGCTAGTTCTCCCCAGCTCCTAGTTTGCCGGCTGGCATCATTTTAAGGCCAAAAATAATTCATTATATGGGTAGCACTTCTTGGCTGATCAAGTCTGAAGTTGAGTAAAATCATCAAGGAGATCCCCTCTTCTATACCCTATTTAAAGCAGTCAGTGTTTTAAAGGCAAAACTCCCTTGTATCCCTAAAAATGTGTACGTAGCTAAATTACCGGGGAAGTGGCGACTTTCTGAAAATTGTGCTCAAAATGTCCAAGCCTGGGTGTTAGGCAGCAAGCAAATGCATTTACTTTTGGCTGCAACTTATTTAGTTTCCTGGACTTGCTTAGCCCAGAACTTGTCTGGTGGTACCACAAAATCCTCAGTGAGGCCCAAAGTATGGTTCAGGGAGCTGAAGAGGAAGTCTGCTGCCCTCAGCGTGCTGTCACAAAGTAGTTCATGGAGGAGCAACAGTAAAGACAATGTTTTTTCTAAGTGGATGAACTACCAGTTTGGTTGCTTTATTGGCAAGCCTAATGGGCATAGGCAACAAGGATCCTGCTGAGGAATGGGCAGCAAGCAAAACACAGGAAAAGGAGGTGGGAATTCCTCTTCTGCGTTGAATGTTTGAAGCATGAGGAATGGAAAAAACATGACCAGAGGAAGCACCATCTGCCCTTGAATTAAAAAGAGGAAAGGAGATCCTAAAAGAAATGTGTTGCCCAGGTAACAGGATGAATAACAGGGAAAACAGCATTATCCCCTTATGTAAATGGAAGGTATGAAATTGTAACGTGAAAAGTTTATGCATGTAATTTGAATTTGGGCTCCTTGAGTGGAGTGAATGAGCATAGCCTCAACTTACATTTTTCCATGGGGCTCTCCACATCTGGTGACTAGACAGCACTCATCTATTTAGATGTTCAAGATGTCATTTACAGTGACTTTCACTGCTCTGAGTGTTCTATGTCAGTGTTTCAGAGGCCCATATCTTCCTGTGCCCTTCTCCTCTCTCCTGAAGAAGAGGAAGGCATGGATATGCAGAGTCCTCAGGAATTACATGGGTGCCTGGAGGCAGTGGGCGGTGGGCCTTGGCAGAGGGTCAGGAAATGAGCAAGCAGGTTGTAAGAGCTTCCCACCTTTGTCTTCTCTTTCTTTAAGGAATATGAATCATCATGCAGTTAGACAGTGATTTTACAGTGGTGCCGGCATAAAGATGGCAGATTTCTTTGCCTGTCAGAAAAAAACTATTTAACTCATCTTTGTCATTTCTTAACCAAGACAACCACTTCCAAAGCAGCAGCTGATATGGTAACAGGCTAGCTGATTTCTAGTAGGTATCAAAGCAAGCCACACATGAATTAAACCCACATTTTCAAAGGAAACGAATAAACCACCTGTTCAGACATGGAAGAAATGAAATTTTACAGTCTTGCAGAAATGCGTTTTAGTCTTCGTTAAATCAAAACAACCTATCTGAAAAAAAAATCTATTTTTCATTGGGTCTTTTTTTTTTGTGAACATTTCCATCAACATTTTAGGGGAACTTAGGAGAAGAAAAACTCTGTAAAGCTTTCCTATGGAAAAAAGTAAAGGGATCATTTAAGATGACTTCATTAAACATTATAGGTATGTACCACAGACCTGAGCCGCAGTGTAAACTACTGAACAGAGCTGTCAAATACCTTCTTTGTTTCTTTAGATAAAAAAAGCTGTTTTCATACACCCAATACTTTTCAAACCTTCCCCTCCCGCCCCCAAGTGGTTGGAGTCAGTTTGGCACGTTGCCAGTCCAAACATAGAATTCCAGAGGCTGGCATGTGGCTGTGGTCTGGCTATGCCCATGCTGACCCCAACCTGGGGCCACTTGCCCTTCTGCACCTCCCTTCTCTTTCTGTGGCTGTTGACAGAGACTGAGCCTGTGGCCTAGACATAGCAAAGAAATTATGAAGTAACACAAACATCTACGTGTCTATGAAAATTATAGGTTATTGTCCTGACAATGGTCCTTCATCCACTAGAAAAATAACCTTCTGCCAGGAAAGAAACTGCATTTGTAATAAACTCAAGGAAAACAAGATGACATAGCAGGAGAAATTTTTTTTTTTTTAAAGGAAGGACATTAAACTCTCTGTTTGGCACCTGAAAGGCTGTGTTGTGCCTGCTCATTATTCCAAAAAATCTTGCAAGCTCTGGACAGTCTCAGAAGGAACTAACATTGTTTATTTCTTCTTATCATAGACTTTCCACTCTGGAGAGGGTCACAACACAGTGACCATTTTTAAGAAGAAAACCAGAACTTCATCATTTAGATCTGTTTTTCTTGGAAGACTTGCCAGGGGTCAATTGCTCCCATCTGCTCTAAGGCTGCCCATTGTGTGGTCGATGTAAGCAGCTTCACTTGTTTCCATGGGTTTTGTGACCCCCGAGTGAGTTTGGAATAAATCAAAACTTGCACCAGAGCTGTGTGCCAGATCAGATAACCTAATGAGAGATCCCGAGTCTTCCTGTGAGCTTTACCTGTCCTTAACCTCAGGGACACTGCCTGAGGTGGCCCCATAAAACACTGCTGCCTTTGCTTTCTAACAACTGGCAGGCATAAGTTAAGGGGGCCCAAATGCAATGTGTGGATGGGGGATGAGTATTTTTAGCTTGGCTGATTGCAAAAGTCATCTCTAAATGAATGTTTCTGACTGTCTGCCACCCTTTTTCTTTGGGGATGTGGATGTCTCAGTTTCCCTCACCAGTGATTGAAGCTCTGTAAGAAAGAAAAATGCTCAGAGGTCAAGATAAACTCTCAGTATGTGCAATTTTCTGCATGATAACTGTAATGGAATGGTTGGTGTAGTACTGGCATTCAAGTGATGCTGGGAGTACACAATTTTTAAAACAAGCCTATCCATATTTAAGTAACAGACTAATCTACTAGAGAGTGTGTGTACTACCTCAGAATGCCAAAACAAAACAAAAATGATTAAAACTTAAAGAAAATCTAACCCTGTGCAACTAGTAAGCAAAGGTACAGCTTTTTATGGAAAAACAGCAGCTAGCAAAAAAAATTATTTAGAAAATGAAATGTGAGAATTCTAGAGAGATTAATTTTAGATATTTTGTTTAAAAATTCAGGATTGATTTTGAGTAGTCTCCCTCAGATTTGGGCAAATTACAGTTCTCTGGAGGCCTGTAAAAGGTCATGTTTGTTTTCTGTTCTTTGGGACATAAGTGATATTTAAGTGCAATAACTGTTTTTTCTGGCTCTGGAAAGCTGTACTTGCTGGGACAGTCCTTTGGGTAAGGCATTTTGTAAGGATCAGAATAGTAAATGCAGTGAGGAAATTTTCACACTGCAGTCCTCCTCAGCTCAGATCCCAGGTGTGCACTGTCAAACACAGGGTTGGCTGGTCTTTCCATGTTTGCGCTGATCTGCTGGGTGGACCTTGAGTAAAATTCCCTTCCTTCCTTGTCTACCCTCCTTCATTTCTGCAATTCGTGAAAGAGAGATTATCCTAAATGGCTGACCTGGTATTCTCCTGACTTCATGGACATCACTCTTCAGTGGTTCTTCCAGCAGCCCTTTCTTAGCTAAGGAAGAAGGGGAGAAATAGTAGTTCAGGATTTGGTCTTTAGTTACCCTTTACTCTCTACAGTGATGGATGAGGGTTTCTAATGGTTGTGTTCCAGTGGTTTTAACAGAGCTGGTCTCACAGTAAATCATGCCATGGAATTTAACATTCTTGTCCCACATATTTTAAGGAAGTTATCCTCTTCCGTGATGGAAAGAGGTTAATTCTAGATGCAACAGCCTGCGTAGTATGCCTGCTACCCTCAAGTGCTCTCTGCTTAGACAAATAGGAAACTATGAATATACTCTTTTCTATTATTATTAATTTTCTTCCCTCCAGTTCGTTTACCAAGAGCCCTCAGAAGGCGTTTATCCCAGAAAATGGTTGGGACAAGCAGAATCTTTTTATTTTCTGTGCAGCAGAAGAGAAAACTGGGACCACTCCTGTCACCACTAACCTTTATACTCATTTCATTTGATAGGAAAACCCATGTCAGAACCTGTAAGTACCCAGCCTGAAGGTGAAGGCAGCACCCTACTTTTCCTTGTTTACCTAGAAATCTGGTATCTTACCTCAGATGCCAAAGGGATGGGAGGAAACCTATGGTCTGGCCTGAAATTTTTTATGCACACAAATGCTGGATTTCCTTTTGCTGCCACCGTGATGTTAGCGGGGAAGGCAGCAGCTCTGTTCACCTGCACTGCTGGTGGGTGCCAGCTCTTGCACTGGGACCTTCCTTGTGTTACCTGCTCACTGCTCTGAGCTCCTGAGATCAGCCCTGTAGCTTCAGTTGCTTCCAATCCTCTGTGTTTGAAGGGCTGAGACAGGTACTTTCTGCTGTGGTTCATGGTAGCTTTGCTTCCTGCTCAGGTTTCGTCCATAGCTGTAGCAGGACACCCACAAATTAACATGGATTGAGGATCTTCAGTCCTGGATCTAGACCCAAGGGATCTCAGACCCGGCATACACATCAGGTGAGCAGATCTCAGTCTTAGACCTGCCTTGCTTGATCCGGGTGGATGTTTTTTATAGCAGTTGGAGAGGAGGCTTGCGCAAGATGGAAAATAAGTGTACAACAACAGATGAAAGGAACTTGTCTTCTCGGTGAAGCTCATAGCAAGGTCACCGGGTCCCTACTCTGTGGATGGGAAGGCTTCCTTCACAATCAAGGAGTGAATCAGCCAATGATGACGATGTGGTGATTCATCCAATGCCCACATAACTATGATGTGCACAAACTGTGGGATATGATTCATCTTTTTCCTGTGAGTCCCAAGGGAGCCTCTTGGTGCCTGGCTCAGAAACAACGTTCCACTGTAGTTGTCTGCAATGGGTGGAATGAATCCCACACCAGAGCTGGGGTCCAGGGAGAAGATGACAAGTCAGGTTTAAGAGGCTTGGTTATACCCCATGTGGCAAACAATATTTTATGTTGGATTAATTGCCTCTTGAAGGAGGAAGAAACTCTGGGGAAAGACAAGCGTGTTTTGAAACACCGTATCTGTCAGAAACAAACCTGGCTGAGAGTAGAAAATGCAGAGAAATTAAATTCAAAAGAAACACATTATTTTAAGAAAGTCTAAAGAAGTCAATTTAACAGTTAGTTTGGGACAGCCAAGTAGAAGCAGGCCTTACAGATAAGGCATCCTATTAGCAGGTTGCAAGGAGGGATTGGGACCTGTGGCACCTGGAGAGTCACCAAAACAAAAGATGTTCAGTTCCCTGCTTTGGCTTCGAGTGGCCAGGCACATCCAGGACTCAAGGCAGGGAAGAGGCAGGGGAGAGCTTTCATCTTTGCAGGGAATTCCTCTCGGTACATAAAGACAGGAGGTGACAGAGATATTATAATAAGAATCTTGTTCTGTTTCTGTTTGGAATATCACTTTTTGGATGATAAGGCCTCTGACTGACACCAGAGTAATGAAAAAGCATAACCTTAGAGAAAAGACTCGAAAATGATAAATATAGTAAAATGGCTTTGGTGTTCTTTAGTTAAGCAAAGGAGAGTTGTTCTAGCTAAAAATGCAAATAAAAATAATACCTCAGCTGGTAGTGCTGTAAACTGCTCAGAGTAAAGCTGTTTAGCACTGAAATTTCAACTGTTTTGTGTGATTTTCACTCTGGACACATAATACTGCAGCAAAAAGAGCAAAAGGGTGAGCAATTAAGGATATAATTTAAGTCTCTGCGAGGGCTTTGGCTTGTTTTTAATAAATTAAAATCACTTTCAGCTGGTGGCATGTCAACGTGTCTTACAGAGAAGCACCTGCTCTTCGCTAAAGTGAACAGGCTCTGTTCATGCATCACCATCATGCCACAGTTCAGTGGCATCTCAAAACAGGTGCCATGACTTCTTCCAGCACAGCAAGACAACGAAGCAATACCAAAGAACACCCAAAGCATCACCTAAAAATAAAAAGAGGAAATTAATTCGAGGACTGCTGAGTGTAGAGGGGTTGTGCCTGTGCTCTGATGCACTCAAGTGAAGTTAGGAGGACCGTTCTGCAAGCTTGGCTCCAGCTGGGTGCTGGGGGGAGCATGAGGGGTCCCTCGCAGGAAAGAAAGGCACAGCTGGTGCTCAATCCCTGCCGTTTCTTGCCATCTAGCGGTCTGCCAAAGCACCAATCCTAGGCCCCACAGCTCACGGCTTTAAAACCCTCGTCAGAAGGGAGGGAGGGTGCTGCATGCCCAGGGAAAAGAACACTGAGAGGCGGATTCTGCCCCTGCACAGCCAAGTCGCCTCCATCCTCCCCTCCCGCTCTTCTCTGCCTATTCTTCTTTCTACCCTTCAGAGGATGGCCAGATGGTAGAGGCTTTGGTCACCCATTGTGACCCTGTCTAGAATGGAGAAGGCTTTAAAGTTTTACTTTTGGTGTTTCCTGGATAACTAAGTTGGGGTTTGGCCAGCACTGAAGTGTAGGATGGTTTTTTTGGTCCTTGGTGCTACCGGGCTGGGTGGAATAACACCATCCAGGCTTGAACACCTTGATGTGGTCAGCCTGGCCGTGGGTGTGCTACCAGCCATTCCCCCATAGCAACAGACAGATAAAATTCTGGCATACACTGGGCAAAAATTTCCTGGTGTAGGCAACCCTACCGTGTGGCCTTCCTTGGTATTTGACATCTATCTGTTCTGTGGCATCCATTCTTTTCATGAGATTTTACTATCACCTAACTATTTGGAAATAACTATTAGATTAGGATGGTGAATTCAGATGTTGATATCTGTTACAAGAGCAAATGCAGGTGAGTGTGTGGGTTTGACAGTTCACTAATTCTCCCACCTGTGGGAATGTACAAGTTGTTCTCTCTGTACACTTTTGGTACATTAAATATATTTCAAGTGTAAACTTCAGATTATTTTTTTTTCATATTCAGGTTATCAGGGTTTTTTTAGTTAAAACATTTCCCAGAGGAAGTAGGATGCTTTGACACATTCATCCAAAAATTCCCCGCAAGTAGAAAATGAAAGGCAATAGTCTGCTTTGAAAGTCTTGTACTTTCCACCTTACCTTCCACAGTAATGAGATAAAGTAAAAACAGGAGATTACTTTGTCTTTTTTATTTAGATCCTTTCCCGTACCCCACCCAGAGAAATCTGAGTGTCTCTAACAGCAGTGGAGTGGATGACAGGTGATTTCTTTGCTTGTGTCAGGGTGCAGTAGGGCCAGGGTTAGCCTGGAGCAGCAGAGTGGATCTGGCAGCCAGGACCGGTCCCACCTCTCAGCCAGGAGCAGGGCAGGCAGGAGACACTGGGGGCACCTCTCTGGGGATGGAGATAAAACATCAGCCCTCAAGTAGGGTCTGCTATCTATCTGTTGAAGCCACAGATGATTGATGCACTTTTGGGGATATGGAGAGGATGTTCATTATTATGGACAGAATGAGGGCTTATTAGCTATGATCTCAGCAGCAGGTAGTCGTGATGGGTTAGGTGCCATGCTCCTCACCCGTTTCTTTGCAAAGAAGTGCTCTGTCTACTGACCGTGGTTGTTTTGGACCAAGGGGACAAGAGCCATCTCCCTCTCGCCTACCAAGTGGCCAAGGTGGCTGTGGCTGCTGTAGTGTCCAGCCAGGCAGGGCAGACTCCCCAGCATTCATGAGCCCCTCCTAACTATGCTTCTGCACCCCATATATCTAGAAGCATGTTTGCAGATAGCTTTTACAAATTTTAGATAAGTTTTCAAAAGTTCTAAGCTAAATTTCTCTGGGGTCTGTCTTCAGGATCCATGTCAAAGCACGTGACTCAACCACCTTTGTTGGGATGGGGTTTGCAAAGAATTCTTGTGGTCCCAAACCACAGAGCTTGTAGCAGAAGTATTTGCAAGCCAATTTACCACTGAAAGAGCTCAGGTATATATTTGGCCTAAACAGTATGCATTTCTCTGGTTTTTAAGGTAAAAATATATTTTGTCATCTCTGTAGGGGAAGGAAGGAAGGAATAAGTTATGTTCCTAGCTCCCCTTTCCACAGTCTTTGAAGTAGGTGTTGGCAAGTGTGTCCAGGCCCAGGATTGTCACAACTCCTGGCAAAATAAATGCATACAATTTGAAAATTCATTTCTATCTCTATAAAGCATTTTCACAATCCATGTTTGCCTTGACATTATGGCCTTAAAATTGCTTTTATAATATTATAATAATGTAACATCTGTTACATAGCAGCAGCACATTTTCTGAAACAACCGTGGTGTTTCCAGAATTAGGACTTCACAATCTTTTGGCTAGCACAGGGCACCACTAGATTTTCTTCTTCCCTGTAAAGAAACTAAGGAATTATCTGAGAACTGCATTTGCTGATTCAGAGAATTAGGATCTTGGAAGGTAGCGAGTCCAATTTTTCAGGCATTGTGCTTCAAGAAAGATGTCAACCAATTTGAAAGAGCAGAGAGAACAGCAAGACTGCTAGTCAGAGGAAGGACTAAAAGACTTGAGGTTATTAGGCTACTACGAGATGTGAAGTCTTCAAATATAAATGCAAACCTGTAAAGAGGATGAGAATGAATGTTCTCTGTGTCTACTTCAAACAGAGTAAGAAGCAATGCCTTTAAGTCTGTGTAAAGATTTTCAGGATAAACATGTAGGAGAAGTGTCTCTTGGTAGCAATTATAAGATTCTGGCATATATGGTTTTGAATGACCAAAAACCACCACTAAAGATCTATAGAAATAAATTAGTGAAAGGCCTAAGGTGGCTTCAGTCTTGTCCTGAATTAGCTTGTCCTGGATCATTTTGTCGGATCATTTTGTCCTTCACAGCATTCATTCTCTTGCCTTTTACTCTGCAGTCATAATGTCAATCCGCTCGTTGTGCAGATAGGAAAGGTGGAATGATAAAAAGTAGCCAGCCCTGAGCAACCCAGTGTACCTTCAAAGCTGACCCTAGTTAAAGCGCCAGCTGGACAAAGGGGTCACCAGAGTGAGATCCAAGTGGGATCTCCTGTGATGTTAAACATAGCCCTGGGTGGGCTGCTCTTTACCAAGAGCAAATGCATATTTAGTCAAAAATGCGTGCATATGACTTTCAGGAAGGCAGTACTCTTTCATTATTGGAACTGCCAGGAACTGTCTGATTTCCAAGCAGTTAGCATTCACATTTCCTAGCTGTGAAGTGGGTACTTTTCTTGCAAAACATGCTGAGAAATGTGTTGCAAAGGCTACTTCAGGGATGTCTTATGTTTCTTTGTGTTGAGGTCGACAGCTGGTCTGAAAGCTTCACAGATCTTAATTTGGGCATGGTTAACTTCTACTCATAAGAAAAGCCCCTGAGAAGAAAATAATCAGCTTTACCCGTGGAAGTGTAGTATCAACAGAAGTACAGAATCCAAACAACAGAAGCAGAAAAACAGCAACATATCTGCACCTGTTATTTTTCTGAATGCTTATGCTATAGGTAACCAATAGTATTATATTGTAGTTAAGGATAGCCAACAAATCTCTTATTGTAATTTAGTAGCCAATGAATTTGTAACACGAATGATAAACATACAGAAGTCTATAAATACGCTGGTTTTCTGAAAATATAATGCTTTATGCTCTTATCCGATGCAGTGTCCGTGTGTGTTGTGGCCACCCCAGCACCGACATCTTCACATTTTTGCTAGGGAAAGAAATTTCCAGGGCCTCTGTGCTGGTGACAGATGCTGCAGTGCTACTTCTGATACCAGATATCCTTTTGGCAACAGGCAGGTGCTGCAAACCTTCAGAAGATGAGGGAAGGAAGCCTTGCACATCCACCTGGCCCAATTAACATCTCTATCTGAGTACTGGTCAGCCTGCACTCATCAGTGGAAATATGCACTTCAGCAAGGGCTACGCCCTTGGAAGACAGTTGCAAAAAAGCATGAAATTCTTCAGGGCCTTGGGGAGAGTTTTTCTCTTATTTTGTTCACTTATATTCTGCACTTGCTTCCTGGCAACACTTCTGTAATTTGAGGCCAGCCAGAGTACTTTAACACATCTGATTTATCTCTGGTTTGTGTTTCATTTCTCTTTTGTAGGCTTAGAGCTCTGTAGTCCCTCTAAGAAAGAAAAGAAACCACATAGGAGGAGGAGAGCCTTGCATGGGGGTTGGAAGCCATTTCTGCTCGACCTTTGTTTCATCATGGCAAATCAGTGTCCAAAATCAAAACATGCTTATTACTTCCCATCACTTGCATATAATGCAGGATCACTGTTTCAGTAAAATTTGTTCTCAGACTGCAGAGAAGAGGAAGCTAGTAGGTCACAGGGGTTTTCAGCCTCTGATCAAGGTAGTTGGCCATCATATGCATCTGTGAGGTCCCCAGCTGTGGAGCTGGTAGTCATATGATAACCACAAATTACATAAGTTGAGTTTTTGTGCCTTATTTTCCCACTGTGAAGTCAGCCTTTTAAATGTGACTTTCTTGAGAAAACAGAGGGTCTACCAAAGCTACCACTTCTCCAGAAAACTATGACTGTCAATGAATAAGGCATGGACAAAGGAAGCTGCAAGCTACTAAATTTTTTTTTACAGTACTGAATGCATCTGAAATGGCGTTTCCCAAAAGTTCTCAGCCTCTGTAGTATTTGTAAAAATTCAGTCTAAATTCCTGATGTAAAATTTACATAGTAGACTTCTGTGCATTAACAACTTCAATAGGTTTACTATCCTTCCCACAATCCGGAAACACTAGAAAGTAGGCAAGTTTCTTGTTACATACCAAAATTCAATAATCCTATCTTTTTTACTGAGAGAGGTATTGTTTTGGAAAAGATTGCATAAGAGAAAATTATTGTAGCCTCTCAGACTTCAACCAAAAATCTATGATGTGTTTTACTGTCTAAGGGCTCACTCATTTCATCTAAGCTTTTAAGAGGCTTGTATGCTGTGTGGGTTGCTTTGGTGGGAGTAACCAGTCATGCCTCTCCCTTGCAAGAAGAGATTGCAGTGAAGAGCAGTAATGTGCTTTGCTGGCATTAACAGACCTTTAGTTCCACAGATTTCACTATTTTCTGTCTACATTGGTTTGTGGGTTTCAGAGCCGTACAGCTTTGTTTCTGTTCTTTGGGCTTCCTGTGTGACTATACCTGTACAGAATATTTGACGCAAAAATAGCAAAAGAAAGACAAGTCATAGGAAATTATGTGATATAAACTGGAGGCCCTTGGACCCTGTCTTACAGAGGCTGTGCAAGGGCCGTACATCTCCCACAGAATGGGTCCTGACCCTATTTGTTTCCTTTTGTGCACTGTTGTGATTGTGTGGTTTCACTGTGATTTAAGCTAGTACTGGCTCTTTGCAGTCATATACTGAGCGCACAAGGTGAATCAGGAGACCTCTCTCCTCCCAGTGGTGTTCTGCTCCTTAGTAGGATGCTGCAACGTGAATACATAAAATCTGGAGACCACCCACTGAGCCTTAACACAACTGTTGTTGGCTGCAATGTCAAATGTGACTGTTATCCAGAGGTGCATGAGATGATTAGGATGAATATGTAGCACCTAAAGTGACACAGTACAGTCCTTCCATTCACTGGCCAGTTTTAAAGCCAGTGGATGGTTGTGGAAGACTGGAAAGATGTCTTGAGACATTTTGAGATGCCTGTGTGGGGGAAGGGGAAGGGGCAGGTCAGGCCTTGCCCTGGTGAGGCAGTGCCCTGTCCCACACCTCCCACCCCTAGAGCCTGGGTCTCATCCTGCACTGGTGCCAAGCAGGGGCACAGCACAGGTGATGCTCCCCACCTGCCTCTGGAGCCCCTAACCCATCTCCTAAGTGGCCAAATGACCGCAAGCCCCGCCTGGGGAAGGGGGCCAGGAAGGCCAAGGGGTATTGAAGACTGAACATGAGGTAATTACATTGTCTGGACGCTACCTCTCCTCGGAGTTTCTATCATCGTTGGAATGCAGGAACTGGTAGCTATAGGTGTGCTTTTCTGTATCTTTTCTGTCTTTCTCTCTCCTTCTAATTCCCTCTTCTTGGAATTTTGAGTCACTTGAAATCAAATGCACTTAAAGTTTGCTAAGCTGAATGGGCCAAGTTAATACTTTGAGGAGTGTTTCACGTTGATTGAATGTTGCACTAAATCTTTTCCCAAAGTTCCTTTATTTTTCTGAAGCTGTCAGTAGAGTCTTTTGTGTTGTTTTGACCTCTTGAGAATATCTTGTCGGTATTTGTCCCATGCATCTAATTCAGAGTACATGAACAATTATGAGCCCTTTCAAAACTCTCGTCAAATGAGTTGCTTGGGGCCTTACAGTGGTGGAAATAACACTTTAATTTCTTCCACAAAGTTGTGAAAACTGAGAAATGCTGATCTTCATGTGAAGAGATTATCTGCACCTTAAAAGGCACATGCTTTCAGACATCACCTTTTGTTTCCCTGCTTCAAAAGGCACAGTCTTTGTTTGCTTACCAAAATGAAGCTACCACAGGCTCCTGTGCTTTGCTTCTCTAGGCTCACGTGTTGGTAAGGTGCTGAGGTACTTCCTGTTTATCTACAAAAATCTCATCTACCAAATCAAACTTGGCTCTCTGGGAATCTGATTAAGTCAAGGCTCAGCCTTGCTGTACAGGTGAAACAAACCATGTTTAGATTTCACTAGCCTTCACACCTCTTGATGGTGAGACACTTCTTCCTTAATGTGTTCAGTCTTACTCCAGGCCCCAGACGTCAGCTGTGGGTCTGGCACTGCTCTGAACAGACCTGGCAATGCTTTTCAGCTGGCTGACAGAGTGAAAGTTCTACTGGCCCAGACAAACGCACCCACTGTTGGAAACTCAAACAAGTAACCAGAAACCATCCTCGGCCTCCTGAATGTCTTTGGACTCTTCCCTACACGTATTACGGTATGGGCAGAGTACTGCTAAGTATCTTCAAGAACAATATTGTTTCACATGTACTTATTCTCTGTAAGGATGGTGTAAGAGACGGTCCGAAGATCCCTCATCTGCCTCACGATCATCGATGAGGACAGAGACTGAAAGACGCTAAAAAAACCCCAAAGAGGGAAAGAGGGTACAGGAGTCCTAGCCAGACCAGGGTGGGATGTCTGCCAAGTGCCTGCAGGAATGCACACTGAACCGGTTGCTCTGGTGTTGTTCCTTCCTGCCCAGGCGGGAAGGGCTGTACTGGAGTGAGAACATCCCGTGCACCTGCCCTGCACCATTACCCCAAAAACAATGGGTCTTATTCCCCCACCTCTTGGCTAGCTGCCCCTCGCTTTTGAAAAGGACTATAAAAGGACTCTCTAAGAAGACCCCTGTCGGGATCCCCCCATGGAAGACAACGGATCAAGAGGACTCCGTCTGGCCGTTGGTAGCTATAACCCCCCCTTTTCTCTCTCTGTCCTTTGTTTCCTTACATCTCTCTCCCTTTCTATCTCAATTACACCCCGTTGGTACGCAATAAAATACACTGTGCTGATTGAAATTTACACTTATCCCCGTTCATGTTTCTTTTGCACTCTGAGATTCGGTTAATGAACCATCATGACCCCCGCTCGTCTTGGGCGGATCGTGACAGATGGTCTTTCCCTCTTTCCTGCAAGGCCTGTACCCAGGTCATGTGAAGCCATTAGAGAAGGTTCATGCTTTTTGTTCAAACACATCTACGCTCTTCAATGAATGGCTGTTCTTGTTGTTCAGTTTAAGACCAGTGAAGTGCAATCTGGATCAGAGAAACAAAGTGAAATGAAAAGAAAGAAGAAGAAATACAGTGAAGTGAAATGAAGGAAGATTAAGTGGAACGTAATGAAATGAAATGAAATTAAATAGAATGAAGTGCAGTGAAATGAAATGAAACTTAATGAAATCATATTAATTGAAAACTTGAGACTTCATTTTGAGTGAAATGAAAGTTACATGAAATGTAACTTCTTCATTTCATGAAAGGAAATGAAATCTCAGGATTTCAATTAATATAATTTCATTAAGTCTCGATTCATTTCACTGCACTTCATCTATTTCACTTAATTTCATTCATTTAATTTCATTATATTTAATTTCCTTTCATTTCATGTCATTCCTTGATTTCTCATTTCATTTCCTTTCATGAAATGAAATTTCATTCCATGAAAGGAATCGAAATGAGAAATCAAGGAATGAAGTAAAATGAAAAGAAAGAAAAGGAAATATAATTAAATGTTTTATAATGCTGTCTTGACTAATTCTGTATCTGTTGCGATACTCTTATATGTTACAAACAAAAGTCTTCCACAGCTTTCTCTCTTTAGGGCTTCCATCCTTAGATCCAGTGCACTGTACATGTAAGTATAAAAGCACTTGCATATATATACATGCAAGTGTAATTGTTGCACGCAATTATAAATAATGCTTTGTCGCCCTGAGTTTTGCAGTCTTTTGATGTTTTCATTTCTGTGATGGAGTTCTCACACACTTTCTGTAAATACAGTTAAGTTCACATGCACTTATGTAAACATAAGTTATGTTTCGCTAACATTCTCCTTTGTTTTCATTCCTTCTCCGGAGGTGGAGAAAGTTTGATGGTCTTTTCCTTTGACCAGTGTGGTTGGAGAGGTGGTAACTTCATCCTCCAATCCATGGTCATTCCCAGAAGCAGATTTATATGATGGGAAATAAACAACGAGGCCTTTTTGGTGGTCTCAGCTCTCTACCTGATTGAGCTGGGTCTGTGTGGTTCCTCTCATGTCTGAGTAGGACAATGCTTAGCCCTCAGATAAATATTTCTCATTTTCACGTTTTAAAAACTATTCTTTTCACAAAGTATTAGCTCAATTCTATAGATACAGAAATCAAAGCAAAAAGAGCCTGTTGAGCATTTCTGAGATTATAGTGCAGCCTAAAAGGGAAGGGGGATGCACCACCACAGAGCCTGAACTATTTCCTTCAGGTTCTATAACAAATAAGTAGTGCTGTGACTAGAAAGCCATTTTCTCATTTCTCAGAGAAATTGCTAAGTCTGCACTTCTGTTTGCTGGGTTGAATCCTAAATTTTAGCCACTGACTAGTCTTATTATGGTCTGATAAGATTAGTGACCTGGGTGGAGGCAGGAACTGAATTTTATTAGAGACTTGTATAAATATATCTATTTATGCAGAACTAGCACTGAAGTGGAAATCCTGTACTTCAGCTTTCAGATAAACATTAAAACTTCCAGTGTATAACGCCTTCTCTCTGTAGCTATGCTGGGCTTAAATGAATACTTTGAATCAGTGGTGCCCCTTTTGACGTAGTATCAGGCACTTTTACAGGCCCAAGGCACGATTAGCAAGTTTGTTTCTGTCGGAAGGAAATGGTGTCCTTCTGAACAGAAGGGTCTTTCCTGTGCTGGGTCCTGCACTTGGGTCACCACAACCCCATGCAGTGCTCCAGGCTGGGGCAGAGTGGCTGGAAAGCTGCCAGTCACGAAAGGCTCTTGGGGTGCTGGTCAACAACAGCTCAATGCGAGCCAGGTGTGCCCAGGTGAGCAAGAAGGTGAAGGGCATCTGGTCTGTACCAGCAATGGTGTGTCCAGCAGGACCAGGGCAGTGATTGTCTCTCTGTGCTGGGCACTGGTGAGGCATCTCCAATCCTGCGGTCAGTTTTGGGCTCCTCACTACAAGGGCATTGAGGTGCTGGAGCACATCCAGAGAAGGGAACAGAGCTGGGGAAGGGTCTGGAGCATGAGGAGCAGCTGAGGGATCTGCAGGGCCTCAGCCTGGAGAAAAGGAGTTTCAGGGGGGACCTTCTCACTCTCCACAACTCTGACAGGAGAGTCGAGCCAAGTAGGCTCCCAGGGAACAAGGGACAGGACAAGAGAAAACGGCCTCAAGTTTCCAATGGCACCAGGGGAGGTTTAGATTAGATATTACAAAAAAACGGTTGTCAAGCTTTGGAATAGGCTTCTCAGGGAAGTACCCAAGTCAGTATTCCTGGAAGTGTTCAAAACCCATGGGGATACAGCACTTGAGGACAGTGTTTAATAGCGAACATGGAGGTGGTGCTGGGTTGATGGTTGGACTTGAGGATCTTAAAGGTCTATTCTAACCTTAACAATTCCATGATTCAAGTCACGCTATTACTGTCCTGAAATCTTCCGAGCAGTAGCGTGGTGATTGTACTCCCTTTTATTTCATTTTACACGGAGGAGTAATCTAGATGAAGAGTACTCATCCATGAAAAGGTATTAAGCTATCTGCCTTCATATCAGCCACTGACCCTGCAGAGAAGTAATTTAGAATAACCAAAGTGATGAAACAGAGGCAGTGCTGGAGTTTTAGCTAGTTTTAGCTAGTAACTATGAAGCAATACAGCTTGTTCCCTACTCTGTCTTTTCAGTTAGACCTTTTCGATAACTGTTTTAAATCCTTTCCATTCTCTCCTACTCAAAACAAAAGGTCAAGGAATTTCTCCTTTCAAGGACCAGCATTACCTGTTAAAAATACAGACTTCAGTTACCAACAGCTAAAAATCTAAAAAAATAGCTGTTGAGGTACAGCCAGCTGAGCATGCTACAAACTCAGCACCTGAAAATTTATACTATTAATTTCTAAAAGTGTATCACACACAGGAAGAGACAGCAATCCAGAGACTACAGAGATTGACAAAATTTATTTATTTATTCCCCACTTTAATTGACTTTTCAAAGGAACCCACCACAAACACTGTCCAAGCTGGAATATACTAGTATGCTACCACTGTTAAAAAAAAAAAGGCATGAAAAAAATGTGTAGTTGAAGGCTATTAAATTCTGATGCATCTGCATGTTCACTTAAGAGTCCTTATTATTCTAGGACAGTGGAAGTACAGTGGACATTCAGTGATAGCTAGTTTGCCAGCTCATGAAGACAAACAAGGACTGATCAGTGTGTCTGCCTTCTCTTTAAAAGCCAATCAGCAACAAATAGATGGTGTCATTCATTGTCATGCAGGAATGATTGTGGTCTCTCTGCTAGTGGGACTTCTGGGTTTTCGTGATTTTAGGCTACTGGATGGTTGAGGAGTTTTGGGAAAAAGAAACTTTGAAAGGTGAAAGTTCAGTTTATTAGAACAGGCTATGTTTGAATTTTATGCTTTAACAGATTATCAGCATAGTTTCATGCCTTAATGTCTAACAGCAACAACATTCTTTTTTCCCCCATAAAAGGGACTGTTATGAATGCATTATAATCAAAAATCAAATCTTTATACCACCTATGTTATATTCAGCTGTTATATTAAGAGGTATCATCTGGGTTAATTACATAACACCATGTTAGAATATAGCTAAAATAAGAGGTTTTAATCAACTATGCTGTGGCTTAAACACCACTTTTTAGACATAACTCTGCATTATTTCTGAAACTTCTAATATATCTTAAAAATATACCAATTAAAATAAATTATTGTTATATATTTCTTTATATCAAAGAAGAATCTTCAAACTTACAAAAAGCCAGTCCAGAGGTAAATATATGTCATACTCCACTAGTGAAGAATTTAAAGTAATTGACATTATTTCCAAATAGTTTACTTCTTTCATCATACAGTTTATTGCCTGCTCTTTATTTGTTATTTAGCTCACAGAAAGAAAAAAGAGCATTTTGTTTCACAAGAATGTCTCTCGACAGAGTGGACAGGTGGATTTGTTGCTGGATGAGAACCATTTGTACTGAAAAAGAGAAATACAGCTGTTTAATATACAAAGGCAAGCTGAGTATCAGAAACACTAGTAGATCATCAATAATAACCATTATTGCCAGAGATCTGTGCTGTTAAGCTGCACCAGGGGAGGTTTAGACTGGACAATAGGAAGAAGTTCTTCACAGAGGGAGTGATTGGGCATTGGACTGGGCTGCCCAGGGAGGTGGTGGAGTCACTGTCCCTGGAGATGTTTAAGCAAAGACTGGATGTGGCACTCAGTGTCATGGTCTAGCTGACAGGGTGGTGTTAGGTCATAGGTTGGACTGGATGATCTCAAAGGTCTTTTCTAACCTAGTTAATTCCATGATTCTGTGAATGTAACTATCAAAACATTAACTACACTTTAAAAAAAACAGCAAGAAACAGTAAAAAAACCCTTTTCACTCATGCATGTGTATATGTTCAGACGTGTTTGTATATTCACATATGAGACACACATTGTGTAGCAGCTCCTCTCTCATAACCTGCCCTTACACCTTAGTACAAAATCCACAGAAATAATTTATGAGTTCAAGTAATCCCAGATACTCCAATGACAAAGTGGAAAATTGTCAGTACTACAGCAGAAGTTTCTGGTTTAAACTATATGGATAGCCAGGCTGGATGGGGCTTGGAGCAGCCTGGTCTAGTGGAAGGTGTCCCTGCCCATGGCAGAGGTTTGGAACAGATGAGCTTTAAGGTCCCTTTCAACCCAAACTGCTCTATGATTCTATGATATTTTGCCTACTCTAAAAAGATTTACTCCAGGTACTTACCAAGCAAGCTGAATGAAACTTCTTCTTGCATGTTCTGCAAGCTTTTTTGGGAAGAGAATAGTTTGAACCATGAATGACTGAAAAACAGATCATGCAATCTTCAACGCCTTCAAAACGTTTATCCACATTATTTTTCCACAAAGATAAGCCTTCCATAATACTTCCATTCTAACAGAGGGAAAAGAGTTGTTAATAACGTAGAATTCCTCTGGACTATTCCTGCTGTAGTCGTAAAAACATGAAGGAAACAAAGCCTGAAGAATTTATAATCTGAAATTACATGCAATACATGCAGTGCATAATTTATAATGCTCTGATCTACAGAAATGGGAGTATTCATCAGAGCAGGAAGAGTGTAGTCAGGAGAACTTAAAAAGGGATTTTGAAATTTTCAATCACTGCTTTGTTTTGTTCTAACCACAGATGATGCAATTTCAGCAACCATCAGTCTTTTAGAGAATTCCATGGACTGGGTTTTCGGTTTGATTTTTGTTGTTGTTCTTGTTGGTTGTTTGGAGTTTTTTTCAAATTATAGTTGAGATGGTACTGCCACACAGGACAAACACCGGCCCACATCTTAAGAGATCTAAATTTTCAACTTGGGCTCTGGATTTAACAGGACCTAGTAGGCCGATCATTTTACTTCTGTTTATGTATCTGGAGAAAAGCAGGTGATAAGAGTGACCCAATTCTATGAAGGCCTTTGCGATCTACTGATGAGATCTGTTACACAGATCTATACAATACTGCATTACTAGGAATATCTTTCTGCTGTAAGGACTTTTTAAGTTTTCAAAACTAGGAGCTTTCTTTAAATTCACCTGATGTGTAAGATATGTGCTTAACTGTAGCATCCAATTGCGCCACTGCTGTACAGCCACACCAACCCTCTTTCCACTCTCAACTGTTATGGATCCCAGTGGATAATTTGATGGAAGCTGTATTATTAGTTCAATAAAAATATCATCAACGGAATAGGTTGCAATGACTTCTCGTGCTGCAGACCGAGCTTTTACCTTTGAAAAAAATACACGTATTAAAAAATGCCACAGAGATACTCACCATCTCTAGTCTTTGTATATATATATATATATATATATATAAAAACTATAAATACATTAATATACACATTAAATAATTTTCTTAGATCAAGTAAACACTTTTCTCAAAGAAAACAAAAATCTACACATATCCTGGCAAACTAAAAAGAAATTACCAGCCAGTTTTCAATCTACTGATGGATTACATTTTTTAGTGTAAAATTAAACAAAAAAGTAATATATTGATAGCAGTACCTTCCACTTACTTCCTCAATTTCTCCAACATCCTAAAACCCATTATTTCATTTTTTTCCAAGCAGAATATTAATAAACATCAATTTAATGTATTGATACCAAGCAAAATTATGTTTAATCAGTCATTTAGAACAACAAAACTGCAATCATATAAAACACTCAGAACCACAGTCCGGTTCTGAGAAGTAAAATTTCTTTAAATGTTTGCAAAAAACTCAAGTAAATAAAAAGAAAGGACAAAAAGTCTTACTCACTGTCATGCCATTAAATAACTGTGTGCTAGTCTGAACAGAAGATATTTCCTGGGAGGAGAGCACACTGCTGACATATTTGCTTGTGAATTTATCCACAACACTGAAGACACGCTTCTCACAGCTGTTCCACCACAGCCTCACCATGGCTGGCAGGTCTTTCAGCGTTATGTGGTACACAGAGCAGGCCAAGTGTGGGATCTGGGATGACAGCACCCCTGTCCCTGGGAGGGAAAGAAAAGGTGTTGAAATACTCTTAATACACTAGTCACAGATGTTGGTGCCTCCATACCACATACAAAAATTCTGATTCCAATATAATTGTGGTAACTGGAATTTCATGTCCATGTCCTATTACTGCTATTCTAAGGGCTTGTTTGACTCAGCCCTTCTTCACCAGGCTGGTTTTGTTCCTTAGCCTGACAGTCCACAGCTTGGAACTCACCTTCCAATTTAGAGACTGAACTCCAAGTGGAAACCAGAAATCAACAATAATTTTATATTGCAGAAATCACAAAACACTCACTTTGGTGCAAACAAACAATAAGATGTTTGGAGGACAGCTGAGCTTTGCAGGCATGTATAGGAATGGCCTCAAGTTCCACCAACAGAGGATCAGGTTGGATATTAGGAAAAAATTCCTTGCTAAAGGAGTGGATGAGCATTGGAACACGCTGCCCAGGGAAGTGGTGGAGTCACCATCCCTGGAGGTGTTCAAAAAACAAGCAGATGGGGCACTTTGTGATATGGTTTAGATGGCACAGCGGTGTTCAGTCAAAAGGTGAGCTTGGATGACCCCAGAGGTCTATTTCACCTTAATGATTCTATGATGAGATAAGGAAAGTCTTTCCCTTGGGATGCCATGTTAGTAATTCTTTCTTACTGTCATCCAGATAAATTGTTCTGCAACATACAGTGATGTCTAAGCAAAAAATTAAGAAATGGCAACTCCATTTCCTTGGTTATAGCTGCATAGTTACATTAAAAAAAAAATCAATGAAGGGACTTTAAAAACATTCTTTTTTTCATGTTTCTCAGCTAAAGAAAGCAGCATATCTTCTCTCATCATCACTGATTAACTGGGTCTTCTGAACAGCATGACAAAAACAACACACAATTTAACATCTCAAACATTTAAAAAATATATACTAAAATATTTTTCAATCTTTTGAATTTATATATTGGAATACAAGAAAATACAGAAATTTTATTTAGTATTAAAAAAATATATCTAGAAGCAATGGTCCCAGAAGAGATCACATACTTTTAGTGTTTTGGAATCTTTATATTCAGGATTCAATAGTAGCAATGTATTATTCCTGGGTTTTGTTTTTCTTGGTTTCTCTGACAAACATGTCAACTTCGGTTAAGTTTCATACGGGGAGTGTTAGCCAAAGATTTTTAAACATATGTATGTATTTGTCTCTCTGTGTATTTGTTTTACAGGTAAGATTTTCTAACTAAGTACTTTTAAGCGAAAAAAGCGTGTTTAAACGTAACAACTCTCTCAAATGCACAAATACAATTTTTACTAACCTTTGACATCTAAATGAAGCTCTTCAGTAAAGAAGGTTTTTGTGTCCTTATTTGGAACTTCTGAAGTTGGCCCAGAAAAGACAGGGTTTTCAGGCATAAGCCTGAACAAGTGATAAAGCAGTTTATTCAAGCTTTTAGTTCTTCTAAGGTATTGTGAGTAGAGAACTCGCAGCTGGTTGCATTAAAAAAAAATCACAAAAAAACCACAACACAGTAAATACAGCTTACTCTGTAAATAATACAAATATATCCTTGCAGGAAGAGCAACACTGTGATTCAGAACTAGTGTTTAGAAGAGAAGTTTAGTTCTCTGCACCATTTTGAATGATTAGAAGATTATAATATGTACCAAGCTTGTTTGAAAATGCAAGAAAGAGTCATCTTTTAATGAATCTTAATTCTTCATTGCTCTAAGTTTACCATCCTCAACTACAGAGGTGCAGGAATGTAAGTCTATTGATGCTTTCAGAATTCCACTAATTTCACAAAAACAAGGAATAAGAAGTTACATAATTAAAAGAATAAAAAGGCTGGATGAAACTTCGAGATTGAAACTAAATAAGTAGGTTAAGAAATTCATTTAAAAAGAGAAGACTTTGAATATATACCTGAGAAGAGGCTGCTTTAAAGAAAGCTAATGTTAACTTCCAAGTGAGAAGATACCCTAGAACAAGGCAGAACTCATCGCTCAGGGGTTGAATAACTGCAAATTCTCCAACCGGAATGCATTCCAAGATGTTTTCTAGCAAGAGTTCTTGAGTGGCCAGGATAGACATAAGAGCTGCTGGAGGTGATCTGTGGAAAAATGTTATCTGGAATAGTAAACTCAAATCTTGCACACAGCACGAACTGAATTTATGTTCATAGCCTTCCTAGAAAGTCATGAAAGTAAAGCCATGCACACAGAACATAAAATGAGCCTTTTATTACAGGAAAATTTACTCTTTTTAATTTTTTTTTTCCCCCTGAAAGAGATAGTTGCTGTTTTTACCTTCTTAGAAGACAAATTTAAACTGAATGCTGATCACTTCATCTGGAAGTGGTCTATGCCTGAGCTGATTTAACCTACACCATGGATAGCTGTTTTGCTTGCTTTCTCTGGAGTCACACCAACAAAGGAGCAACTGAACAATGATCTCTTAATCACTGTTGGCTCTGGGTTGGAACACTTTTTGCAGGTCTGCAGTTAGGAAAGGTATCAATCATTGTGCTGAGGTTAAAAAGGAATTTTAACCAGTTACCGCATTCCCTCTTCAAGCCATAGACTTCACTGCATTCAAGCTGTATAAAATACAGAGGTTGATTTTGTTCAGTTTCAACTAACTGAAGTTACCTGTGCAGATGGACACAATCTGAATACAAGTAAAAATTTGCCAAGATTTTCTAATATAAAGCATATATTAGATATATATATATACTGGCATTTAGTCCAGTAACTAAAAACAACTGCAAATACTGTCTCCAGTTTTCGTGCAAAGGCAGATAAAATATTTAATATTTTAAGTATTTATAACCTTATTGTCACAGCCATGCAATTTTTTTAACATCTCCTGGCTCACAGCTACTCTGCTGCAAATTTCAATCTTATAACACATTTTAAAAATATGGAAAACAGTCTTATAAAAAGTGAGGGAAAAAATACACACAGTGCCAATTCTTCCTCTTCGTCACCATAGGACTTGAGATCTTCGTCATCAAATGTAGGCAATTCAGGCATTAATCTATAGAAATATGGAAAGGAAATCAGGTTTAATTTTTAAATAGTTTTTAATAAACTATTTTAATATATGTGATGCATAGTTCTTTGCTTATCAATGTCAACATTACTGACGGGCAATAAAATAATGGCAATTATTCCTTAACAACAACACAGAATCTTTAAGAGACGTGTCACCATTGCAAAGACACTTCATGAGTGACAGCCAACAAGCATGTATCCTTGCTCACTTCTCTCTCCAGACCTTTTACTTTTCCTGAGTCATGCTAAAGCAAAATTCTCCTCAGAATAAAGCTATTGCAACTTTATGCCTCAGTATAAGTGAAAGATAATGGTGGCTGGCTTACGCCATCTGCCTTGCAATCTGTATTCTGGGGAGTCAAATGCACACACTAATTTTCAAAATCTGTATTGTCTCTTTAGGTATCAGAAACATCCAAGAAGTTCACAAGAATACTACCTATTTATATTCACTTTCTTACCTAAATTAGTGAAAATAAAAATGTCATACTATTTAATGGTAGTGCCAGGTCTAGATCAAACCTGCAATATTTCAGTTTACATTTTAGGATTCTATGAGTGCTAAAATAAGGGCTAAAAATAAATACCTTTATTAAGTCTCCTAATACAATTAACTTCAGCATTAATAGTTTTATACAGTGTCCTCCAAAAAAGAACACAAATTGCCCAGTTAAGGTTTTCTCCCATAATGGAACATGATTTTGCTACAAGTGCATATTCTATAGCACATTTAAAAAAAAAAAAGGGGCAGGAAGGTTGAGAGGTGACAGAAGTGAGAAATCTGTTGCTTCTTACTTATGCAGCATATGGTAGACAGAAACCTGTACAGGTCGAGCCCGGAAAAGCAGCAATGGAGAGAGTGTGTTCAGTAGAGTCTGGAGTTTATCTGGAAGATTTGTCTTCTGGCCTGCAACAAACTTTGGTGGCAGCTTGTGGTTTAACAACTGGTCCTTTGAGATGTAAGTTAGAGCTTCACCCAAAGATGTTAACACAGAGTTCTGAAAAGAGCCTTCTGATGCATTTTGGGTTTCTCCTATTTAAAAGAAGACAAGCTGTGATGCAGAACGTATGGATGATACCATAAACAAGCTCTGCTGGAAGCAACTCAAGACTGCACTTGGCAGGTTCCATCTTAACAATCTCTACGTTAAGTGCAATTCTTTACTAATTAGCATGTAAGTGTTAAAAAAAACTTAATTGTTATAAACTCCATTTACGTAATATTCCTGTAAATTCAAAAATGCGGTCTGTTCAGTTCTATTTCAGAACAGCGTGGCTGTTATCCTTTTGTCATATACTTGCCTGTGATTTTCACCAACAAAGGTAACAGCAAATTGTGAATTCCCTCAGAAAAGAATTCTTTCCATTCACTGACCAAGTTCCTAGGAAGATTTGCAGTACTGTCAGGAGTTGCAGCCTCAAAGTAAGCGCTAAGGGCAGATGCCAAGTCACAACTGACACAAGCAAAAATCTGCACAAGTGGGACATGGTAAAGCAAACGGCTTTCACTTGTTGTCTAGGAGGAAATAAACAAAGAGGAAGATTCCTTAACCATAAATTTGCTTTAAAATACATTTCACATTTCCTATCTACACCAGAAAGTGTAATTTCAAAGATGACTCAATTACAAGAACCATTTGAAAATTACTTGGGATGGGGACGTGTGTTTAAAAATAGAATTTGTACTTTAATAAAACTTCCTGAAATGAATTTCCAAGTCTCACTAACATTTAGAACCATGGATTGTGTCCATTATATAACCTGCCTTATAATAACAAAAAGAAAATTCTATTGACAACATGCTGCTCATAACTGGAAATTACTGAAGTGGCTGTCAGGAGAGTGTTTCCTCTCCCCCAACACAGCTGCTTTCTTTTTATTTTTGTTCTTACTAGTTAGTCTAGTCCCTACTTAGTCTACACAACAAGATTTTCTTAAAAGTTTGTTGTTTTCTTGTTTTTAAATAAAATACACAGTTCTGAGGCACATACCATTAGGTAAGATTAATCCTGAGACCAAGAAAGGTCACATGAAGTTTCCAGCCTGCCCTTCTAAGTGTATAGGTGACAGAGAGTAAGAGATTCTCTATCTTTACTTGATTAATCAGGAAGTAGTCAGCTGACTACTGACACTGCTGACCTATTTTCTAACAGCATTAGAATATAACTTTGATGTTTCATGTGATCAGTTAGATACTGAAATGCAGACACTGCTTTTTATTCAATTAATTTTGATGTATCATGTTAGACTGTGTCTTAAAGGAGTACTATTTTTCAACACAGAGACCTACAGCAGACATATTTCAAAATTATTCTCCAATTACCAGTGCCATTATTAAATATCATATTACTTGAGGAGTGAGCTGATTTTATCTCCATATACAAAAAGAAACAGGACAGTATTATTGCTTGTGCTTTTAAACCACATATGACCTTTATCCAAAGTCCAACATAAACAAGATTTTGTGCAATTCTTTTTAACACTCTGTCAAGTATTTGGTATGCTGAAATTACAGTGTCCATGCCATATGCAGGGAATAATCAAAAAGGTAAGTACATTAAAAGTGAAGATGCTTCCATATTACCTCTAACCAAGCCAGCATGGAGCACATCAAAAAGTCCCACTCATTATCAGCCAAAGGAGCTGTGGAATATTTCAGCAACAAGGGAAGGTAACGCATCATCTCAATGTTGAAACCAAGCAATTGAGCACTTGTTTCTTTCAGATTGCTGTAATAAAAATAAAACCAAAGCTTATATAGCTTCATGTTCTAGACATGAGTATTTATATTCTTGCCTTCACTCCTCACTGTTGCTGTTGTACCTGGGATGGAGAGAAACGAGCCAGGCAGAATTCAGGGAAAGTAAATTATTTATTAATATATGGATAGGTTTTTATCCCCTAGTTCACTAGTATTCCAAGAGGTCATTGGTTCATTGACCCACCACCTCTCAGAATGATTGGTGGAGGCTATTTGAACATATTTTTCTCAGAAAACCATAACAATCCTTCGGTAAAAAACACCAGGTACAAGATAGTGAATTAGTTTACAAAAACCCGTAGCAGTGTTTTTCACAGCTTTCGTGAGAAACACAGAGCTCTCACAGAATGCTGCAAAAAACTGGAAAATTTCTCTGCTGAAGCTTTTCAGTGTCCACACCTCACAGGACAAAATTGTCCGGCACCACCAAGCTCTGCCCTATGTGCTTTTGATATTCTGTCTTTCAAAGGTAGAGTGCTACATTAGCTGCCAAGTCTAAATAAGATTCCTAAATTACAGATTCATAAATTTCTACAATTTACACATTTGCTCAAGCAATACACTTATATAAACTATGACATTTAGCAATTTTAATTAAATCAATGCAAGAAAAAATAATCATTTTAAGTTACTGATTTAGGAAAAAATATTAGCCCTCAAGTGTCCAAATATTATACATTACAGGTTTAGATTATTAGGAAGAAATTCTTCCCTATGAGGCAGGTGAGGCCTTGGCACAGGTTGCCAGAGGAGCTGTGGCTGCCCCATTCCTGGAAGTGTTGAAGGTCAGGCTGGATGGATCTTGGAGCAACTTGGTATAGTGGAAGGTGTCCCTGCCCATGGCACAAGGTGGAACTGGATGAGCTTTAAGGTCCTTTCCAAGCCAGACCACTCTACAGTTTTATGATTATTTTCAAACTTTGTTGCCTGGATTTTTCTCACTATAGTCAAGACAAATAAATCTCAGTATATTTTCACTCCTTGCTGGAAGCTTTTCAAGTTACATTTTTGGGTCCAGAATTTTAAAAGACGGACACACCTAAGTTTTGTCATGCAAGTTTTCTTCCTGCTGCCAAGATAAGCAATCAGAACTGGGAACTGAATATCCAGCAACACCTACAGAAGTTGGTGGGTTCTGAATGCATTTGAAAACAGTTGACATCTTTCAAAAGTATTTACAAAGCTCCTTAGTTTCCCAGCCTTCAACCATCCAGGTAATTTTCCGCAGTATGAGTTAGTAAATACCTAATAACAGATATATTAAACCAAGGGTTCTACAAAAGCTTAAATATGTAATACTAGAGTAGTAGATGGCAGTTGTACAGATTGATTTTGTTTGAATTAATAACTGGTCATTATTTTTAAACTCTTGTCTTAGAAATAAAAAAAAATCAAACTATCTCAAAGTTGCACCCACCAGCTAAAGAGAAAGCTGTCCTCATTATCATTTTTCCAAGATATTATGATTTTCAGTATTGCAGGTAGTAGATGATCACAATCAATACTTCTATCCTTCAAGCAGGAGTTCAAAATGGAAAGACACCCAAATGCTCCTACGGCATAATAAAAATGTACACTCAAAAGTCTTAATTATCAAGACAAAACAAACATTAGAATGTGTGTCAATAGAACTTAAGTTTAATATTGTAAGACAGTTTGGATAATACCTAAGCTTTCTTCTTTGAACACTTAATCCACAGATGTCATTGTTAAATCAAAATACTATATCCAATCCAAACTTTAAAAAAACCACCTCCTGTAAGATTAAGTGATAGTTCATAAAATTTTTAAAAAAGGAAAAATACCTGCTAAGATTGAAATCTCTTTGTGCTACTAAAAATATAGTATGCTAAGCAGTAATTTGGACAGATAATTAAGACAACGCAACTGAAAGTTGTGAATTCTAATATTACTGGAATGTTAACTGGAGTTCTAGTTGGAATGTTAATTTTCACTTTTAGAGTGAAGTACAACTGTAGCATTAGTACTGTTTTCCATTTTTAAGAAGAACTGTATTTATCTAGATTTCTTGGAGAAAATGAACATTTCCAACAAGCACGATGACAAAGAAATAAGGTAAAGTATCACATATGCATAGTAAAACCAAACAAACAAACCCCTGGTTCACTTAAACAAATTTAGCAGCATTTTCCTGACCTGAAAAGAAAGAGACCATTGGAATGGTAAGCCTACAACCTACATCCCACTTAATGTGAATTTGGACATAGATGTTCTGCTCAGGAATCTCTAGAAAATTGAGAATTAGTACAAGGGAAATGCCAATTACAAATAAAAAGCCTCCACAAGAGAGGAGGAGTGAGGATTCTTCCATTTTCTTCTGTTTAAAGTTTCACAGACACATTTGTTTGCCTCACTAGTTCACTCAGAAAGCCAGGAAGTCTCAACTAAGTTGAAAGAGTAGGAAACTACCACAGTAGAGATTTTTAAGACTCCTCTCAATTGCTGCATGACACTAACACTGACAATTTTCACAACTGAAGAACATCCATTTAAAGAACTCATCTGAAATCCTGAGAACACTGCCAAGGGACAGATGTCCACAGTTTAAAGTAACGAAAGATCGTTTTTTTTCAATTTAAGTAAGCACAGTTCTGTTACAAAATACAAAACCTACATTTCAGTTTTCATATAGACTGATCAGTAAGAGTGTGTGCAAGAACATACAAAAGCAGTAAGGGACAAAAATAGAAAGGACTTTCCTCTTAAATGACATCTAATTCATACAGATAGAAGGACTGTGTGTGAGCATTTCCAAACAATTTTCTTGAAAAGCAGCAAGCTTGTGAAAACATAGACCCAAATTAAGTGGCTATAGTCAAAGCAATATTATAATACATCTCAATCACTTCTTAAGTAATTTTCCACAGCTGCAGACAGTCAATGTAGTGCAGTTTTCAGCTGGAGGAGCTACTCAAAAATTATATGTAAACTGTGAAAGAATTCTTGGCAAAGCATCTAAAGACAATCATGACCAGTTGACAATAGTAGTATTTTTGCATGCTGTGTAAAGCCTAAATGGTTCACAGAAAACTTTAATATTTACAGATGTGCTTATATACGATAGATCAAACTAGAAGTACAGCAACATCAAGATGCTTTTAATAATATCAGCCTAAATCTTTTAGTTCTAATTTTGTACCTGGCAGTAGCGCTTGTACTTTCTGAATGATGCAGAAAACTACTATGCCAAACAGTCTAGAAGAAATAGGCAAAGTGAGAAAGCATTTCTTTCTAGGAAAAGCAGTATTATAGTAAATATGTTTTATCTAAAAGCAAACATTATTACGAAATAATGTTCTTAAATTCTAATGAACTAGACTGAGATAAGAACATACCATCAGTGCTGGAAAGCTCTGTCTGTGTACATGTCATAAGTTTGGCCACACAATGGAAGACAAGTTCTCTCTTTTCTTCCTCAATTAAGAAAGGTGATAAACACTGAAGTGTATGCAATCTGCCCTCTGTTAATGGAAGGAACCTATTCATACAAGCAAAACATCAAGAATGGAATTAACCCAAAAACTGAACTAGGAAACAAAGTATCAGTTAGTTCATAATGATGTAATATCCTCTGACATAACTAATCCCACATGATAAACTGAGTCTGACTTTCACATCCCACACACATGTATCACTTAATTTTCAGCCTTCAGTTGTCATTGGTCAGAATCAGGATAATTTCACACTACCAACATTTGCAACAAACCGCAAGTTTACAGGCAGCAGTATTAAGATACCCTTCTGTTGTCTTGAAAAGTTCTTTCCTCTCCCAGGATACAGCGTTCTCAGCATGGATCACTTTGGCCATGGTTAAGGACCAGAGTCTTCCATGTTCCTCTGATCTTCAAAGAAGAAGGAAGACCCTGGTTAATATATACAGATTCTCAGGGTTCACCACAAAAGCATTTGGATGCATTCTGAATCAACGCACAGATGGAAATACAGTGGCACTCCATACAACACAAACTGTGAAGACAGAGCTAAGAGTTGTTTCACTTGTTCTCACATACCTGTCAAATATAGTTTGCTGCAGGCTAGCTGTACTACTCAGAGTACTGAACTCCTCATATGTGATGTGCATCTCTTCTAACATATGAAGATATTCCAGAAGCAGATAAGGAGGATTCTCCAATTCTTCAATCCATTGTAATGAGTACAACAGTTCTGCAACTAATTAAACAACAGCTGTTGTTTATAAACGACTACTGACTTGCATAAGCAAGAAGTCTTAGGTCAAGTTTTTGCTGGTTTTTTTTAATATATTTTTAATGCACTAAAGATATTATTTTTACATGCAATCTCAGGTGCTTCAGAGCATGAACTGGATATTTGCCATTGTATCATAACATATAAGAGAAAAAAGGCTACAGTAATCTATTCTAGATATTCAAGAAATTTTAAAGCAAATTGAGCATGACATGACTCCTCTCTGTTCTCCTCCTTTCTTTAATATATATTTCTTGCAGACAAGGAAATTAATATCTAAGTCCAGAAGAAAATCAAGCAAATTTGGTACGAGCTAGCATGTGGTTCCTTCATTAGCTTACAAAGACCCACACTAAACAATTACATTTTTCAGCATGGTGAGATTTTTGGAGATAGAGTTGTTAATTTGATAATGCTGCATTTAATTTGAGCATTCTAAAAATAAAAGGAAACTAGATTCCACCTCATGGAATTAAGAAAAATTGTTGTCTCAAACTATCTTTACATTATGGTTAAACCCTCAAGGGAGGGATACAGTTCTTATTGCCCACTCATGCCAGTGCACAGTGTGTTTTGGCAATGAACAAATTTGAAGTTAATTGAAAATTCATACTTCTCCCAGTTCAAAGTTCTGTTGAGATAGGATGTATATAACCAAAAGAGGTCCAGGAATATAAACACTACATTTGTGCACACTTTTAAAGGAGACCTGAACAAAAAAAAAAAAACAAAACACAGCAACAAAAGGTAAAAAGATAATTTCTCATACCTGTACGCCAAAACTTTAACTATGCATTTCTAATTTTCAATTCAGGTTACAACTACTATAAAATAAAATTCCTTTAAGTTTTACCATTGTAACTTACTTATAGTATCAATTTTCTTTCTTTCAGCATCATCATTTCCATGGACTACACTATTTTTCAATTGAAGTAGTACCATTTTACTTAATAAGGCTGAAGTACACAGATGGCCTGGAAGTTTAGTTGTGCCACACAGCTTGACACTTGATCCCAAAGGTTCACAATTCATACTAAGCCTTCCTTCCAAAAGAGGCTTGTGCATCCACTGTAATATGCGCATAAAAAGAGTAAGAAAAAATACTTTGATCTGTTTAACTTTGAAAATTCAGAATTATTAAGAAATAACCATGAAACATACACATTGACATCAAAAGCACAATGGTGAGGATGACCCACTGCAGTGTATTAAAAACCTAATTGCAAAGCAGTAATTTGGAACTGCACTGCTGCCTCAGAAACAAATACACTTCTTTAGAACTCTGTATTTTACAAGAAATTCTAGGGTTACTGAAGACTGGTGGCTGCACAGGAAATTTATGTCCTCCCCCACTCTCTACTCTATGTATGTCAGCATTTTGTTGATGGTTAGCACACCATGTTCCTCTGCAGATATTGGTGTCTTTCACAAAATTAATTTTTATGAAGAATTAACTTAGAGATAAGAACATCTTCACAATATATACTCTGTCAGATAAAATTCCTGAATTGTAAAGCAAGTTGCTGGTGTTCCATGCAGAAAAGGTAATTTCATAGATTTTGATTCTTCCCCAGTAATACTGGATGGCTCCATAAACAGAGAGATTTTGTCCTCTTTATGGACAGAGGCTGAAAAGAATCTCTGCCCAAACATATGGTATTCATAAGTGCAGTGCCATGTCAAAAGGAAGAATGCTTACCACCCTACGGGACAGAGGCTTGAGGAAAGACTGACCACCCTGTGCAATCCGTTATCGTTTCCATACCTCAGAGCACAGAGACTCGTGCAATTTCCCCCACTCAGCTTTGTTCGGTGTGACACGCTCAACATAAGCTCTCACAAGATATCCAGACTGTCCATCAGCTTCAATGAGCTTCAACAACAAATCACTGACTGCAGAGATCAAAACCTGAAGACTGAGAAAAGGAGAAGACACTGCAAACAAGTTTGGCACTATTCATTAAGAGCCACCTGCCTATTTTCCACTGACACAATGCTCCATACACACTGTACCAGGGGTGGTTTAAGTTCTGCTCTACCCACTGCCTCCAACAGGCTGAAAAGTCTCTCAGTAATACAGATGTCAATTAAATAAAGGCTAGTATAGCACTGATCCTGGTTTGTTTTGGAGAACGACACATTATAGAACAGACGTGCATCCTAATTACCTCTTAACGTCCAAAGAGGAAGACTGAACTTGGTTCTTGACCCACAGTGCAGCTTTAAGCAAAAAGGTGCTCTGTTTCTGAGTGCTCTGAAGCTGATGCACAAGTGATTTTACACCAGACATCCAAGTGTGTTTTAATTTGCATACGAGTAAATCTATTGTAGGGAAAAGAAAAAAGAAAACAAAACAACAACAAATGGACAAGCAAAACCACCACAAACAGGTAAACTCTAATTACAGCATACAGCAACAATCACATGTCTAAAGATCCTAGAGTAGGAAAACAATTCTCTTTTCTGTGGTTACATGCAAAACTATCAGGCGCACATACACAGCTTTCTTGTTGCAGAGCAATTAGAAATTAACTCTGACATACAGGTAAGATTTAATTTAATTGAGAATAAGAGTGATGTTCCTGTTGTCTGCTACCACAAGTCCATATGGTCTTAAAAACCACAGATCTTTCTACTCAAGTACTGAACATTCACAACATCAAGAGTCATTTATAAAGCAGCAGTGGTTTCCAAGCTAGTACTGTCCTACTTCACTTCTATGACAACACTGAAACATTGTATTTACTTGTATTAATGTCAGTAAATGCATGTACCAATTTAACACTCTCAAATTCTGCATTCAAAGAATATAAATCAAGATCTCAGCCTGAACATGAGACACTGGTAGAGAGAGGCATGGATCACTATTTGTCTGGGCAACTTGGCCAATATAAACGGTTTCAGAATAAATACATGTTATCTGTAATGAAGCGATTGCACGCATTTTTTCATAGACTTCCCAGATTGCAAAATGAACAAAAAATGTTCATTTGCTATATTTAATAGACTTTAAACAACTTCTGTAACACTCCAAAAAGTGTGCAATATCACAGCTTCCAAGTTAGCTGATACTAACATCAAAAAAGCTTCAAAATCCTTGTAAAGATGTACAGGACTTGATGCTTAGTCATAACTATGGGCTCTGTAAATGAAAGCACAGATTTTTATGTCAGTTACTGCTGCAAATACTTAATGTATGTGAACTTAGTATTCTATTACATGATTCTGCTTCATGAAAAGGAAGAATTTAGATGTAATCATCACCTATGAAAAAGCTCGGCTGAAGTTCTTTTTCCAGATTACCTGTCAAGTGTGTTGCATCCTGCCTCTGAGCACATAGCTGGAAGATGGTAAGGAGCAAGTCTTCTGAGGATGGCATCAGCAAACACCCTTTCACTGAGCTGAAAAAGCTCGAGGCCACATCGCAGATGAAAGATACTGATGGTTCAGTATTTCCAGCTTCAGAAAGATCCTTCGCTTTAGACAGAGCTGCTTGAAGTTTATCAATAATCCTTTCAACAAAAGTTTCACCAATCAGTGATTCTATTGGGCAGAGGAAAAAGACAGTATGCTTTGATTACTTGATAAACATGACCTTGCAAAGATGTCATATTAATATGGACCAATTTGATTCCTATTTACTAATTTTGAATGCAAAATAAAGCGCAAAGCAGTTTCAGTTTACTGGATACCTAAACTCTCTTATTTCACAGACACCAGCCAATGTTTCACACTGCCAAGTATCTTTTCTCTAAACCAGCTGAAGCAGCTTTGAAAAAGTTAAACAAAACAGAGCAAGTGCACAGTGATCCCTCCCCCTTTTATGCCTTCCTAGCTTCTGGCAACCAATTGTGAGCCCAAGATTTCAGCGGACGATTGCATACACCCATGAACATGCTTAGTTCCTTTTTCATGGGATACAAGCAAGCCAATTCCATTTATCCCCTAACTCTACAGTATCCTGTGGCAATAAGTTCCATTATTTAATTATAAACTGTATGAAGAAGTGTACTTTTCTCATCCCTCAAGACTGCTATCTAAGCATCTGTTAGAAACTCAGGTCCTTCCACTGAAAGAAACAATGATCAATTTCTCACTATTTGCATTTTCTATACAAATTATGATTTTACGGCTCTTAAGCACAACCCCATCCTTAATCACTTCCACTACAACCTGACAAATTCTAGTCTGTTTTCTTGCCTCTACAAGCAGAAGCTACTGTTCGTCTAACCATCCCTGCCAGATTTCTTTGGGCACATTCTAATTCTATTACATGTTTTTCAAAAGCATATAGGTGAACAAGAATATTGCAGTGACCACAACTACATGCAGTATTCCAGATATTGACTACATATTCAGTGTATTTACTTTCTGCTATAATAATTTTCATTTGTCCTCTGTTTTTTTCACAGCAGCTCCTAATAACCTGTATTATTCCTTTTTTACTGCTTTTTTACAACCTGTCACTTACAGGGAAACACCACAATGACTGCAGATCTCTGAGTTTTAACAAGTCAGAGTCTATCATTGAATTGATACAGTTACAATTGTGTTCTTCCCATGTATACTTGTAGTATTTATCACCTTTGGATTTCTTTTGTAATCTTTTGTATCAGTTAAGCATTCAGTATCACAACACACTGCTTCGAGTCTGTGAAGTTTCAGTTCTGATTACTACGAATAATTTATCAGAAACAATTATCTTCCTTTCAGTATTTATCCTTTTCCCCCTTTAACTCCTATCATCATAGACTACTGATCCATGAAAGACTCTCCTATTTCCTCCATGACAATTTACCTTAAGAAACTTAGATAAGAGATCTCATTTAAAAATCCTTTTAAAAGTCCACATACTGTATTTTGGCTTGAATGACTAAGTCAAGAACCACCATTGCTCCTCAATTCATCCAATTTGAATTAAAAAAAGGTCACCCAGCACCCAGCAGCAAATGAGCTCAGGAGTGCCTCCAACTCTAGAGTCAAAAAACAAAGTTACTGGACAATCAGCCCTAGAACATTCCTGACTCACAAGCACATTTGTTGAACTCTCTGTGGAGAGAGGAAACAGGTTTTCCTGATGGTCCTTTACATCAAAAGTTCCAGTAACAGAAAAAACAATCTTAGGACACCTTCAGGATGCCTTGTCTAAGAACATCCACCACAGTGAGCTGCTTGTGTGCATCTTTGAAACTTGGAGGCACCATGAATGTGCACAGCATCCAGTGACACTGAAATATGTCACCTCGGGGAACAAAGCAAATGCTGAGTTTACATGGAAAACATGAAGAAAGTTGAATTCCCCTGGAAGTCTATATCAGATACTAAAAATGCAAGGAATAAATTAAATAGGATGCTATTAATAAAAAAAATCAGATTACACATATAGTGTAAGAGCACACAGAGTTTTTAAAAGACGTGAACGTAAATGGAAATGGTTCAAAACAACTCAAAGGTCTTGTAACAAGGAATTACTAAAACACATATGGGTCCATAACAATTGACTTGGTATTCTAGTTTTGAAGGTAAATTTCACACGGTATGGTTTAAAAATTCATATTATTTTACAGCACATCAGCTAATAGATCAAGCTCACTTATATTTTCCTCAAGTTTTCAAAACTTGCAAATCTGCATCTTCTCTTTAAACACTGCCCTTGTTTAGCAAGGTGGACCAAAAAAATGGCAGCTGCTGCTGCAAGTTAGTGTTTACAAAATTAAATTTGATGTAGTAAACTGGCTCAGGTATAAAAAAAAGCCCAAAACAAAGCAACAAAAACCCCAACAAAAACCAACCAATCAACAAAAAACTACCAGGAGAAAGCCTAAATGCTCTACATGAAGTATTCTGGAAGATCTCAAATTCCTTTCAACCTTATGCAAAGCGTAAGTGCAGCATTTATACTTCACAAACTCCAAGGATTATATATGCTCACCACTTTTAACATGCTGTGACAACACCAAGCTCAGGAGGGTCCACCTTTCTGAAGAGGCTGATTCTGATGAGGTTGCTCTAGGTTTTAAACCCAGGTGACACAGATCATCTGCCAGCATTACCAGTCTTTCTCCAAGCATGTCTCCTTTCAGCCAGTCAGAGACTAAAGAAAGTTTCGTTGCGCTTGAGCATGCCTGGATGACAAGAAAAAATTCCAAGAATCTTTTGAGGGTATAGAATAATAGAATGGTTTGGGTTGGAAGGGATCTTAAAGACCATCTTCCAAGTTCCAATTTAAGTACCAAGCCCCTGCCATGGGCAGGGACACCTTCCACTAGACGAAGTTGCTCCAAGCCCCAACCAACCTGGCCTTGAACACTTCGAGGGTTAGGCCATCCCTAGCTTCTCTGGGCAACCTCTTACTAACTATTAACTTTTATTACTAACCATAAGATTAAAAAGTCAAACTTGCACACACAGAGTGGGAACTATATCATCTGCCACAAAGAGTCTTTAGATCTTACATCTTCAAAAACATCTCCAACTTTCTTTTTGTCAGAGACACCAACTTATGGCTGAGTCAGATCTCTACCGCAGAATGAAACAAGTCACCTTCTGAAAATGCTTCCTTTACCTTTCTCCTCCAATTATAGAGCCCAGGAAATTCCTACACTGGAATTAGAAAAATAACTTCTGGATGACCAAGTTGAAATAAAGTCTATTTATAACATAAAAACTGTTTACAGCACCTGAATTTCTTTGAGAAGAAATAGAAGGTCACAAATTAAAAACATTATTTTGCTGATGAGCCACTGTAAGTTACAAAATCATAAAAACTGAGTATTTCTAAAATACACAGCATATGTGAGGGAAGGTTCTGTGGTCTATCCACTGGACTGTAAGTCAAGTGCTATGAGTTCTTGTCCAAAAATCTGTCATACACTTCCTATTTCATCCCATGCAATCACTTAAATGTCATTTTGTCAATATTCAGTGTGAAAAAATGTAATACTACCTTTTCCTTATAAGCGCCTTGTAAAGATGATGATATAAATAATCATTTAAATTATTGGTCTAATCCCCAGCTCCATTCTCTCTATCTTAGAAGAGATGATCAACAAATCAGCAATCCCTCTGGCTCAAAAAGCAAACTGACCAAAAACAGAAGGGACAAAAATTCTTTTGTTTTGGCATCATTTCATTTTTAAGACAGTCTCCAGATTTAAGTGCATTTAAAACAAACACTACTCTGAAACTGTAAGATTTTCAAACTATGGAAATTATCACTACGAACACATGTGAGTCTTAAAGCTAACATCAGAGGATTATTAAAAACTATGCATAACAAGAACAAAAAAAATCTTAAGAGGTACCTTTTGAATTATCTGGAGAAAAATAACCCATTTCAGATCCATCTGAAAAGAAAAAACAAAATTCCCCAATATTTAATAAAAATCTTTGCTGAATAGGAAGCAATAATGCCATTTTAACTGTTCTATAGGGCATAAGTAGAAGCTGCTAAAATTCAGTAACAAAGTTATTGATTACATCATTTTTGTCTTCCAAATCTTTCTCTACCACAAAATAAGAGACGGTATTTATATGAAAGGCTACCAGTGACTGCTATAAAAGTACACTGTATAAAGAAGCAAGAGCAGAGAAATTCTGATGTTACTTTTTTTTAATGATTATACCATAAAGGGACAGAACATTTAATTCCAACACTATCATGTGAACTTAACCCAAATTCATGTAGAATTATCTTCCATGTGCCAATGCCAAAGTAAGATTATTAATGAACCACAGCCCACAAAAACAGTAATGACTTTGATAAAAATTAGTAACATAATGTACGTCATACCTTTGCTAAATCATCAAGAATGACTTTCCTTTCATCATTATTGTTGCAACAATGAAGTACACTGTACAAAATATCAACCAGGAAATGGGTGTCTTTTCTCCAGTCTTCTTTCAGCCACGTTATTAAATTCATATACAGAAACTGTACTGATGGACTTTGGTTATGAGCTTTCATTTCATTTTGGGATTCAGCCTGAGCAGGGCTTACATCATTTCCCTGCTCTAAAAGTACTTGGAAAACTCTGTTTGAGGAAAAAGAGTTGAGCAGGGCAGAGAGAAATTTCAAATGCAGTTCTGACTTCTGTTCATTGACATAGACAATACTCAGCTCAGCAAGGTTGCAGACTAAGTTCTCTAGAGGTTCTTTCCTTAGATGTGAAGTTTGCTGTAAGTCAGCCTGAATTTCAGAGTCACCATTTCTCACTTCCATGAGCTTTCGATTCTCTGTGTTCCTTTCAGATTCATCCTCGTCTGTAAATCTGATTTTTAGAGATTTTCTATTGTTTGGTTTCGTAGCACTCTTTGGATTCTGAAGAATTTCTAGCATACCAGATATGGCAAACAATGATTTCTCATCAGCATCCAACCTATCAACATGAAGTATACACATTTTTAAAAGATGGTCCCAAAATTCTGACAACAGTTTCTGGAAAACTTCATCTGTGCCATCATCACTGGAGAGTTCTGCTTTAGCTTCCCAGGAACTCAGCATTTCTGCTATTTGATAAAATAATGGTCCACTTTGTAACTTGGGCTCCTTAAGTACAGCATCGGTAAAAAGAATTAGCTATAAAGACAAAAAAAAAGTATTAAAGAACAGTGATCCAATTTATAAAATCATTGTATTCTTTATAATACCAAGAAATTATATAATTCTGAAAAACATTCTGGAAGCAATTCTGCAAATATCTGAATTATTTATGCTTGAACACTTCATAAAAATACACAGGGTGGGAGACACTTTTTTTTCCTTAAATATAACTTAAATTGCACAGTAAAAAGGATGATTTCATAGGAAGAAAAAAAAACCCTAAATTCAGTACCATTACTTTAGTTACACATTGCTCTCTACAACTCCCTGAAAGGAGGTGGGGGTGGGTCTCTTCTGCCATGTCTCAAGTGAAAGGATGAGAAGGAATGGCCTTAAATTGCAGCAAGGGAAATTCAGACCATGTATTAGAAAAAAAAAAATCACTGGAAGTGTGGTCAGGCATTGGAATAAGTTGCCCAGGGAGGTGGTGGAGCCACCACCTCTGGAAGTGCTTAAGAGACACCTGGATGAGGCACTTGGGGACGTGGTCTGGGGGCGATTTTGGTGGTGCTGGGCTGACAGTGGGACTGGATGATCTCAAAGGTCTTTTCCAGCCTTGACAATTCCGTGTGTTTTTTTTCATAAAGTCTAGAAAAACTCTCAACAGAGAAGTAAATCCTCACCTAAAATTCACATTTTTCTTTAATTTTGCATTATTAAATGCACACACAACAATATTCAGTATTTCTGATGAATACCTGGTCACATATAAGCATTTGATGAATTTGGTTTTGGTCTTCTTCTTCTCTTTTCTGTAGTACAGCAAAGCACAGACACTCCATAAATGCAGTTATAATTGCTGAACTTTCTGAAGGGCTGGCTATTGTCCTCTCACTTGACAACCTGTGAGAGGACACACAGTCAGCTGTGCTTCCAAGAAACCCAGTATGAATGTCTTCAATGTACCCTCAGTTATGTTGTTCTGATCCAGACAACACCAGTATGAGAATACAAGATCACAGAATCATTTATAGGAGTCAGATCAAAATAAATTCAATTTTAAAAGTCAGTAAACCCAGGCATTTAATAGAACCTATATAAAAATAACTTCTTCATCCAGTCTTAGCATTCAGAAAAAAAAGATCTATGTAAACAGAGAAACCATATACGGTTAAGCACACTGTCTCATGTTTCAGATGGTTGTCAAAACTCCTTTGCAATTTTCCACACACACTATAGAGGTTCAGAAAGTGTCACTTTCTGTCATTACAGAAAAAAAAAGAAAAAAAAGAAGGAAAAAAAAAGACAGAAAAAAAGAAAAGAAAGCCACCTAAAGACAGTTTCACCAGTTTTGAGTCTGAAAAACTGCAATTTGTTCGCTTTTTAATAAATACTAGATCACACAAATTATCACAGAATATTACAATCATTTTACTTCTTGTAATAAAATTCTATACACTTTTCAATCAAACCCCTACATAACTCTCTTCTCCAAGAGCTCCACTAATTGCCACACCAACATCAGTCAAGAACTGATTTTTGTTTAAATAAATGAAATCTCACTATTTCATAAAATAATTTCTATATGCTTTTGAGTACACAATGCACAGGTGCACATTCCAATTACATTTGATAGAAAGTTGGTTTTGATGTATTTTAAAAGCACAAAGTAAAAGCAGTTTCAATCCTTTAAAAATCAGTATCACAAGAATTACAGTTCCTACATAAAGGAAATGTCACTTTCACAAGGCTAATCCCCTCTGTAAGAATTACTCACTGGTGAGAAGAGCCTGGTTCTTAAGAGTCACCATTACTTATAATTGATTTTCCACATTCAAACTGGTCATGGAATAAACACAAAGCTTTGACTTGGAAAGGTAAGAATGTTTCATGTAAGGAAGATGTAATAAAATCAAAAGGAAAGCTGAAGATTTAAGACAACAGGAACAGCCACAAAGGACTGACTCCAGTTTTGGATATCGAAAAGAATTTTTAAAGTATGATTCTCATCCATCTCTAAATGCTTTAAGATTAGTTTCTTTATTTCCAAATATAAAATAGACTGATTCCAAATAAATAAATTTGTGGTCCGTACCCTTGAATTATAGAGCTGAAAAAAACTCTGAAGTATTCCAGCTTCGGTTCCACAACGTCAGGAGGCACCTTGCTAATGAAGGGCAGGAGGTTTGGGTAGATAACAGTAGCTAATCCTCGCCCACCTTCTCGAAGCACTGTCCAGAGCTTTGGCAGAACTCCTTTTTTGACATTTACATGACTCCAACAGTCCTACAGAAAGAAACTCACTTACTATAAATTAAGCAACATTATGTTGCCTCAAAAGAACTCCCAAGCTAGTCATTTAACCCACCTCCCTGTATTATAGCTGAAACAAGTTATTGTGAAATTTAAATTCTATTAAGTTACTCACTTGCCAGTGTTCTTTAAAATCCCTTTCTCCCTATTTTGGCTTGTAAATTTAAGAAGTTAACATGATAAAACTATTTCTGCATTGTTTAAAATTGACCTTCCTTGTTAGCCAACTGCAATTAAAGGTTTCTCTTTAATAATGCTTTTATGATGCTTCATAGAAATCACTATTGTAATTAGACCTGAATTTAATTTTAAGTTCTCATTATCGAGACCAACCAATGACCGATTTTAGAAGTATCACTAACTTCAAAACTCTCTTCAAAAATTTTCTGATGGTTAGAAAATGCTTTGGCACTTTCCCCTCCCTAAAATTTTTTGTCATCTGATCTATTTTATTTACTATAATATTTATTATAGTTCAAGGTACCTATATTTATAAAAAGCTGAACAAAGACTGTTTAGGGGCTTTTCTTCATGAAAACTTGTTACAGTTCATTCCATCAGTTGCAAAAGGGATCTGCAGCGTTAAACCCTCAAAGCATCCCAGTCTATGGCAACAGCTCATCCTGCTAATAAATGCAAAGCTGGTGTTTCACTTAAAATTAAGGGAAAAAAAAAAGAAAAAGCTGTAAAACCCTTACATTTGAAGCGGAAACAAACTAACCAAAAATGCACTGCAGGTCATTTTTGTAACTGTCTTTAACAAAGAAAAAGGTTTTAAGCATTTTTTGACTTACTAGCAACTACATTTAATGAAAGGGTTTCAGGTTAATTAAATTCATTAAAAAAAACTCTAATTTTCAGATATGCTGGACATGATATATTTGAAAGTTACACTGAAAGGAGGATGTAGCCTTAAGGAGTTCCTGTTATTAATCAAAAAGAAAACCCAGTCAAGCTTGTCTTCCTAATTCTACACAAAGAACAACAACACTTGGTGAAAAGTTAAATTTGATGAAAATATCTGCCCCTTAGGCTTCCCACATTACCTCAATAGTAGTGACAGTATAAAGCACTGCTTCCCAAAGAGCAGGACACACCACTGCATCACTGTCATCAATGCTGAGAAGAACAGCAGGACAAACTCTTGGTGCTTCAGCTCTCACCACCTCAGGCAAGTGCTGGCAAAAAGCAGAAATCAGCTCAAAGAAAGCTGAGCGAACCTGACGGAGGCCACAGAAGAAAAAACAGAGTTTGTCACTACGTGTAGTTTATAAGATTCCTTTTAAAGTCAATAAAACCTTACAACATGCCACGCCCATATTTTATCCTATTAACAGAGGTTAAAATATTATTAAAAACTAAGAAAAACAAAGAAGTTATTAAACAGTCTTATCAAATATTTTAAGGTAATGTGTTTAGTGATAAAATGCTTATCAGAAGTTGTATTTTTATATACTTCTCAAAGGGCATTTTTTTCCAAAAGCAACTTAAAACTTTTAAAAAAAATACTATTGCATGAATTCATCCCTCTATGCACTGCTGGTCTTGGCAGACTAAAGACCAGTAACATGGTTTAAAAAATGAAAATCCCAAAGCACTAAGAACACACGCTGTAAGCTGACAGAGTTTGTATCTTCTACATGAATTTTAAATTACGGCAGATTGCCAAGAAGTAGATCATGATGATATGAAAATAAAAATTTAGCTTACTGGACAAATTTTCAAGCAACATTGTCTATACTGAGTTTGGGGGTTTTTTAACATTAAGTCTGGTCAGGTATCAGTCCTAGACCAAAAAGATTTATAATTATATTAACTGAACAGTTCTTTAGCCCTTCTAGAATCTACCTAGAAACCTGAAGGCTGTTTCAAACCTAAGCAAAGTATGAAGTTCATCCTTGTAGAATACAAGTAAGTAATACCTCCTTAGGTTAAGTGTATTACCTTTAACAAAAACCAAGCAAAATAAAGAAAAAATTTAAAAGTCACCTGTGATACGCTGTGTTTGCTGTATTTCCAAAATTTGTTTTGGGACAGAAGTGACATTAACTTCTCCTCCAATGAAAGCATCTCTTTCTTTGGCAACATGCTGAGCAACTTTTTTAAAGCTAACAAGGAACAGGTCAGAATGCGGAAAAATTTGGCTTCCCTTTCTTCTTCTGGTACAGTTCTCAGAAAGCAAAACAAACAATAAAGTTAAAGTGAACCACAAATAAACCAGCAGGCATCCCAAGTTTTTCTAAATTGAATTGTCTTCATTTTTTTTGTGTTGTTCTTTTGATTTCAGGTGCCAGCAATGTTCCATAGGTTCTAAATTACATTATAAAGTGTTACAAAAAAAAGAGTTTCAAGTCATCTCATCTCCAAGCTACTCACAAATGCTATTCTTAGAAGAGCTGAAACAAGAATTAGATATCTGATAATACTTTCAAAACCATTTATACTTAAGTTGCAAACAAAGTTGCTGAGATTTGGACTCAAATAATTATTCTGTCTCTTGAAACAAAACTAAATTCACTACCTCCAGGGACAGAGAACCCACTACAGACTAAGATTTAAGGACTTAAATATACATTAAAGCAGGCAAACATACTGAGGGTCACTGAGTGTATCAGCTGTTTCTTTCAGAAGGTGATCTTGAAGTACCTATTGGGGAAAAAACAATACATATAAACATGAAGAAATCTTATATGTATATGTAAACAATATAGGCTATACATTATTCAGAGACAGCCCTACAATAAAATTCCACGACCTCTGAGTTGTCTTTCTAGCATTTTCAGACATGCTAGTAAACATGAAGAAAAGAATTTGACTGATGCCGAACATAGTAGCTGTGGTACTGTTTGAATTAAGTTAATACTTAGTAAATTGCAGCCCTATGCCAATGTGCCCCTGCTAAAAAGAAGCCAAACAGAGGCAAACCAAAATAGTTAGGTTTGCATACGATGGGCCAGCAATGCAATCCTTTACCTTTTTTTAATTCAGTCAATTCAGTATCATATCTGACTGGCAGAAGAGTATAAACTTTGGTCAGAACTAAACTTGTGGATGCTGAAACACTGCTCAGCATTCTTCATCCCTTTTTCACTGCAGCTAAACTACTCCAGCATCATTACTCCCTCTGTCAGCAACATTATGTGTTGACTGAGCATCATTACATAGGAATGCACACAAGGAAATTTACTACTCATTCCTCTGGTTCCAGTCATTCTCATCTCAAGTCCAAAAAACCAGATGTACTTTTTTCTCTGCATTCTTTATTATTTTTCTTTTTTGTGTTTCCTTACAGAAGAAATTCTTCCCTGTGAGGGTGCTGAGGCCCTGACACAGGCTGCCCAGAGAAGCTGTGGCTGCCCCATCCCTTAGAAGTGTTCAAGGGCAGGTTGGATGGGCCTTGGACCAACCTGATCTAGTGGACGGTGTCCCTGCCCATGGCAGTGGGTGAAACATGAAGACCTATCGAAAGTCCCTTCCAACACAAACCTTCTATGATCTCTTCAAAGGAACAAAGTGTCAGGTGAGAAAGAAATTTAACCACAAAGAATAGATGGGGGAAGGATGAGTTCTAAACTTATAATAAAAGTTGATATATACAAAGCCTTTAAGAAATACAAAAGTACAAACTCACATTAAGAATTTCATCCTTACAGAATACTAAGGCTTCAGGTTGTTTGCTTGAAGGAAAAGCTTTTTCAAAAGCTACTTTTGCAGCAGAAGCAGCAGGTGAGTAAGTGTCACACTGAGCAATCAGCCAGTAACCCATGATACTTTTTAAGTAAGGAGCTAAGTGTTTTTTTACTTTAAGAATCAGTTGCTCGAAAGATTGCTGAGTTGCTTCTCGAACACGGCGATCATGATCCTGTTAAACAAAAAAAGGAAGAAAAAAAAGAGAAAGGTTTATTGGTTTAAGAAATGTACCTTTGATTTCATGTACTTCAAAGCAAAAGGGGTGATTAAAAAGCCGTGTTTGAAATTAATTGGATTTGAAACACAGATTTGAAAATACACACCAACAACAAAAACGTTTTCGTATCCCAAGGTATGGGGAGAGTCCTAATTTCGTAGCGTCATATTCCCAAAGCGTTACACACTCAGAATTGTAACCTTTCCCTGATATCCCTAACTACAGTTTTTGCTTCCAATTTATACAAACATTTTACAGACAGGCAGGAGAAACAGGAAGCCTTGAAGACATCTTTTGAATTAGAACTACCATAAAGCTGTGCATCCTTATCCTTTATTTGCATATGAATTTACAGCATCATGATTTTCTACACTCTTGACTCCAGAAAGAAACATTAGCAATTACTCTAATGGGTAAGAATAGTGATTCATTTTGTCCCATGTTTCCAACAGCAGCCCTTCCAGAGAGCTTGGAAATACAGTAAATATATCAAAAAACTTATTGCTAATCTGGCTACACATGGTCTTTTCATATTTGGGTTTGGGGTTTTCTTTTAGTGTTAAGTCTGGTCAAGTATTAGTCCTAGATCAAGAAGATTTATAATTACATTAACCAAACAGACTCTCTAGCCTTTCTGGAATCCACATAACAGAACTTTTCCTAAGAAATATAGTACCATCTTTTAAACAGCAAGGTCTAACAGACCTATCAAGGAAGTACAGCCCAGACACCAACAGGTCAAGATTCCACCCACTGCCAATACTGAAATACATCCACAAAAAGAAAGAACAGTATTTTCCTTCAACTTGATGTTTCTCCTAGAACAAGTCAGTAATTCCAACAAAGGTAGGCAGGTCAACAAAGACCACCTTAGAGGTAGTCACAGGAAGTACATGGTAAGTTTTTAATTTAAATACTTCAATACTTACTAGTGAAATTTTACAATAAATTCTCGGCCAGTAAGGAAGAACACCTTTAACAACTTCCACTTCTCTTTCCTTGCACATCGTCCCAAACTCTTGCATAGCCTAAAAGCCAAATATCAAGAGCATGACTTAAGAAGTCAGGTAGATATGTTCTGTAATTTACCAGTTTGTATCTGAAACTGCAACTCCCTTCTCCAAAAATCAATTCATTTCTTGCAATTGAGCATCTAGAGAGATAACTGCATCATGGACTTTGCTATAGGTTATCCAAGATATCTTCTGGATTGCAGTTCTAGCAAATCCACCAAAGTGAAATTAATGTTAGTTACGTCCTCCTTCTCTTCCACCCTTAAGAAAACTGTATTATTCTCCGATTAAAAACAAATAAATTATGGGGGGACAAAGGATACACCTACTTTTAACTTGGTTGTGATATCCCTTTTAGAAAGTTTTCGCAACACCATTCGGAAATCAGCATCCACAAGGCTGTCTATTTCCTCTGCTCCTTGAATTGCAGGAACATATCCTAGATCGCTCTGAGATGTTCCAAAGCCAATAAACCCAGGCACTGTTCCACGTTCTTTGGCAAGGAGCTCTGCAGCTCGGCCACTGCTAGAAGGCTGACAAAAAACAGGGACAGGAGTCAATTATTTAGTTAGTTTTATTTTGTATATATCATGCATTTGAAAATATGATCATATTTATACTGTATAATTAACCTTCTAATTAAAATAAAGTCACACAAAGAGAAGTCCACCTGTGCTTTAAACACATAAGTTTGACATAGAAAATTATTCTACTCTTTAGGATCAGGGTGAGAAAGTTGGGGCTGTTCAGCCTGGAAAAGAAAAGGCTTCAGGGAGCCCTCAGTATCCTTCCAGTATCAGCAGGGAGCCTACAAGGAAGCTGGAGAGAACTCTTCATCAGGAACTATAGTGACAGGACAAAGAGAAATGACTTCAAACTGAAACAAAGTAGTTTTAGATTAAATACGAAATCGATTTAGATTAAATACGATGTCGAATGACATCGCTGTGAAGAATCCCTACAAAAGGTGTTCGAAGTCCATACTAGAGATCTGAATGTTAGCAATACGAAATGCTTGCCTGTAAGGGTGGAACAGGTCGCCCAGAAAAGCTGTGGCTGCCCCATCCCTGGAAGTGTTCAAGGCCAGGTTGGACGGGGCTTGGAGCAGCCTGATCTAGCAGAAGGTGTCCCCACGCATGGCAGGGGGCAGGACTGGAGGGGCTTTAAGGTCCCTTCCAACACAAACCTTTCTGAGTCTATTCTATGATTCTGTGAATCAGCCTCCTCTTTTCTCATAATGCATGAATACTTAAGGAAAATTGCATTGCTTTTATTTCTTTTTATTGCTTTTTTGCTATACAAAAAAGCCTAACAGAAAACTCCTTCTGCAAGCAAATAATTTATTAAGAAACTATAAACAGTTTATTAAGAAACTATTTATCCTCCTTCACTACTTCTGGTTTTCCTGGTTCTTATCATGGGCCAATACAGCTCCCAGGGAACGCTGCTTGTATCTCTGAACAAATAAAAACACATAGACAAAACAAAGGATTCTCCCACCAACCAAGTGGCCAAAAATGATTTAGAGGAATGGAGCAAAAGCATGCATATATAACAAGTATAACAAATACCATCACACAGTGTGTGTTTTGGAGCTCAGCACCTCTTCTAGTTTACCCCATTCGCCCATTGTATCATTGGCTCAGGTTTGTTTCAACCACACTCTTTTGGAAAGACTGCCCCAAAACTGACTGATGCTTTAATGTCCTCTGGGACACCAAATACCTTTTATTTCCTAATGACAGCAGCAGTTTTGTGAGCTTGTGGGGTTTAAATCACCTTTTCTGCATGTCAGCTGTTATGGACACGCGGCTTTGAGTTCCCTAGTCTTCCCTAAATCCAGGGAGGAATTAGGAAACCTGAACACCAGACTTCTCCCACATCCTGATTGATAGGAGAGATGTCACATCACGTCTGGCCTTGTGGCAAGAGTATATTCTACGATTTTGCACAGAAAAACACAGGGAATGTACCACCGGTACCTTGCTGAACATACACCCACGGTGATTTTGCTACCCCTCTCCGTACAAATACCACAGCAGCGGCAGTCACACTCCCCTAAAGCACGACTCAGGCCAAGAGGCCCCAGCTACCACAACCGGGCCCGCAGATCGCGCTGCCCTGCAGTGGGAGCCGGGCTCCGGCGGCCCGCGGCCCCCCGCCCAGGCCACCCGGTGGTGCCGGAACCGCGAGCACCCGAGGCCTGGGCCCGGCCCCGCCGCCCTCCCCGNGCACCGAGGCACCGGCAGGGGGCGCGCGGCGCGGAGGGAACCTGCTTGGAGCGGCCTGAAACTCAACACCATCCTTAAAAGAAAAAAAAAAATCAAATCCATCGATCTTATACTTCGAGCGGCCTCATGGAGCCGCGGCGTTCCGGTACAGCTAGAAGGACTTTGGATTTGGGAAAGTTTCACCCACACTTGTCGAATGACATCGCTGTGAAGTATCCCTACAAAAGGTGTTCGAAGTCCATACTAGAGATCTGAATGTTAGCAATTTTACTGGATGTGTACAGAAACATCTAATCAGTATTTAATAAAAATATTTAATCAAAAGAAACCAGTTTCTGCTTTTTCTACCGTGGGATTTAGATACAGTATCCACAAAATCAGCATTCATTGATACAAGTGTTGAAATCCAACTCAAAAACACACGCAGCATAGTGCACTTCATATTATAGGACTGAAAACTTGCAAACTCAGAAGGTTGAGGATCGTTTCAGAGTTCTGGAGCATGCTATAAGGGAGCCCAATCCTTGCTAAACTGCTGCTTTGACACAAACCAAAATAACAGATGTAGTGGAGCCATCATGGTATCTCTCTTACCTGCATACACACTTTTACCTGCAGAAAATTCTTATGCCTTAGAGTAGGCATCCTAACTCATCCAGGTAGCATAAGCAAGACTCTTGCAAACTTGCTCCCTCCCTTTGTTTGTTTTTAAAATACTGATCTCATGGCTTACTAAACTTTCAGGTAGAAAGTAGAAGATTGTTAAAAAAGTTTTCACGTAGTGTCCGTAAACAGTAACAATTAATGTAAACATCATGTTCTCACTCCTAAGATACCCACAATGCATTTTTGTCTTTTCTTAGTCATATATTCATCCACTATATTCCATCTGTTCCTCCATCTATAGTTCTGTAACTGTCCAGTAGGTTATCAAACACATTTTCTTTCACTTTAAGTAGGTACGTACCCTAAATCTCCTTAATACCAGAAAGTGTATAAAGCATTCATATAGTCATTTTCATTATTCAGGATTTCACTGGATATTTGTTTTCATTGAAAACTGGATTCATCACATAAATCATGAATTATTAATTCCCTCCCTGACCAACTGTTGCAGAACAGCTAAGGAATCCATTACGAGGATTAAATTAGAAATGTAGGTGCTGAGGCCTGTGCTGATCTTCAACCCCTTCAATGCCCTTCAACCCCAAAGTACATTTGAAATATGTCAGCACATCCTTTTTCCTCTAAAAAATGATACAGTTGCCCCAAATCCATATGATTTCCCCTGGAACCATGTGCATCAAAACATTTTTCTTCCAAAGTGGGGAACTTTCGTTGCTTCTGGACCTCAGCATGTCCTCCACCTTCCAAAGAAACATCTTCTCTGTGTCGAATAAGAATTCTTTTCCATGTTAATCTTCTTACCCTGAAAGCAATTGGAGAAATATTAATCTACCTATAAAATAAAGACTGTTTTAGGAATTACTATGGAATAACTACTATCACGAAAGTCAATAAATTCTATTTATGTAAATATATTGACAGAGAGAATGGTTCATGAGCTGGTGATAGAATTACTACTCACATGCAAACACTTTCATGAGCAGGAGCTTGTCTTTTTCTATCTCCTCAGGACTAAAAAACTTTAATGTTATTCCTCACAAAATAATTAATGAGGATGTGCTTTCCATTTCAAGGCTCATTTCTGCCTTCCCCGTACTAAGAATTCTCACACAGTCTTAGCTGATACAATCAAATTACAATGCTCATTTAGTCTGCACCACCCAGAAGGATAAATAATGGGAGCAGAATAAAACACAAATGTAAAGTGATATAACAGTACACATATCTAAGACAACTGGGGTATGGCAGTCCATCTCTGTAAAAGTGATACACAGAGGAAAATAAAACAGAAATAAATGTGCACCATGCAGTACTGGTTGCTTTGACCATTGCAACCAACAGCACAGTGGATATTCAGAGTTGTATATGCATTATTATAAACACAAATCCTTTGCAGATCTTCACAGGCTGGCAGGTGGTTGGATTTCCCACCTTCTGGCCACACGTACAACATGACAAAATGCAATATTCTAACTATTAATGGCATTTAAGTACAAAGAAAAACTAACCTTGACCAGAACTCTTCACAACTACTTTGTAAACCTTCTACACAAACAACACCTGGTTTCCCTGGCATGCAAAACCCTGACAGAGAGAGCTCCTTGGCCCAATCAATAATATTCTTTCTTTTTTGCTTGTTGTAAATGTGATGACTGTAGATCCACAATCGAGTGAACATGGTGACTTGTGGCTGCGTGGCATCTGAGGCTGTCATTGAGGAAGATGAAAGATCTTTGTCAATGTAAGCAGCTGCGTGCTCTTTAACCCATTCCCTTGCACTCAGCATGCAGGGCTCGCCACTGAAGTTTTGCATCAAATATGTTTTTAGATCAGAGTTCAGGAGAATCTGCTGAGAGCGGCTTAATAATGATGACCTAAAGAAAAATATAAATGAATATAAATATATCTGTATTTACAATTTAGCACGTTTTTAGAACCACAGAATAACAGAATCCTTAGGGTTGGAAAAGACCTCCAAGATCATGTCCAACCTTTAGCCAATGATCACCTTGTCAACCAAACCAATGCACTGTCACATCCAGTTGTGCACTGACCACCTCCAGGGAGGGGACTTCAGCACCTCCCTGGGCAGCTCCTTCCAATGACTGACCACCCTTTCCATGAAGAAATTCTACCTGATGTCCAACCTGAGCCTCCCCTGGCACAGCTCAAGGCCATTTTCTCTCATCCTGTTGCTGGTTCCCTGAGAGAAGAGGCCAATCTCCACCTGGTTAAAACCTCCTTTCAGATAGTCCTGGAGAGTGATAAGGTCTCCCCTGAGCCTCCTTTTCTCCAAGCTAAACAACCCCAGCTCCCTCAGGTGCTTCTCATAGGACTTGTGCTCCAGACCCTTCCCCAGCTTCATAACTTTTCAAGTTTTGCTTCGAACTGCCAAAAAAACAGGCATAGTTAGATAATACGCACTTGCTATTAATATTTAAGTCATATTAGCTATGAAAACATCTTAGTTAGTATTTAATTGGTGTGCTAACTCTCGAATTCACAAACAGCACTACCAATCTGTAAAACAAAATCAAGAAAAAGGTACTTGAAAAGTAAGTATGGTGGCTGAACTAACTTCCTGTAATCCACAAGCCTACTTCTTTAAGCAGAAATAAAAAATATCAGAAGGCTGGAAGAAATAGCATTGTGACAAGGGAAGAATAAGACCTTTGACTATCTTTTCACCCCTTTAGTTAGTGGTAAGCTTTATCAAAACAGACAAGTCTCTCTTCTTGAGCATCAGACCTACGAACAGTACGTACACGTAACCCTTCTGTACAGGTGATAGCTCCTTCACACTTTTTCCCTTTTCCTCACTTATTTGCTGAGCACACCAGAGAAATCATAAGCTTGTATATTTGTTTTTTTTTCAGCACTGTTGTCCACCTGGCTTAATTTGGCAGTAAACCATCAAAAAAAAAGGACTTTTTTCTGATCATAACCATATTTGTGCAACACACTCTATCTTATAAATGTTTTTATTAGCAGTCATACCTCACAGTAATTTCTGGGAGAACAGTCGGATATTTAAATGGTAAAGCACAGGCCATAGAGAATTCCACCTAAAAACAAATGAGCAAATGTTTAGTTCAAGTGAGCCATAAAATCCCACAAAGTAATAAAATAATTTTTTTAAAAAGATGTTTACAGTACCATAGAGGCATTAGGCACCTCTGCCTTTACGTTCAGTATGAACTGAGCTTTTGAAGATGGCACCTCTGCAGACTCATTTTCAACATAGTGTTTCAGTTCAGCTAGAGCCAGTTGATCTGTCACAGCAAACTCTTCCTCATAAGGAAACATGCTAGACAGTAAATCTAACTCTGAAATTTGTATCTCTGCTTCTTCTTGGTTGGCCATTTTCATTGTTTCCTGAGCAAAGAAAAAATCAGGGAAGAAAAACATGGCTTGAATACAGGACAAAGTTCATTAACTACTCCTATGCAAATCATGTTACAGAACCACAGAATATGCTGAGTTGGAAGGGACTCACAATGACCATCGAGTCCGACTCTTGGCCCTGCACAGGACAATCGCAAGAGTCACACCCTGTGCCTGAAAGCATTGTCCAAACGCTTCTTGAGCTGTCAGGCCGGTGCTGTGACCACTTTCCCGGGGAGGCTGTTCCAGGTCCCAACCACCCTCTAGGGGGAAGAACCTTTTTTTTTAATATCCAACCTAAACCTCCCCTGACAGAGCTTCACGTACTGCCCTCGGGTCCTGTCACTGGTCGCTAGAGACTGCCTACCCGTCCACTTCCCCGCACGAGGAAGTTGCAGACGTAATGTATATTAATAGTTATGAACAAGCCCATCATAACCGGCTCGTGTCTGACGGGCAGTCTGGGTCAAGCACGCACACGGACAGCCCACGCGGCTTCCATCGCCCTGAGGTGGGACAGGACGCGCTGGTGTGTCCCCAAACCAACGTCTGCCACAGAGGGCTGCTGTGGTGGCCGCTCCCACGTATCGAGAGCGCTGGGTAGCATCCCCTGCCCCCCAAAAACACCGCTGCCCCCACCCTGCGCTCCCCCGCGACCCCAGCGTAGAGGGGAGGGGAAAGCGAGTGGGCGCGGCGCC